>JBAMAX010001815.1:0-177976 GCA_037043745.1 Chymomyza amoena
AAGGACCTTTCTTACAATTGATCTAAAACTACATTAACACAATACACCACCACTTCCAACACAAAAGCAAAGAAGCCTAGACCACAAGCCAACCATATAGAGTGCCATGACATAGCGCCACTCCTGCCAATAGATAGGTTGGCTATTCCAGGGTAAAGATAGATCCTCTAAGCGAAGTCGCCCAGCTTGTACCAACTCGTACATCGAACGCTTATTCCAGTGCATCAGTAATCCGGTCTCCTGAATTCTCATCACATGCAACCTAACGTAATGTAAATAAATTGAGTTTTCCGGCAACACCAGCCCAAAAAGATTGTACTGCTGAAGACACAAATCTGTGGAATATCGAAAAAGTGGTCTTTTGAAATATTCTTGTTGTGCCGCATACATGGTCCATTTGGCGGAGCTCACAGTAAAGACCATAGACGTATTGTAGCTGTTCCGTTTAGCTACTAAATCGTTGACATCATCTAGCAGAAGAAATGTTGGAGCGTACTTTATGCGCAAATCCGGATCGTATTGATTGAACTCTGAACGCAGTCCCGTAAAACGAAGATTGGCCTCCAAAAGCTGTTCCATGGTTTTTAACGAAATCATTTGCTGCGGTTGGGTAAATAGAGCTGCCATGTGAGCGTAGACAGCACAAATCAGTGACAATTGCAGCACTATTGGCACGATATTACAAAGACCGCAACGCCCTAATCCCAGATATCTTAGCAACTTTGGTAAGCAACGGCCTACAGCATAGCTTAGACATAACCAAAGCCAAGTTAGTGGAGATGCAGCTACATGCAGCATAGCCTCATGTGTGGCAAGCACGCGCCATATGGGCACCATGGAACACCAACTGCTCACAAAAAGTGGATAGGACATCTCACCTGGCTTGGCGCCAGATTCGCCTATAAATGGCTGGACGCTGGCCGCTATATCCAATGAATTATTACGTATATAAGCCAATATTTGGGTGTAGTTGATAAGCATGCCTATAGTTGGCTCGAACATCAATCGCAAGGTGGCATTATGACGGCTAGCAAAACTGGCCAAAATGTACCATGCTGCGCCTCCCATTTGAAGTGTTCCATTTTTATTTCTGTGCACTATGCTCAACGGTTCGGATTGATCCGGCAATGTAGTTATGGCATAGCCCTGCATATTGCTTAACTTATGCGGATACAGGGTTAGGTTGGATTGATAAAGCTGGCTTATTAACTTGAAAGCCGGAAAAACTTGATAGCTATAAATGCGCAGATTGGTAGTAAAGTTGGCATCAATCAACAGCACATTGGGCATATGGTACTCCCAGCAAAGTTTGGATATCTGCTCCATGCTCTCCAAGCTTTGTCCACTGCACACTTCCAATAATACGGGCATTACCCTTATATAATCGAGAATGACACTAAGAGATCTGAGAATGCTTCTATAGTGCTCCGCTGGCAGGCAAACTATAGACAATACATTCTTATGCCACTTGCGCCTCCAGTAAAATGTTTCAATCTGATTAATCCAAAGCAGCTGAGGCACAAGTTCGCTGCTATTCCTGTGGCCCATAAGCTGCTCTGTCCAGCAGTTGCACTGGCCCATGGGCTTATAATAGAGAATCGTATAGATGCTAACATTGCGCAAAAAATGTTGCCAAAAGTCGGACAAGTTAAAGTTCTCCGTCGACATGTCTCACAAAACTGTTCTACCCAAAAAGGTTTGGAGTTTTTTTATATGTAAGTTTTGTATTGTCAGCACTGCTAAGTGCTGACTTGCATTTTCTCAAAAGGAATTTAGAATAGTTTTCAGAAAGGAAAAGTGTCAGTTGGTATTGTTTTGACCCGTGTCCAAAATTGGCCAGCCATAGTAAATTGCTCAAAATAAATAATTTTTGCATACTTAAGGCATCCATCAGCTTGCATATTTAACAAATTTCTAAAAAACACAGCAGGCAAATAATATAAGCGATGACAATGGTCAAATGTCCCGACACAGGCCAAATGTGAAGATACCACGATTAAAGCCACCATAAAAAGCAATTAACAAGAATAGTTTTGGCATGCCATAGCAAAGTTTTTATGCCCTAACAAATCTATGAAGCTTTTTAAGGACAATTAAATTATTTCTGGCAATTAATAGATTTTAGTTAGGGAACATTAGTGAAAAACGTAAGAAATTTTAAAAATTTTGGGCTTTTACATTATATATTTTATATATACTCGAATTCGCCGAAAACAAGAAGTAATTGTTGCAATACAGTGAATTAAAAAGGCAATCGAAATAGAAAATAAAGCGATAAACATGAAACTTATAATATGAATCAAAGTAATCAAGATTTTAGTTTTTTCCCAGATACAAACGAATATTTTTTGTGAGGGACCAACATTAAACAACGTAAACAATTTTGTTGATGAAAGATTTCAAAAATACATTTTTTCAATTTTAGGATTTACAGTGGAATTTCTGTAAACGACTGTACAGATTTCGAAACGATGTTGTTTTGTATCTTTTAGTCTTTTAAAAATATGTACATATATTCTTGCTCGCCAAAATCGAGAAGTACTTGTTGGAATACCCTAAAAAGGCAATACAATCAGGAGATAATAAAGCGCCCGACGCGGTGAATCCGAATCCGAATTTTTTTATTCTTTGCATTCAAAACTGTCGAATTTGTGGATTAGTTTATAAGGTAACCGTCTATCCTTTTGTAGCTTCAAACTTCAGGTAAAAGTTCATGTACCCGCTATAAACATCTAACTCATCTACTGTGACCACGACACACACAAACAAGAAAAAGTTTGCTTCTTACACATGAACAAACACACACACCCACATACGCACTTGGAGTAGGAGTAAAATAGAGAGAGGGGAGTGTGTTAACTGTAAGGCCGAAAATAATTCAATCACTTTTAATTTTCGTAAAATTTCTTTAGCGTAAAGTTTTAAGAAATATAATTTTTTATTGAATATTATCCAGAAAATAATTGAAGCTGTATTTGGTAGAACTACAAGCCATTGGTAACCACGTCAAATTCCGATTATTTATCGAGTTAACTGAAATTGGGTTTTTAACTTCTTGGGCAAGTCATATCTACTAAACGAATAAAGCATTAAAGCGAATTTTTTAGCTAACTGAGTCCTCCTTATCTTTTCTACGAATAATTTTTTTTTCAATCAAATAAAAAGTTGTTTTCGACTTATAACAAGGTCCTTAACGATCTCTGGAATTTTCAACTATTATGTATTTTTTCCAAAAAACTTTCTTCCAATTTCTAAAAATTTAAAAAAAAATATATATAGATTTACTAGTGAGCCCGGCAGACTTTGCCCTGCCCCAACTTTTTGAACACTCTTTAAGTATATAAATATAGTGAACATCGTTAGATTCTCTAATTAGTTTATCTAGACAATCATAAGATTTTTGGATTAGTTGACTTTCATGACTCTCTAAAATTCCGTATGGACGAACTTAAGTATTCTTAAGAGAGCTCGCATCTCTAATAAATTTTTGGCTCACAGAAACCATATTTCAGCCCGACTATACGACAATGCTTCTGTCTAATACCCAGTGTTGAACAATTTTCTACAAGTCAATATTCACGATATTCACAAAAATACGTATATCTCACGAACCAATACATACAAACACATCACAATAGGCTTAAAACCTCCGTAATAATAACCTCTAGAGCACGCAAAAATCAGATATGAAATTCATTGACGGATTTATGAGACCACCCGTAACTTGTTAAACATAAGTTTCTTTTATCTTATATAAAATTCTCGTGACATCGCGTGTTCAAGCTAGCTAATAACATACTTTGCCGAGACAATAAAATACAATTTTTAACCATTATAATTTTTATGTGATTCACTTCGACAAAAACAATGAATTAAAAAAAATATTAGTTAATCTGACGATGCACACAATGGTATACTATAAAAAAATGTTTAAAAAAATGTGTCCAAAAGTTAAAAAAAATGTAATTCAATACTAAAATGGTATGAAAAATATGTGTTGGCCGATTCTCAGACCTATCCAATATGCACACAAAATTTCATGAGATCCGGTACAGCCGTTTCGGAGGAGTTTGGTAAAAATATCAAATAAATGTTAGGGGTGGCAGCCCTGTGTATAAAAAATAGATGTTGGCCGATTCTCAGACCTATCCTATAGGCACACAATTTCATAAGAATCGGTCCAACCGTTTCGGAGGAGTATGGTTACTAACATTACAGAAGACACGAAATTTTATATATAGATTCTTATTTATTGTATCTTTTGAAAAAGTGTTCATACATTTAAAAAACATTAAAAAATGGAGGATTCTTAGAATTAATATGCCGAAATAAAATATTTTTTTTGCAATAAAGATAGGCAGGGTATTACACTGTCGGGATCCTCTTCGACTGTATTACATTTTTTATATTAAGCCGCAACCTTTTAAGTTTAAAAACGGAAATTTTTTTTTCCAGATGCCTTGGATTGCATCATTAGTTTTAAAAAATAACTGGGGACATTTTACAGTGCCTCATCCAACCGATATCTTTTATATTGTGTGTCTAAAACGTCAAATTCTTCTACGGAGCAACATCGGGCAGGTATCCACCAAAATCTAAAAAGTTGATCTGCCTGCCTGTCATTCGTATGTTTTGGTAAAGTTTCAGCTCTTTAGTTCTTATAGTCTTACATCCTTGTTGTATTTTTATCAAGAAGGCCACTGCTTTAGTGTATGTACCTTCTCCAATTTAACGATCTTAAGTATTACAGCTCTGTCGTGTATGGTTATGTTTTATTTTGTAAATACTTTCGAATTTGCGAAACATTGTAAATAATACTGTCAAAAACAACGCATCTTATGCTCACTCAGAAAATGTCATAACAGCAATATGGTTTGAAGGTGATAAAAAAATACTCGAATTTTGCACCAAACACGTTTTTTTTGACCGATGGGAGCTATATAATATAGTCAACCGATTTTGAATAAATTCAGTGCAGTGCTTACGTACTCTGAAAAACTTTTAAATTCAAAATTTGGGTTAAATATCTTATAAAGATAAAGAACCACAACGAATTTAGTTCAATAAACGATTTTTGACTGATTGGTCTTATTGGAGCTACATATATTGTATATAGCATATATAGTCAACCGATTTTGATCAAATTTGGTACATGATATAGTCAACCGATTTTGATCAAATTTGGTACAGTGCTTGGGTACTTTAAAAAGTTCTTAGTTCCAAATGTGGTTCCTATTTATTAACAAACACAAAACACAAAGAATTTTGTTCAAAAAACGGTTTTTTGCTCGATCTGCCCTATTGGTGATATAAAATAGAGTAAAAAAATATATAGCATAGTAAAAAATTGTTCATAAAATTATTTACTATGCTTAAGTATTAGGAAAAAGTGAAATTTTTGTCAATTTTCCAACATTTTGTCAAATAAAAAAAAATTTTTAAATGCACTAGAGCGTTCTCTGGCGGCTCTCAAAATTAAAAATAAATGTCAAAATGGATTCCTCGACCCCAAAAACCCTTAAATACATATTTGGCTAGAGCAAAAATAGCGTTTTTTGGCCACTTCAATGCAATGTCTAAGTCGATTTTGAAATATTTAAAAAAAACTTATATTGAAAAGTGGCAAACTCGAAATTCATTTTAGACCCATAGTTCCTTGTGCAAAGTTGCTTAAAATTACGCAAAGAATCAAAATCGCCGTGAGCCCCAGAACGTTTTTTTGGCTCCATACAAATTGACCCGCCCTAAGCTGCATATGTACTTATAACAAGTGTCCGAATAATTTCTGGTCACACTGTACATACATGCCCATCCAACCCATCCAGTAGTATGGTAAGCACTTACGTACGAACGATTCAAATGGCCACACAAAACATTGCAGCTTGTCATCATCTGCTAACGTTGTTGTTGTTGCTGTTGTTAGTGTCTTCTGGTGTTGTTGTTGCTGTTGTTGTTGTTGTTGTTATTGCTGGCTTCAACATTGTTGTCGCCATCGTCTGGCACTTGTTTTATCGTCATTTTACAAGCATTTTTCATAAATTACAGTTTATTGTTGTTTGATAAACTGGCATACGGTGGGCGCTACTAGTATTGGATGGATGATGTCCAAGCGTCTGGGCCCGGGTTTTGGGTGTCTGTGCGTCATCTCTGTCGTCTCTTGCGCTATCTCTGTCCAAGTCTATTTAAACAAACGGTGCGCAAATAAAATTCAAACACGAAATTATTTTTTTTTGTATTTTTATTGTATTATCATCATTGACGTTGTTGTTGCTGTTGTTGTTGTTGTGTTGGCGTTGTTGGTGCTGCCAGTTTGATAAGTTAAGAGTTGACATCTTTATGTGCGTGTGTGGGCACTAAACAAGCAAACAAATCCAGTGTCATCATCTTGAATCGACTGCAGAAGACTTTGGTTGCATCGAGCCAGCTACCAGCAGCCATCAGAAGACTATCAAAAAGTCATCGTAAAAACCACATAAACAACAAATGGGTATAAAAATTCAAGTCGCCTTGATGACAATTAAAAATTCATGATGTGCATTTTTATATGCCTGAGAACCAGATGCAGCAGCTCTCAATGGAACCGGCCATATGCAACTGTAATTTGTGCGTAGAGTATATTATGACCAGATGAAAACAACTGTTTGATTAACCCTCGCATTGTTGCTTGGACTAAGGGGGCACAAATGCAAAATGAAACTCACCCACTTATGATTTATGGTCTTATGCCGCTGGCAATCAAATTATATATGCAAATATGCAACAACAACAACAACAACAACTGCTTCAACTATAAGTAAATCTATGTATGTGTTTGTATAAACAAATCTGTATATTCAAAACAAAAAATATGTCCATATCTGCATTTGCATAATTTTATAGCCACAAATTCCATTTGAACAACTTAATTAGATTTAAATATGGTAAGTAAAAAGCCTTATTTTAAAGCACTTAAATAAACAAAATCAATGAAAAATTGAAACATGTCCCTTCAGGTGCTATTTACTTTATTTATGTGGCGCTCCAAATGGACAAAGTGCGCCATTTTATTTATAATAATATTATCTATAAGACGAGATAAACTAGCGGCAGTTTTATGTCATAGAAAAGAGGAAAACTTTTTGTGTATACAACTTTTAATGCTCTTTAATAAATTTATAAAATAATTAATAATTAAAATAAATTAAGATTTCTTGAATTTAAGGCTTTAAATCTAATTTTAAAAAAAAATTTGAAGCAGAGGTAAAATGTTATATGCTAAAATTTATTTTTTTGACTTTTGAACTTGAATGTCTTGAGACAAGGTCATTATATTCGGTGTAAGATCTTAGAATTGTGGAAGTTACCTAGCTTCTAGGCCCTTGTAGAAAGTAAATCAGAGAGAGTTAAATCTCATGATTGATGCTGTTTTCTTTTGCTTCTTTGGATCATATTTTTATACTCTGTACCGTATGGCACCAAGTGGCTGTTCTTCAGTTTGTGAAGCTAATGTTTGATGATAACATATCGAATTAGACGTCAGAGACACGCCCAAGTTACCTAAATTCTGATCAGGGTGAACCTAGAACTCGATATGCCCAATAGTCACAGTCTGTCCGTCCGTACCGATGTGAACGCCTAGATCTCAGAGATGGTAAGAGCCTAGAGTTACCAAACTTTACACGAGATCCCATATTATTCCATCAGGCCCAGGCAAGTTTGATTTTATTTCTTTGATATCGGGGATAAATTACAAGTTAGACAATCCGTTTGTTTATGAAGATATCGTAACCAAGTTGTGGTATTCGAAAATTTGTATAGCTTCCCAACTCACTGTACCAAATTTGATCAAAATCGTGTTGACTCTAGTCATATAGCTCACATAGGACCGATCGGCCAAGATAGCTTTATTAACAAGAAGAAATCGCTATATGGTCGTTTCTTAAGTCAAAGATATCGTAAGTCCATGAATTTGGCGTTAGGAAATTTTTTCGACCACTGCAGCAAATTTGAACAAAATCGGTTGACTATATCATATAGCTCCCATAGGTCCGATCTTCCAAAAATCGATTTTTTAACAAAATCTGCTGTGTTTCGTTTGTTTGTTAAGATATTGGGACCAAATTTGACATTCGTGAGGATCTTATAGTTCCTAAGCTCTGTACCAAATTTAATCTAAATCGTTTGACTAGATCATATAGCTCCCATAGGACCAATCGGTCCAGAAACACGTTATTTATACAATCATGCGTTCTGTTTGTTTGTAACAGATATTTGAAATAACTTTGGCATTCAGATCTTTTTAAGGTATTTAAGCACTGTGTCAAATTTTATTGAAATCGGTTGACTATATCATCAGCTCCCATAGGAGACGATCGGTCAAAAAATTTTTTGCTTAAAGATTCTTCTGTTTTTGGTTTTTGTGAAGAAGACTTCATTACAAGCTAGTGGTACAGGGTATCGCTAAAGTCGTCCGCGCCCGACCTTACGTCCGCCATTTTTATTATTGTAATTGAAAAGTGGCTGTCCTTCATTTGAGCTACATTTAGCGATAAATAACGAACTAAATAAGCTGCCCTGCTTTAGTTTTGTATTAATGCACAAGCAGAGCAAGCAGTGCATCTCTATCGGTAGAAGAACACGCGTTTAAATAAAAAATTTAATATTTTTTTTTTAATAATCCTGATGCCATTTAAAAAAAATGTTCCATAGTAAAAACTAATTAAAATAAAATCACTCTTTCGATCAACTCTTTAAGTTTACAATCTAAAATTTTGGGAAAAAAAAATGTTGTTCCCATTTATCGAAGCAAGTGTCAGCATTTATTCAGCTAGTCCCTTTACTTAATTTTATTTACATTTATTCTCAAGAAATTTGATATACCGATAAAAAAGTTTTCCGGAATTTCGATTTAAAAGGCGCACGCAAAATGAATCGGTATATTTCTTTTTTTATTAGGTTGGTTGGACTGTAGTTGACATCTTGTCATAATTTCAGCGCAATTTGCAATCTATTAAGATGTTGCAAAAAGCCTTCACTGAGGACTGTATGTCCAAAACACAGGCATACGAGTGGTACAAATTGTTCAGAGAGGGTCGTGAAGACGTCACTGATTTGCCTCGTTCCAGTCGTAATTCAACATCAAATACCGAGGAAAACGTCAGTGTAGTGAAGAAAATTGTGCTCGAAAATCGTAGTGTCAGTATTCGTGAGATTGTTTCAAAACTTGGCATCTCATATGGATCAGCCGAACACATTTTGGTTAAAGTTTTGGGCACGAAACGCGTCGCGCCCGACTCGTGCCAAAAACGTTTTTCAGTATTTTGGAATTTTTGGCCAAACACTTAACGAAATTTGTCGCTCAGGTTCCGTATTTACCAGATATGGCACCGTGTGATTTTTTGCTGTTCCCCAAACTCAAATTGCCATTAAGAGTGAAGCGTTTCGACAGCATTGAGATCATTAAACAAAATTCGAAGAAGGAACTCAAAGGCATCCCTGCACAGGCCTACCAGAAGTGTATGGATGATTGGATCAAGCTCAACTTATGACAAGATGTCAAAAACAGTCCTACCTACCTAATAAAAAAAGAAATAGGTATACCGATTCATTTTGCGCGCGCCTTTTAAAAAACGCCTTTCCGGAAACTTTTTGATCTTAAGTAAACTGACTCAGTAAATTCTCTAATTTCATTTGGAATAAGTTTAGTTTACCTCCAAAATAGTTTTTAGTACAGAGCGGATAATCTTGAATCTGGTACTTAAGATACTATAAGAAACTTGTAAAAATCGAAAATCAAAATTGGTAAACGACAAATAAAATTTATTCCACAAAAAATTCTTGAATATTATTAGTAAGAAAAAATGTTGCTCTTGAGTCTTAACCATCATAATTTTTCACCCAAGTGTTACAAAATTGTTGCCAAACCACATGGACTCCAACATAATAATAATAAAAATTATTATAATATAAAAATTGTGCCGTTACGTTTAACTGCTGCAGTTTGGATCCAGTTGTCCAGTCCATTACTGGCCATGCTTAAACGCATTCGTCTCTAATGGCGTCTAATCTAGTTAACAGTTTTTCAATTATAGACGATTGCACCGGGCTGATAATAAAAGCGATAAAACAAATTTCGAACCAATATTTTGTTACGGCCAACAACAACACGGCCAATTGCCATTCAAGCCAAACTACAACGATTACATCAGTGGCGCGTGAGATAAGGCTCAAAAGCAGTGGCAGCAACAGCAACAACGCATAAGTAAGCCAAGTTAAAAGCCGCCGTTTTGCTGGCTTAAACGTTATGAGCGTATTTCGGTTGCAATTGTCAAAATAATTTGGTCTTAGCTGGTTTTGTTTTGGCCTAAACATGAACTGGCTGCGGGCGTTAATTGATTTACTAGCTTGTAAATATTAAGACGACGATAAAGCTCAGGTTAGATGGTTGTGGGGTGACGGGCTGTTTGCTTATTATAAGAAAAAAAACTTAATTAATAGGCAGCTAGATGATATCATAAATAGGCCTATTAAAACAAATTTGAAGGGTCATTCAGTCCTAAGGGTCACGCCCTTTGCAAAAGCGGCAAAATTCTTTTTGATTTACTGCTTCTAATTATAAATTCGATCTTCAAATTAATGGCAACTATGTGGCTAGATATTTATGTTTATGCCCAATTTTACAATTGTGTAGGGGCTACAAGTCAGTCGGTCGATCGGTCCAGTTCAAAGCAAACCAAAATTGCGTATTGAGAAATAGCCCCCCAAAGACAGAATTATGTGCCAGGCTAAAAAGCTAGCCAATATGCCAAGATATTGCGATATCCATTGGGCTGACTCCATGGCAGTCACAAATCAATTTAATGAGTAACGAGCTGGCAGCCGCAGACAAAGTAAAGCTTTACACTACTAACCCACTTCAAAAAGTGCTCCAAAGGAAGCTGACTTCCAAACCTCGAAGTTGACTTGCAAATGTCAGTACATAGCATTTTTCTGTCCATTTTTTCTGTTGCCAGTGATGTATGTGCTACATGGCAGCGACGCAGACAGCGACAGCGCTGCTGTAGTTTCTATGCCAAACGAAAATGAAAATATTGAGCCACTATAGACGGCAAAGTATTTGCCCCGCCCGAAAGGTTGTTCGCCCACAGACACATCATAATGATGCCCTCAATCCGTGCCAGCGCATTCGACCGTCCTTTGTCAAGTCGTGCGCCGTCAACAAGGAATATGTCAGAGGCCTTAGCCCAGGCAAAAGCCAAACCGCTGACTTGTACCTGGACGTGTGCCTGTTTAGCAAACATGGCTATATCCAATGCAACCGCCCGCCAGTTCTGCTGGCAAGGCCTTTGACGAGCAGTCAAAATGTTGCAAATGTGTTGCAGCTTTTTGCTCTGTTAGCGCATTTTATAATTTTTTTTGGGATTTTTTTTCTTCCAAATTTTTGGACGTGACAGCTTTAGGCCACAAAAATTGCAAACTAATGTCAAAAATTCAGCGACGACTTGCTGCAGCACATGTTGTCTGCGACTGCGACTCCGACTCCAACTGCTCCAACTCCGACCCGTTGCCGGCGGCGCTTCTGCTCCAATGATTTCAAAACTGCGCCTCAGAACGCGTTCGATTGTCGACTCGTAAGTTGCAGTCAATAAAACTTATAAATTGCGCTTATTAAATTGAACTATTTCTAGTAGTTTTATGGCCAGCACTTTGGAACCGGGCACTACGAGGGGGGCGCTATCAAATGTTGCAATGCTTGACTGGCTTTGAGTTAATTTCATTTCATTCCAGTAGTTATACAAATTTCAGACTAATTAAAATAAATCGGGGTGCGGAGTGAGGGGTGTGTGCATGTGGTTTGCATTTTTTTTCTTACCATGTTTTGTGTAATTAAATTAATTGCCACCACGTTGCAGGCAATGACTTTAAGTTTTTGCTATTGTTGCATAATTTGCCATTAAAGTCTCTCTCTGTTGGTCAGTTGTTGTTTTTTTTTTTGTTGAACTATAGGAGGCTGCATGCCACATACTGTACAGATGTGGCTTTAACCAATTGAAGGAAGTAAAAACAGCATTTATAGTAGGTGGAGTAAATGTTGGCGTAACAAATGCTATAATGAGTTCTGAGATATGTCTACTTAAAGTTGATTCATCAAAAAAAAACAATGGTTCTTCCAAGGAATTGCGGCTTCAGAGTACAATTTGGTTCAAAATCATTTATTAAAATGCTAGCGAATCCATTGATTGATTTTTTAATACTCCCGAAATTTCCAAAGGCATTATACTTTCTGTCCAAATACGAACGAGTCTTTAGTATAAGTCGTTTAACAAGGGTCGAACATATCAGGTGATCTTATCAAACAAAATTAATTAACCGAGAAAACATTGAGGATATGATGAAAATTATACTCAAAAATTGTCGTGTGACTGAAACGGACATTTGGTAGCTGTCAGACATTTGGTGAGTTTTCTTTAAAAGCCCAAGACTATCCCGAATGAGCCAAAAGTAGACAAAACAAATTAACTTTTATTGAATACAAAGTTGTGACGTTTTAGGCATTGTATTCGCAATATCGCTTTGTGATGTTATCTAGCGAAGCTAAAAACTTTTACAAAGTCGTCCTTGCGACATAAAGATCTGGTAACACGCTGGACCATGTGTTTCATTTCATTCATCACTTGATTGTAGGTATTTAAAAGAAAAGCAGAATAAATAAATATTAAGGATTAAAAAGCGATCTCGCTTTATTGACTACAGTCGCATTCATATTCGAGCAAAAGTAATTAAACTCATGTAGATAACACGATAAGTAAGTGCTCAAAGGCTCTCTTTACGTGTAGAAGTATTGCCAGGAAATCGTGGGGCACATCATCACGAATATTAAGATGGCTATACCTCATGGTTGTTAGACCCATAGCCTGGGACCATAGCCAGGGGTAGTAGAGCGTGCCTTACCACGACCAGTGAAAAAATGTAGAATGTGCAAAGAATGGCCTGCATATGTATGACAGGAGCTATGCGCACCTGTCCTACTGCTGCATTAGAAATATTAATGGAGATCACACCGCTACGTATCGTTGCCGATATGCGGCGGTGAGCCACATTAATAAGAATTGGAAGGGTAGGGGACGACTTTAGCCTCACAAAAAAAGATGCTGCAGATCTAGCAAAGGATGTGCTTATGCTTCTGCAGCCAAGGGATGAGATGCTTGCTGAGTACGGGTTCAATCAATATTTTATTAACCACGTGGTGCGGGGCCTACTGAGAATAGAGGAGAATAAAAAACGACTGCTTCACTGGGCGCAGATACCAGAAACCATCCTCTCCAACTACAACCGTAAGAGGTTCAAAGTCATGATAACGCACGGGAAGAACACGGTGAGAATCATGACGGTCCTTCTGACGGGATATTGTAGGCTCCGCAGCCACCTAAACAAAATTGGCATAGTAAATAGTGGACTATGATGCTTCTGTAGCATAGAGAAAGAAACTTATTTGCATATACTATGTGAATGTATGGCACTCGCTGGTAAAAGAAACAATGTCCTGGGCATATACGTTCTCCCACCGGATATCCGTGTATCTATAAGTCCAAACAAGTTACTGCAATACATGCAAACCTTAGGACTTTTGGGAGAGGTCTAGGGCATGAAGCAGTACACTAATACACCCAATAATAATATATTATATTATACAATAATAATATATTATATTATATTATTATATATATTTATATAGAAGTAAACAATTTTCTCTGTTTTCACGAAAAAAAAATTTTAAATCAAGTTAATGTAGAGTGACGCCTTTAAAAATATTTTAGTTTTTCCAGGACCTAGGTTGCGTATACGCAACGATTTGTCGACAGTTGGAAAAGTCTCAGTTGATTAAAGCAAAATCAAAGAAGTTTTTAATTTATGTTGTATTTTTGTGTCAAGAAACAATAAAAAGATTTTTTTTTCTTAGACACCGTTTTGGATATATTTTTGAAAACATGTTTTTGATCACTTGTTTTAATTATTCGTTAATATTCCATGAATAAAACTTTGGATCGACTTGAAAGGTATTGATGTGGAGGATGAATTACACTGTACAACAGTGATTTAGGACTTTTCAAGTGACTAGTGTACGTTGTAGGTCTTGACGAGTAGATCACGATAGTGTGTTTCAAAATTGTCTAACACCCCTAAAATCGCAAGTTATTGCTTAAAAACCGTTTTTCGGGTACTGCGATCACTCCCACAATCACAACGTCTTAAACATTTTTTTGTCGATGGAAATTTAATTTCCTTGTTTACAATAAGCGTCGTAACTTAAACATTTATTGACCGATTTCAATAAGCCATCACTTTTCTTACTCGACATTAATATTTCTTTAAGATTAAATGTAAAAAAGTAAACGTGTTTTAACAAAATGTTATATAAAAATGACTTCAAAGTGTGAAAAACGAAAAAAAAGTGTAAATCTTAGATAACTTTTAAAAAATCTCGTAGTTGCTTTGTATGAAGTATAAATAAGTGTATATCATCTTAAAGCTTGAATCTTCTTCTTTCCAAAGCCGTAATCGAAAATCGGTTGAAAAATGGCGTCGTTGTGATTGTGGGAGTGATCGCAGTACCCGAAAAACGGTTTTTAAGCAATAACTTGCGATTTTGGGGTTGTTAGACAATTGTTGAAACACACTATCGTGATCTACTCGTCAAGACCTACAACGTACACTAGGTCACTTGAAAAGTTCTAAATCACTGTTGGACAGTGTTATTCGTGAACAAAATTTTGTATCAAAATGAAAGTTCGAAATGTATTGATGTAGAAGACGAATTTTTAGTATTATTATAAAAAAAAAATGTTCTTAATAAAAACAGTGTAATTTTACACTTTTTTTCGACTTTGGTAGCTTGTAACTTCTATAATTCCAATCGTCTTTCATTTTGATACAATTTTGTTCACGAAATATTAAAGAATAACTGAAACACAAGTGCTTAAGAACATTAATAGCTGTCAAATTTAAAAAATGTGGTACAGTCGAGGAGGAGCCCGGCAGTCGAATACCCTATACTTTTTTACGCGAAAATATGTTTTCTACATATTCCTACTAAGAACTTTCCAATTGGAATATTTTTTTTGTTGTTAAAATTCGATATTTATACCTATAAATTCCGTAAATATTTACCGATTATAATGAAACTGAAATGTTAAGTCAAAGAAGGTATTTTAGGTATATGGGGTAAGTTGATATGTTGTGGGGTGTGGGAGAAAACATGGAAAATCGATTGCAGGGGTGGGGGATCCGCATCGATAAAATTTGGATGGACATTTGTTCACTAGAGCTACATGAATCAGCTAACAGAAAATTGTTATTCGAGTTCACTTGTAACCATAATTAGGTAGAATCCAATATTGAAGCAGTTTGTATATTTTTGACTAAAGATTTGTTGTATTTGTCCGATTTTGTTCGATTTTTGAGACACACATGCGTGGAACCATAACGTATTACTCTGTTAAAATTTCCGATGACAAATATTAAAACGGTGTTGCCAAAAGCCCCGAAAATCTACTGGGGGGGAACGGGTGAAGATATTAAAATAATTCACAAACTTCTTCTCAGGAAATATGAGCACCAGCTGGTAAAGTTTGGTGTTTCTAGCTCTTCTAGTCTCTGAGATGTAGGCGTTCATGTTGGACGGATGGACGGTCGGACATGCATCAATCGCTACCCAAGGTTATGAAAAGCATCTTGGTATAAAGCCCTTGGGGTCTGCCGCGATTCCTTCTGTCTGTTACATTCATTGCACAAATCTAGTATACCCTTTGAATTTTTTAGTACAGGGTATACAAATTATTATTTTAGTTTAAACATTTATCACTATATAGTAGCATGAATGGTACAAAAAATAAATTTTTTTTTGACAAATGACTGAATGATTTTAAGTTGTCTTTTGACACAAATGTATGTGCATTTTAAACAAACGATTTGCTTTAATTTTCGTCAACTTGAGACTTAAAAGCTTCTTAATAAAAGGCATTTAAGGCTTTGAGGTTTTTGTAAAACATATCAAAATGCAGTATATAAAAGCAGTAACTTACCTTTAATTGCCCATTCTATATACATTTGTATTATATATTTTGTCGCTTTTTAGATTCGAACGCAACGAAACGAAACGGATGTACAAACGACACCACGCACAATTTATTACACTAACACATAACAAAAAAAGCACAAAAAATGAACTTTACACGTGATATAGATCAAATAACAGCAGCTTTGCCGCCGGCATTTGATTAAATTGTATTATATGCAACACCTTGCACTATGTTATTGCATATATGCTGATATCACTAGCACATATTTACACTCACACACACGCACTGCAGATTTACTTAATACGCGCACAATACCGAAACCGCCCACGCACTTCGGCTTATCGCGAAAGACTAAACGCATTTAATTAGTCAAAGAGTGCAATGAGCATGCGCAAGAGCAAAAGCTTCGCCAAATTCTAAAGAGAGCAAAGCAAATATTTAAAATTACACAAACAACTTAAATGCGTTTAGAGAAGCTTTAAATATGAAAGCTGCAGCTGCGTTTAGTGGTATTTAAATGAGATAGAATTAGGCCGCACATGCACAGAGCGTTGACATGACCGTACATGATATGAAATTACAGGTCAAGGTCAAACAAATGCATTTACACTCCCGATCAACCAAATAGGCTCAACTTGATGTTTTGAATTTTACCTTTTGATTTTTGCTGTCATTAAGTAATCTATGTATTGCCTCTTCTTTTGTCGATTTTATTAGAACAAGATATTTGATAAATTTGAATGATATGAGATGGTTGCAAAAATTTTCAGTTATGATATATTTACATATGTTTTGCTTTGGACATGTCAATAAAATTCGATTTTTAGTCGATCATCCAAATAGCTATGCACATGGATCCGTTTTTTTTTTTTTTTGTCAATCGCCATTTCTAATTAATTAAATATAAAATGGGGCGTAGTGCCGCCCTATCTCCAGAGGAAAGAGGCAAAATATTGGCTTATAGAGAGTGCAACCTTACAACTAGGCAGATAGCTGCAAAAAATTGTAAAAGTCAGACTATTGTGTCTCATTTTTTTAGAAACCCATCAAACTGTGGAAAAAAAATGAAAGGCCACAAGAAAAGCACTTACTGCTTAAGAAGAGCGAAAAATTCTTAGAGAAGCATCATTTCAACGATTCTGTTAAAATTCGATCGAATTTGACAATTAGGATTAAGAGACATTGAAACCAAAAAAAAAGACACCGCTTACCGACATTCGTAAGCATTCTCGTCTTGTTTTTGCACGGGGTCATATGACATGGAAAAGAGACGGGTAGAAAATAGTTTTTTCTGTCCAAGAACGTTTCAATTTCGACGGACCATCCATCTTCACTATTACTTCATGGCGGCCATATCTTACTATGAGACATTCGAACTGCAGTTCGTCTCATCTAGCATATATGGCAAACGCTACAAGTAGCTGCTCCAAAAGGCATTTTCTCACTTCTCCAACATTTTTGGACCAATTCCTTGGACATTTAATGCCCCCAGGATAATGCCCTAATTCACATAGCTCTAGAAGTAAAGAAATAAATTAAGGACAAAAATGTTACTCGCATGCAGTGGCTTCCTTATTCTCCCGGCCTTTGTATTATCGAAAATGTGTGGGGATGGCTACCTCGTATGACTAAATGACAATTTGATGACATCGTATCGCTAACAAATGCCATCAATAGCGCTTGGAACGAAATTTCCTTAAAAAATACTAATAAGTAAAAAAATTACTTTTTATTTATTTTAGTCTGCATTTTAATTTTCAATCATGATATTTAATGAAAAATCCTTGACTCTATTTGGTTTATCGGGAGTGTACATCGAGCATAAGCTAATGCTGAAATAACGAATAAGTAAAAAGCTGTTGCGGGGAACTAGGGTGTGTTTCTACTCGCAAAGAACTCGGATTTGGCCCAAATGAATCTGCACTGTAGCTTCTTATCGAGGAGTTTTTCAAATGGTTTGATTCATAGAAGTGGGCTTGAAATTTTAAACCCGACGTTAAAAATGTTTGGGATTGTATGTCAACACCAAAAGGGGAGAGGGGTTCACAAATTGTAAAAATTTGGCGTTTGGATAGATGAACGAATAAACGGATGGTCATAACAAAAACAATTTATGTCGTTCTTCTGGCATTGGGGCATTGGGGGTCTCAAATGCAATCTTCAAAATTTTAAATACATTTGCGTTTACTTACACCCCGAAATCTTTGTTACTAGAGTAATGTGAGTTTTTAGGAATACTCTTATCTTATACATAGTTTTGACTGCTGAACTTATTTGTCCCGAATCGTAGGTATAGTAGGGAGGGTGGGGTCGGTCTTTGGGATGCGCTTGCGCTGAATGTTGTCTGATTGTCACACGGAAGTGACCAGCGACGATTCCCTAACTGGCCGATTCACAACCTTCAGCTTTACGCTAGGTACCCTCTGGTTAGCCCCTGGATAACCCTTTCCAGGGGTGAGCTAATGTGAGAAGGCGGCCCCTCAGGCGATCTGCGTTTGAGGACGTTTTCAATGGAAGCGTAAGTGGACATCTACTACCATGCAAGGGAGGGAGGCCCAGTCAGCCGTCATTTCCTTTTCAAGCCCCATGACTACGAAAGAATCAAAAACGCTTCGGATAAAAACTCGATTACGCCGGGGAAATAGGTCTGAAGGTAAACAAAGGCAAGACCAACTACATGGTGGCAACACGAACTGCCTCTAGCCAACATAGGACGGTTCAAAACATGACCATCAAACCCTACAACTTCGAAGTGGTTGAGCAGCTCAAATACCTCGGCTCACTTGTCACCTCTAGCAACAACACCACCCTCGAAATTAAAAGTAGAATACTGATCGACAACCGTTGCGTGTTTGGCTTGAGCAAGGTGTTCAGATCAAAAACAACATCTCGAAGCATAAAGATAGAACTGTCCAAGAAGCTGGTTGTACCCATCGCTATGTACGTTACCGAAACCTTGGCTATGACAGCTTCGGAGCTATTAAATGTTTTCGAACGAAAAACTCTATACAATAACATCAAAATTGTCGGCCGAATCAAACAGCAGAGATTAAGATGGCTAGGGCATGTGCATCGAATGCAGGAGAACTGCCCCACGAGGCATGCTTTGTATAGCAACCCGAAGCAGCGTTGGTTTGACGCTGTACAGAGGGATATATATGCGCTGGGCATACACGACTCGAAAAACAAAGCGGGGTACGGGGAAAAATGGAGGTTAGCTACACTCTAAGAATATCCTTTAATTTCCTCAACATCACACCTTTGATCTGAGAATGCTATGCTATTATGAATTTTATGTGGAACGGGTTCCTCTATTCGAAAGAATTAAAAAAAAAATTACCAATTAAGCCTTTGGATATATTTAATTTTTTAATTAATCCCGTTCAAAAATTAGTATAATTGTCTACTAATTGGTTTTACTATTAGTATTAAAAATTCAGTTTTAAGTCATTAATTTGTTATCCAAACCGAAACTAAAGCACTTAATCTTATTTTGTTGCTAAAACTTTAGCTTCTTATCTTTTTTGTGACATCTTGATAAAGCATTTGTTGCCTCAATTTAATATAAATTCATGCGATTTGGACAAAAAAGAAAAAATAAATTTAAATTTTGTTAGCGATTAAACTATAGCAAATTAAGCAAAATAAATCTAATCTTATCTTGTCTGAGCACAAATTATTTTAATTATTTTGCTTCACTAACTGATTTCATCAATAACATTAACTAATTTGTATAAAATACGTTTTTGTTAATGTATTTTAGTTTGTTATATCTAGTTATTATGTTTATATACAAATAGATATCCTTCCTAACAGTATCGAGCTTGTTTTAGATCAGGTCTGGGCGGGAATAACAACAACAAATCATATAGACTAATATGAAAGGGTTACCATGTGTCCGTTTTTAAGCTTTTCGTGTTTTTTGCGGCAAATGGTAGCTTTTTTCCTCAATTAGACCGATGCAAATTTTTCATATCTTTTAGTCCAAGTATTTAAGTATTTTTTCACAAAAGCGAATCAAAGAACAAAAATAAACCAGCAGTTGACCGCATTTAAAATATTTTTGAAGGTATAAAATCATATTTTCAGTAGAGGCTTTATCGAGGGTTGAGCACTATCGAGCTCGATCGATAGCAACCAGACATTTTCGATAGTGGACGACGTGCCATCGATAGTTTGGTGTTTTTTGATAATACCAGTTCAATGCTGAAAGCTTGGGAAATATTAAAAATTAGAAATGTTCCATGATTTTCTCACACGTTGAGTGGCTGGTAGTTCAAGATAGTTTTAAATTCTGGTGGTTCAATATAGTTTAAAATTCGACAACGATGATTTAATAAAAGACCATATTCGGATTTGTTCAAGCAAAGCATCATAGCGAGCAAACAAGACTTCAAATGGTCCAAGAAGACTTCTAGTTAATACTTTGCTACAATAAATGCACAACAAGGTGGCACAGTTTGTACTCTAATGATCCCAGCGAATATCTAGCAGACAAATGATGCCATAGTTACAATTCTATTATAAACTACCACCTTTTACGGCTGACAGAAATCAATATCTTAAAAGATGTAAAAAAACATATTGTAATTTTTCCAACAAGCAACTGGAAAAGATTTCTGGTAGAAAATATGCGTTCTTTCTTTGATAATACATGCATATGGGTTCTACCGAAAAGTGGAAAATCTTTTACCACAACTTCAAACTTTGCAAAGAAAAAATATGAAAAATATATTATTAGAGTCTATAAAAAAAACCCATCAATTTATGAGTTACGGTCAGTAACTAGGATGGCTACTATATTGGATCCAACATAAAAAAGATCGGTTTTCAGTATAATTCAAATGCTGAACAAGCATCAGCAATTTTTGAAAATGAGCTTGTGAATTTGTCATTCAAAGAAAATAAAAATCAGGAAACATTATTTGATTCAAATTGTTTCGGAGAGGTGAACTAGGCTCAACTAAGAAAATATGAACATTATTTTATTCTTGAACCAAAACTTTTGGATCAGAAAACTTCAATATCGTATATGAATTTTTTGAATACTTACTAACGTCGATTAGCCGCATAGTACTATCGTCAACTATTGATGTTTGTGAAGATATACTATCATCGACTATCGATGGGACCGACTATCGATAGTTCTCCAGCCTCTCACTCGCAGTCTCAAGAGAACTGGACTTCTCATCGGGTACTATCAAGCACTCCAACGCATGGGAGGGATAGGGCCGTCGCTCATGGAATTTCGCCATGGGGATTTTTCGCTCCATCCGACAAACCAAAAATATGATAAATGTACAGAAACTTTTTAGTTATTTTGACTCTACAAACCTACATATTCTCTTCTGAAATCAATTCTTACAAATTATAAATTCTTTGTCTATTAAACAATTATCTTTATAATCATATTTTATTAAATATAATACCTATTACTTTTAATTTTAATATTCTAAATAAATAGCCATGACTGTCATATACTTAGTTAAACAAAAAAAAACTTCTAATAGTAGTTGCATAAAAAACTCCTCACATGCAGCTTGCCACAGAAGCCGCAACAAAAACTTACAAAAACTTCAACAAGAACTTCAGTTGCTTATTACAAGTTGGTCATTTATCTAACCAGAAGCTGTTAAACAATCTAAAGCAGAGTCAAAATCAACAACTTCTAGACAACTTGACAAACCAAACAAAACCCAGCAACGACAACACCAACAACAGAAGCAACATGCAACACAATTTTTGTTGCAAGGTGTTAATAAAAAATAAAGACAACTTCAACAAAATATTTGCTGATGCAGCTAACTAAGTAAGTTTTCTCCTGGCTCAGCTTCAGCTTCGGGCATTCAGATATTGGTAGTGGGTAAGGGGAGATGCAGATGGAGCTGCAGGTGGAGCTGGTACTAAAATCAAATTTGGTTAAGTGCCACCCGCTACCCCCGCTGTCAAAATTTTGAACATGCAGCGAAAGGTTCTTAAATTAGAAAAGCGTGTGGTTGTAATTTTTTTCTACTCAAGTTTTTGTTTTTGTTTTTTTTTTATTCATCATTTTTTTTTGTTTTTGTTGTGGTTGTTGTACTTTAAGCCTTTTCACATGTTGCAACGTCATAAAGCTGGCAAAGTCAGTTGTTGGCCATTCAAAGCCAAGCCAAAAGCTTGTCTTTTGGGTCGTGTTGACGTTGCTATGGTTATTGTTGCAGTTATGCGAGGGCAGCTAGAGAAGTCAGCGAAATATAAGGGGGCTTGTTCCGGATAGAAGTTAGTCTTTTAGAAGCTGCATCATGAAGTTCGTGCTTGAAAGTAGATAACTTTGTAAAATTTTAAGTCAAATAAGAAAAGGTAATTTCGTGAGAAAATCATAGAAACGGCAAGAATTTTGCAAAAATATATTTCGTGTAATTATTTTTATTGAAAAATTGTTTTTGATTACATTACCGAAAACAACATACAGGCTTAGCAATCTGCACTATCAATCAATTTCAATAGTTAATGGGGTTGCTTTTTGGTGTTTACGGCCTGAAGGAGCAATCATTTACCATAAAAAGTGGCTTTAACGCATATTGCCTGCCTTAAATAAATTTTCGAGTTACTTTTTCCACTCAAGGAACAATCTTTAAAACGAGAAGGATTTTTAAAGCTTCTGGAATGGATAATGTCGAAAATCATTAGAACTTGTTGAGAACTTGTTCTGGATCTCCTTTTGACTTTTATAAATTTTCAATTATACGCAGCAAGTTCGTTCTTCCTAACAGAATTTGCTACAATAATTATCTTTCCCGTTGTCGGCTCAACTTCTGTAGTGTTCCCAAAAAATGTTTTTCTTTTGTTAATTCAAAACGTAAATCTTCCTTATTTCCTGCATCGCTATATTTGAAAAATGTAAGCTTTTCTAACAATTCTGAAATCGCCAACTTATTTGCCAATTTTTTCAAACCACCTGTCAACCCTAATAACACTGAACTTAAGTATCCCTATAACCTTCCTCAATCTAATCTTACTGCTTATCCAGAAATCTTTAAAACCAACGTGTTGAAATCCCTACTATCCGTTAAAGCATCCTTCTCCCCTGGCCCCGATGCTATTCCTAGTGGCGTCTTAAAGCATTGTGCTCGCTCTCTTGCTATGCCATTTTCTGTTCTTTTCCGCACTTCATTAAAATATTCTTGTCTTTCGGTCATCTGGAATAAATCCTATATTATCCCTATTCATAAAAAAGATTCCAAGTCCAACATTGAGAACTACCGTGGTAGAGCCAAGCATTCATAAGTTCCTAAAGCCTAAAGTTTTTGAATGGATTGTCACATCACAATTGCAACACTACTTTCGATCTTTAAAGTCGGATTCCCAACATGGGTTAATAACCTTATATCTTATTGTTCAGTTACAATATGAACTAGATTTTGAGTCATTTCGAAATCGAAATATATATTCCTGGCAGACTGCCAAATTTTTTAATTAAAAATAGCCAATATTTCCCAATTTTTAATAAAAATTGGTATTTAATTATTATTTTATTTATATTTGAAAAAATAAAAGTTACTTTTCAATTTCAATGAAAAAAGTTAAAAAATAATTATTTTTTCATTATTTTTATTTTAAGTATTACGATCCCGGAACAATAGAGACCAAGAGCAGTTTAAGCATTGTATTAAGTGAACGTGCATCAAAGGAGGGTCTGAAGGCCTATGGGACTATGAGAACAGTTTTAGGGATAAGACGTTACCTTGAAAAAAATAATATCTCTTTCGAATATTATAACATTTTAAAAAAGGAATGGCCGATGCTCCCTTATATTCTCTGCGATTCAGTTTTCCAGACTTCCTGAAATAGCTTTTTTCTTTAAAAGATTGATTTCGTCCTCACTGGTAAAAGAAACTTGAGAGAAATCTAGTATTTTGAAATTCAAGTTATATTTCTGGGTATTCAAGAATGGGTTTTTCAATGTATAGAGCTGGAGTTAATGGGGCATTCTACCTACGCCAACGTACTACTATCATTATCCTTTAAATATGCCTTAATTTTCACAGAATTTATCGAATAAAAATTGATACCATGTACTAAATCTATCATAAAAAATTCAAAAGTAGATTTATTTTGGTAACCAAATCTTCTTCACAGAAACTTTTAGAAACCACTTTCGTATAAATGAGTCTCGATACAGGGTATAAAAACTTAGGAGGACTATTGTCTTTGTTTCTACTCAAGAGTCTAATGATTATAGATTTGTCAAGAGTCTCAATAGCTATTGGCACGAAAGAAAAATATGAGGTATTCGAAGATTTATCGTAAAGGCCATATCTCAAATAGTTTTTTTGTTTTCAAGCACTATCAAAAATTGATTTACATATTCATGGGCTCATATATTATGTTAAAATTAGCCAAGAATGCATTGTAGCTTAGTTCTTTCGCTTATAGAGAGTCTACCGTGAACATTACTTTGGATATCAAGATTTCTATTCTACAGATCGCCTAGTTCCTGTAGTTCCTAGACCTCAATTTTAATTAAGGATCAACGTTGCGGAGAACCCTCGCAAATTAATGCTGGTAACAGCACTTCAGCAGTCTCCTACCAAAGATCATGATGCCAGATGAATCCAATGCAGAAATGTACCAAGTCCGTATAACGAGAAAACATTATTTTCAAAATATTTTTATTATGCTCTGAATTCCCTTTTTTAGGAGACGCAATTACGGCAGAAACAGTTCCGTAGATAGCTTTTTACGTTGGGCACCGATCGGAAACAAGAATTGTATGGATTGACCTCCTTGTCTTCTCACACACACCCAGATTCCAACCAACGTCACTTGGTAGGAATATAAAACTTAAATCGCTTAAACGATGGACCACATATTTAGAGTTTGCTGAAGAGCGTTATCTTTCAATACGCTCTTTTTTCAAAAGTTCCACTGACTTTTTAAGCAGCCCCCTTGCTTGCTATTGTTGTTGTTGTCTTCATAGAGACTGCGTCTATTAAAATGCTATTTTGACTGGAGTAGCTTAAGTAGTTGAAAAGCGAAGCAGAGGCTGTGACAGCGTTGGCGGCATCATCATCATTTCAAGTGCTGAAAAGCATTTTTATGTTCTTATGGCGTCAAGTGCCAGGAGTCCGTGGCGGAATAAACTAGAGAGAAATTTTTGCGCAAAAAGTTCCTAAAACTTAAACAAGAACAATGTTGATGATAATGGTAACAACACCAGTAACAGCCACAACACCAACAACATCTCTCCAGTTGAATTGCGCGGCGTGCAAATAATGCAATTTGTGCAATGTGCGCCTCGCTCGACTCACAAGACTCCCAAACGTGGGAGTCAGGTCTTAGTCTCTGTCTCAGTCTCCGTCTCGGACTCGGTCGCTGCTTAACTACCTGGCGCACTCTACTCATTTTAGTAGCTTCCCCACTGTGTAGGAAGTCTCTTAACTACTGTCAGTCTTCACAGTCAGTCAGTGTACGACGTACCCCTCTGTCCCAGCAGTCCAACATCGGTCCATCAGTCCATGAGTCTATCAGTCCGGCAGTGAGAACGTCAGACAGTCAACAAGTCAGTCCGGCACTGGTGCAGCAAGTTGATTGCATTCTTAAGCAAATAGCGCCATGTTGTTGTTGTTGTTGGTTATTGTGGTGCCTCATGTTGTTGCTGTAGTTGTTGCTGTACCGGGTTCGCATGGGTTCGTGTGGCTCAAACAACAACCACAACAACAAAAAACAAATAAGTGCATTTAGTGTTTAACAAATGTTTGCTTTTGCCTCTGCTGCTGCTGTTGCCGGAGCTTCTGCAGCTACTACCAAATCTTGTCATGATGATTTGATGATGACGACGACGATGATGATGATGTTGATGGCGCTGCTGATAAGAGTTAAACAGAACATTAACTACAAAATGAATTAACAATACGTTGGCTTAAATGCAATGATGACAAGTAGCTCCAATCAAATCACTGAGTATAATAATTATGGAAACATATGTGCATATAAAAACAAAGTGTTTTGTCTTGTGAAAATGCAGCTTTACGGAAATGGTTACCAGGTTAGAGGGGCATCTGTTTTATTAAGATGATGTCTCTTTACGATCCTCAGATCTGCCTGTACCCATTACAAACAGATTTTTCTGACACTATTTTGTTGGGGCTGCGTCGTGAAACCCAATGTTCAAACTGATAGCCAATTTATGTTAAATGTTATGTTTAATCTCATGATTGCCCCTAAAAGTCCCTGCCTCTTTCACATCATTTCAACGATAGCTTTCGCAGATTTCGAAGATTGCAGAAAAGTTTTCAATTCCCCTCATCTGGATCCCGGGGCACAGGTATATTGAGGGAAACTGCATTGCTGACGAACTGGCAAGATATGGAACTACTAGCTCTTCCTTTAGGACAAAGAGCGTTTGACTATTCCTATGGCAAGCTGCAAACTAAGCATAAAAACCCATTTCGCCACACCACAAGCCAAACTTGGAATCGAAAATCCAACACGGCAAACTTGGCCGGGAGGTCAATGCTCGAAAGTAATCCGAGCAATAACTGAACACTGGCTGGTACTCATGCATTAAGGCTGAATTCCCCTCACTTCTGCAGAAGCTGGAGACGGTGGGACACCTCTACTGTCACTGCCCGGGAGTTGTAGAACAAGGTTCCGCTTCCTCAAGTCACACTTTCAAAATCAATTGTCCCAGCTCTCAGAAAAAAAATCCGAAATGCCTTTCGAGGTTTATTCAGGCCACTGGATGGCTATGAATTAGAACATCTAGAGAACCTCTCTAGTGGGGAAGGGTACGAGAAAAGTTCACCATTGTGGAATAAGTGAGTTGGGACGTTAAGTCCTAGCTGCCGCCTAAACCTAACCTAACTTATGTTACCCACTTTGGCATCACTGACTTGATGCTGGAAGGGATGGGGGTGGAAATCCTCCAGAATAAGCTGATTGTTAGTATTGTCTAGCAGGTTTACCATCTAGTATTTGACATAGGACTCAACCCTATCTGTGCATCGTGAGGTGTGGCTGAAGACCTCTTCTTGGACTGAAAGGATATTCGTGAATCTATTATAATAATTTTCTCGCAAGTATTAGGGAGCGGTAACCGTTCTTCTGATGACTTAAAATACCGGCGCATTTCCAGGCAGCGTTATGGCCCTGGAGGTTCACACCATATATGCTGTAAATATATTCCATCGTAAACAACTCAATATGGCCGTAGGTGATACTGTCAAGATGACGTGCAATCTGTAAAGATCCCTTTCAGGTAGCGTTCTTATCCCGTACTTTCAATGCACATTCACAGTCCATTATCTAAAATAAAGAACTCAAGACCAATGTAGATGATTCGGTTGATATGAAAGACAATCTTAAAGCAGAATTTTGTTCTGAAATTCTATAGGCAGTGTTCCGGCCCCGGAGCTTCACACCGTATACGCAGTAGGCTTGTCCAACGTCTAAAAAAGGAGCTCATGACGGGCACAGACGATACTGTCCAAATAATGCACAATTTCATTCCAGTACCTATGTAATTAGGTAATGTCTTTATGTCCGAAGAACAGTCTTCTCAGTACGAGAATTACGATTAATATTATGTCATGATATTCCGCGTTAAAAAAGATGATAAATTTGATGATCTCCATATTTTTTCAACCCTTACGGCTGGCGCCTTCTCAGGCATAACCTAAAGAATATGCAGAGCTTAAAAAAATTGTGTTTTTCAGAAACTGGAGCTATGGTTCTTCCTGTTTAAAGCTGCCGTGCAGATGTCGTTCCATGACTAGCGCGCAGATGTAATTCGGCATTAATGATCCTTCTCCATGATGGTATTTCATGTGATGTGATGAATCATTTTTAAGAGATATGTGCTATAGTATGGCCGTTGGTGGCGTAAATGGAAGCGTACTCGCCTCTAAAGCCGAAGGTCGGTGGTTCGATTTCCCGCAGTAGCACCAATGGCGTCGCTAGCTCAAAGACACTATTTGGTATAGAAAGTAGGTCCCCGTTCTGTTCGCACAGCTATTTATAGAGATCCCCATGCCCCTCCAAGGGGTCAGTCGGGGAATTATTTATGTGCTATAGTAAAGTACCAATTTCATTTCATGCAAGTCAAGACCAAAAGTGGAGGCTCTTTTGGCGAATATGCTTAATTAGAGGATTCTTGGTTTCCTTCGAGGAATAAGTTTTAAACGACAATTAAGTTACGAGACAATTCTAATTAAGCGAGTCAAGACCGGATGGGGTGACTCTATTGGAGAATATAGTGGACAGCATGCCTAATGAGTGGATTCTTTATTTTCTTCGCCTTGGCAAAGAGAGGCCGATGTTTTTTTTGTCTAGCGCAAGCGGGGTATACATCTGTAAATTGCTATTGAAAATGATTATTTTATTCAGCGTCAAACTCGATAAAGCAGTTCCAGAAGTCTTCGATGTCTTTAAGGATAAATGAAAATGTAGACAAAGTGAAGACCCAAAAAAAAATCTACGTCTGATTGTTGATGAGTTAGGGATAACATACAGTAGCGTCAAAGAACTATTAACTATTAACTAATAAAAAATATTTAAATGAATTCAGTCCCAGCACTTAAAACTGTACCCTGTAGAAGAATCAGTATCTCCTATGTTTTCCTGCAGCCCATTTGTTTCTCATGGTTTTGATTGTAAACCAACCAATACCAAAAACGGCGTAGGATATGTAGTCAGGGTGGAGGCACTCTGTAAATGATAAATCGCCAACAATAGATATTACACGGAAACAGAGGATCTGTGACTCTTAGCTCAAAGAGCTTGACGGCACTTGAGAACGAAGAATCTATTGGAAACAAAGTGATGAAGAAATGACAGATCGTTTCTGCGTTGAAAGAGGAAATCAACCCGTTGATAATACAATATGTACACAAAACATTACCCTCACAGGGTGAGCATCTAAAACACACCTCCTTAACAAAACATGACGATATAGCAATTCGACCCATGTTACAGTTCTTCTCTAGTTTTTAGCCTCATTTCGAAATTATAATTGATATGACCATAATGACAGAATTTCATTTAAAGCAATGGCAATGAAAATGCACTGCCAGCCATTTGGCAAATTGAATCTCCCGATGCTTTAATGTTGACACAAACTGACAGAGATTCGAGAGCATTTTGGCCAGCAAACGGCCCACCGGACTAGACAAATGTCGTAAAAATGAAAACATAGCCGGAGTGTAGACTCTAGAGCAGAGTCAAAGTCAAAACTAGATGTGCCTGTGCAACACCCACACTAAAATTTCACCAAATCATTTCGGAAAAGTTACCAGTTGGTAGTTACCAGTTGGACAACAGCTTGGACAAGATCCGCTTAAAGTTGAAGCTGGAGCAGCGCATACAGCCGACGGCAGATAAATGTGCAGCCAAACTGACGCGCGGGTGTTTCATTTAAATTAAATTAGAGTTGGTTGCAAGCGCTTTAAGAGAGTTCCGCAGTTCCACAGTTCCAAATGTTTGGTTGGGTCCAAGAAATCTAACTGTGTATCAATGAGTGATGAACGCACTAAAAACTGACAGACGCTGCAAATGGCCATGGGTTTCAATCGAAATGCGTGTCATAAATCAGTTGGCGCTCAATGCGCTCTGAAGAATGTCCTCGTAAAAGTCCAAGCAATCTGTAGTCTGTAGGCAATGCGCACTTACAAGTGCTGACCATGGCCATTATCAGCGAGCCATAGTCATAGCCATGACCATAGTCATTACCAGCATTATTTGCAGTGTGCGCCTTGGCGCAACTTAGCAATTAGCCAATGTGCAACCTGGTTGGTTGCCCAATAAAAATAGCTTGCAACACGCTAATGATCAGCATAATCATTAGGCCATATTGAGATGCTGGTTGTTTGCCTGGCTAGGTTGGTATGTGTGCATGTAGTGCGCCCACGTAGATTGAGTCAGAGCCGGAGCAATCCATTTGCTCAGGTGTCAAGTAATTCGTCATGAACTTAAAGCCCGGCTTTAGTTCCGTTTGGATTGGATTGGTAAGCAACCAACCAACCAACGCATGCAAATTAGAACAAGCTGCTTGGAAAACCACACACATGACAAGGTTGACAAACGGATTTGCCAAGCACCTGCTAGCTGGCTGGCCTGTGGCTAGATGTGGCCAGATTGCTGTTGTCATGACCCCCAGCGGCGGCAGTAGCCGCGGTGGCTTTCACAAGCGGCTTGTGGCCAAATGACAGCTGGTAAATGGGCGCGGATGCGCAGATACTTTTCTATATTGAGCATTGAGAGAGAGCCCATTCGATTCGATTTACTTTTAATTTATAATTTGGCAAACCTTTTGAACTTGGCTGTAAGAAGAAAAATGAAATTACTGCTCTGCACTATGCGCAATTTGCGGCCAACAAACTAATTTCAAATTCAGTTCCGCGTCATAAAACCAAAGTCAAAGTTGCCGTCGACGTCGACGCCGGCTGCATACAGTGAGCAATAAAAGTAAAATAGTGTAAATAAAATCAGGTCAAAAGCGGACAATAGGGTGCACGTACAGTGCGCACCATTAGGCCAAAATCGGCGCCGAACACAGCGTGGCCTGCTACAATGGCCAACTACCTGTTGCAGCCACTCCTTGGCCACTCTGGGGCAATTGAATTGCCGCCTCGATTGGCTTTTTCTGCTTTCTAGTCAACCGCAACCACACAATGTAACTTGAGCTACTTGGCATTGACCCGGGCTACGTTTGCACGGCATTTGCTGCCAGTTGCCAGCATTTAAATAGCCAATTTAGTGCATGGCAAAAAGTTTAATTGACTTGGGCCTGGCCCCTTGAGTACGTCTACCCAAAAAAAAAAAAAAAAGAGACAGTTTGGTGAGTGTGTCGTCGCACTTTGGACAACACATCAATCATCACGAAATTAAAAAAAAATCAAACAACAACAAAACATTTAAAATTCCTGCATCTTTAGGCCTAACCGTCTCCGTCGCCGTCAACTTCGAATTCGACTTTGACATCGTCGCTGATATTGGTCGAGAGTAGAGTAGCCCAGACTCATAAATAATGCAACAGTTGCTGTTTCTTCGGCTTGTCTGCTACAACAAAATGTCACATTAAACAAGCGATATTAAAGCTGAAAAGCAGATGACACCGAAATCATGTTAGGCGGCACTTGAATGAGTATCAAACGGCAGCTGCCATAAACCCACAAACACGCCGTCCGCATGTGGAGCAGACGCCGCCAGAAACCTCACTGCCGCACTTGATGGCGCGACAAGGAGACAAACTCTCAGGAAACTAGAAATCTTGAACGGAGCTTGGAAATGCTGAATTATAGATACACTGTTTGCAGATGCTGCAAAAGATTTTTGGCAGAGTGACTGCACAGCAGGTACCTTACCGAAACTACGTGACCTAATCTTTACCCCGCAAGTCCGTTCGAAAGTTCTAGGAATTGTAGATAGCTTTAATAGAAAAGCACTAGATTGGAGTCCACAACGAAGAAAAAAATTTCATAGAGCCCGCTACATGCTGAGACTCGAACATGCGGGAAATCGTGGAACGAATTAAAAGTAATCGGAAACAACCGTACAAGCTGGAAATGCGTCGCTGAGGCCCTATGCTCCTCAAGGAGATAAAACAACTAACAACATATAAAGATTACTTGAATTGGTTTTTCTGATCTAATTATGATTTTATTTTAATATCGCCTGACCTACTCTTTCCTTTTCCCGGGCATTCCTATTTGCTTTTATTGGAAGAATTTTTCAATTTTCTACATGGTTACCCATCATGCTACACTGTTTTTTTTAAGTACAAAATATCATTTCAAAAACCAAGAAAAATGCCACTCTTCAATGTTTGAGTTGAGGCTCTCCAGAAGCCGCCACTCGTCATATGGGCACTAAGCAGATATTTGTTTGATGGATAGTCTATAGTCAGGCCCGAAGAGAGGTATTAGAATGGGTGCGATTTCCACTCTTCTTCCGCAGACGCTGTGGCTTGAGCTAGGAATATTTGAGATAAGACTCTTGACGAACCGCTTCTAGTTGTAAGTAGACTCCAATAAACCTCCTGGGTATAGTCTATTTTTGCCTTGGAGCTGATTTTTTTTTAGATGAAAAGAATATGAAAGAAAGTAAGGAAAGCGGGCTACATTTTAAGTAGATCACTTCAATTCGGTTTATCGATAACCGATTATGATTTTTGGGTGCGGTTAATACGATATCCAATTAGGCCTTGCACCGTGGTTTCAATCTGAGGATCAATAGAGGATGATATCTCCGTTTTTTCCATCAGATACAATGTCATACCTATACAAAGTGAGTGGTGGGGATTATCCCAGTAAGATGGCTATCCTCTTGAGTTCCTTTTTTCGAAAACGGTATACGGTTATTTTTATGTTCTTGAAAGAATGGTGGCATAAAAACAAATCTTTCTTTTTTCCATCAGATATAATAATAATTATACCAAAGTGAAAGTTCAAGAAAGAATAGAGGAAGAATTAAAAATAGGTCTATAGCAGTATCTTCTACAGATAAGCCGTCTAGAAGTAAGGCGTGGAAATTTCACGAAAATGCCATGAGAAATTGTTTAAACCGTTAGTGGCGCTGTTGTAGCTACCCTTATTTAATTCTAATCGAACTACTTTGGGATGAACTTGATCGTCAAGTCACGAAACAGTGTCTGTCTTCGAAATAAACTCTCTGGATTGCTTTAAAGAAGACATGGTATGTGTTACAGCTAAAGTTTTAAAAAACCAATCTTTAGAATAAAGTTTTTTTTCACATCCTATCAATAGTTTCAAACGTTTATGATCATATTTTTTTTTAATTTTGAGGAGTAATTATTAAGTGACCGGAAACTTTTGCCTGACAGTGTATCCACCCATATGAATTTTCAATAGTTTACAAGAAACCATTTTTTCCTCCAGTTTTCTTAATCAGAACTGACCATCCCTTTGAAGAACATCTGGCTAATATTCTTAAATTAATATATTCCCTTTCGGCACAAAAAAATCCCACTAGTTACCCAATCAATCATACCAAGCTAAAGGTGTAATAGTAGAGTCGGTAGTTTTTCCATGGTCAGCCCTGGTCACCACGAAAAAATTTCATGAATTGGGCTACGAATCAGTTGTCAATGCACCACAGTGGCTGTTTTCGGTCTAGTAACTGTTTTTGTCTCCCAGCCTAAGGAAATAGATGGTCGATAAGAGATTTTTTTCGAATAAAGAGCCGTAGGTATACAAACGTCTTCTTTGAGCCTTGAGAAAACATTTTTATTTTTCAAAAGAATTCAAAAATGGTTAGCACGCTGAAAAGTATTATCAACCTAAAACCTGACAATCTATTGACAAATGCAGACCTACACAGTTGCAGAATATAATCTAGTTATCCTTCGTTCGCATTCCCCTAAAGTTCCTTGTGAAAAAGTTAATTTCTGTGTTACGTTAGCGTCTCCATTGCTGATAAAATGGTTAAACACCATCGCTTCCTTTAACCCATTGCCTTTGGCTTGTTTCAGCATACTTTCTATTCCAAAAACCCAAACAACCCCTCGTTAGGGTATCAAGTAGTGTATAGAAAATAAACAAAAACAGTCGTTTTACACTTGTCGCCAGCATTGACCAAAGTTGGCAATTGCCGCGCCACTTTTACGAGTATGTGCCAGGGGAGCAAACAGTCCAAACGGCCGCATCAATAACCTGGTCTTAGACTTGGGTCTCTCTGTCTCTGGTGGTGCGATTGTGGTAGGTGCAAACGCCGCACGTCAATTGCTGCATTAGGCAGTGCCTGTTCCCCGTCCTGTCCTGTCCTGTCTGGATTCAATTCGGCCCAAACAAGTTGTCATTGGCGCGTTATTTATGACAATGTACCAAGACAATTCCCTTCAGCCCACCCCCGTCCCCCGTCTCTGTGGCCGTACAGAGAGAACTGCAAGTTGTTTATGTTAATATACGCGCTGCTGCCACAAGCCAAAGCCAAAGCCAAAGTTCGAACAGGGGCCGGAGGTGCATGGATCTGACAGCGGCAGAGCATTCAAGTGTCCGTCAATTGAGTTCGTTAATAGAGTTTGGTTGCAAGTTCGTGCCATCTCTGCTGACAATGCTGCCGCCTTGTTGCCATCTTGTTGTTGGTGTTGGCCAGGTTGTCTGTCGTTTTGGCCAACACCAAAAGAGGCGGGTGTGTGTGTGTGTGTGTGTGACAATTAAATTGTCAACTACATGACAGAGACGCGTGCCAAGTGCAACATGTATAGACTCTATGGCAAATTAGTATGTTAAAAAATATTAAAACTTTACTTCCTGAATGGTTTTCAATTATGATTTTAATCGAGATAAGGATTTCTAAATGGTTTTCCCGCTGCGTATGTTTTTTTATGGGTTTTAAGTAATGTCCAATCTCTTTTTGATATGAAATAAAATCGTTTTTATAATATGTTTATTTATTTTTTAAATTTCTTTATATATTTTTTTAAAGGTTCAAGGACTCTGTAATAAATACTGCAGTAAAGAAGGGAAAACTGAACACTACCATCACCTCTGGATTTAAATCCCCTAGGAATTTTATTTATAAAAATAAATAATGAATATTGCCTTCCTCTTTCCCCACGGCTAGCCATATCAAGGACACACTCAATGTCTAATATAAAGGACACCTCGATTATGATACGCCCATACGTTGTCATTCACATTCGCAAGTACATTGTGTTGGATTCAGAAGAGCCAAGGCAAGCACGCCGATAAACGTTTTTGTTTTAAGATTTCAGTACTGTCAAAGATGTTATTGGGGAAATTCGAAGTTTGTATATTTTAGAAATGGGAAATTGCTAAAAACACTTTGAAAGAGTGAGCTTATACAATATAAATTAATGAACAAAATATAAGCATGAAAAGTTATTGAGCAATAAGCGTTTTGAAATACCATTTTATTAGTTTCAAAGGTTTTTTATAATTTAGAGGTTTTATTTTACATTGAAAATTGACGTTCAGAACCTTGGGCAAATTTTTGTTTTTAAGTATACAAATGTTTTATTTAACCAACTCTTTTAAAGAATATTCATAAAAAAAGTTTTTTATAAAGGCTCTCCCAAGCATTCAAATTCTAGAAAATTTCGAAACTATCTTAATATGAGAAGAATACAACTAATATATATATTATTTTTCAAGTATCAAAAAGATCCTAATATCTTATTTTAAGAGGTTTTGATTAAATAAGGTCGGAATCAATATCAGATATATTACTTTTCTGACTAGCAAAAAACGTTTAAATTTACAAAATAATTTTAAATTATTACCAAAATTGAAATTTCGTAAAACATGGCTTTTGGCCAATATTTTATTTCAGTATTCGATCCCTAATGGACTTTTTCAGTGCCTTAGAGAGAAAATCCGAGCCCAGGATGAAAATGCATCGGACCCTCTTTTGCACATTTAGCTTGAATCATTGTGTTCGGCAGTATTTACATCGAGCCCCTGAGAAAACTATTGACGCGGGGGGATCCCTTTTTCCGCCTTTTTACTGGTGTGGAGCTTTGTAACCCTTATCATGTAAATATTTTTTGGTTGATTCTGCACTAATCGACAAGCTGAAATACTATACAACGTAAGAAAATTTACCATGAGCTTAGATGTCTTGCCTGGGTTTACCATTAAGTTCCATCTACTACACCAGTCAATCAGTGTATCGAGGTACCTTTGGAAGCCGTTGGCCGCTTTAAGTCGGCAATTGCAGCTGTGGAGAATGGCGATATTGTCATCGTAAGTTGCAATTAAAACCTTCGAGGGAGTCTCCAACTCTTCATCGTCAAGGACTGGTAGATCGGCAGTGTAAAGCGAGTATAGAAGCGGACCAAGAACGCTGCCCTGCGGAACTCTAGCTTCCATTCGACCAAGTAATTAACGGGTATCTCGTATCTTGATCTTGAATACACGATCGTATAGAAAGGACCTAAATAGAAAGAAGTAAAGATGCGGAAGAAGCTTCTTTACCTTGTAGGGATTCTATCGTGCCAGACCCTATCGAATGCTTGTTGTATGTGTATAAAGACACAGTTACAGTTGGGAAGGTCATCAAAAGCCTTGAGGATAAGTCCTGCCGCTCTATGGATCTGTTGAAGTGTGACATGTCTAGCCTCAAATCCACACTAATTCATAACACCAGAAATCCCATGCATCGATAGGAATGGTAGTAAGCTTATTGGCCGGTATGGCTCCGGGTCATCATCCAGCTTACCTGGCTTATGAATCATGTGAATCAACCCCCTTCATAGGAAGAATATCATAGCTTTGTAAATTAATGCCATGTACAGAATCGCACGAGTTGGTATTCCTGGGGTCCTGGTTTTTAGCAGGGCTTAGATAATCTCAGCTATCTCCTCCACCATGATTGGATTGATCCGGAGAGACATCTGTAGCAACGTCATTTGAAGTGAAGCGACCCTCTAAGAGATGTTTAAGCGCATTGGATCTTCTTCTTCACGTTTTTATTAAAATAATTTGCCTCAAAAAATAAAAACCAGTTTTTTTTAAAAAAAATATGCCACTATATAATTTTAATTACTAGCTTACTAGTACGAACAAAACGTTCGAGACAAATCATACTAAGTGATGAGGAGGAGTAGGAAGTTATGGTTCTATTTTTTCTTTTTTTTTTTATACGTAGAATTGAAATTTTATTTTGTTTTTGTTTAAATAAAAGATGTCTTATCAATTGCATTTTATTATTATCCAATTTTTTATTAAAAAATTTATTAGTTTAGAACCAAGCTCTGATTTTTGTATGAAGTTCATATCCCCTACAACACGATTTCTTACAACGAGGCATTTTTTGGGAACCTAATCCCCGCCTTGTAGGAGGGTTACCTTTACACAAAATCAGGCATATCAGCATGAACCTATGTACATATAAGCCATATTCTTGAAAAGTATTACCGGCAACTTCAGTTTTCACTGAGGAAAAGTGTATGACATGGCATTGCAAGGTGAATAGCTATTTTTGTGGGCGTTGAATTCGAATCCTAGCTCTAAAACTCCAAAATAAAAAAAATATATCAAAAATTTCATGAGAAATGGTCCAGCCATTTCGGAAGAGTATGGTAATTAACATTGTGATACGAGAATTTTATATATAAAAAGAAGCTTATGTTTTACGTGTTATGGGTGTTCTCATGAACGAGTCAATGAATTTCAAATCTGATTTTTGCGTGTTTTAGATGTTGTCAATACGGAAGTTTTAAGCCTATTGCGATGTGCTCGTGAGATATACGAAATTTTGTGAATATCGTGAATATAGCATAGTAGAATACCGGGTAATGGACATTAAGTGAAGACAGAAGCGTAGTCGCAAAGGGGTTGTAATGTAGTTTCTGTAGGCCATGAATTTATTAGAGATTCGAGCTCTCTTAAGAATACTTAAGTTCGTCCATACGACTTTTTAGAGAGTCATGAAAGTCAACTAATCCTAAAATCCTATGATTGTCTACATAAGCTGACTAGAGAATCTTACGATGTTTATACACTTTAAGATTATTCAAATAGTTTGGGCAGGACAACGTCTGACGGTCCCACTAGTATATATATTAGTATGTACTTATGTAAAATATGTATTTGGACTTACGCACTTGAAAATTTATAAAATTGTATTGTTTGGGCCCCAGATTTGGATGCAGAGACCCTCAAAATTACATAGGCCGATCTACGAACCGGATAACAATTTTATTTTTAGATGTGGCTATAAAAGCAAAGATTTTATTGTCTCTAAAATAATTGGTACTTAAGAGTAAGCAACCATTTTTTGAACACTAGGTTACGTTAAAAAATTTTCCACATATTTTTTTCATTATTTTCGTACTAAATTTAATTAAAAATGATATAAAATTTCTTTCGTTATTTATCAAACTCCAAAAAATTAAAATTAAATATTTATAAGGAAAAATTTAAAGCTATATTTATTCGAATTTTATTTTAATTTTGCGAATGCGACCCTAACGAGAATGCAACGAACAAATTTTCAAGAACTCAAAGATTTCTAAAAAAGGAGAAAATGAATTTTGTAAAGATGGAAATATTTATAAAGAATTGAAGAAACTTTTTTAATCCAAATGATTTTTTTGCAAAATTTTTAAAATATATATTTTTTAAATTAACTAAGACGCCATTTGATTCTGTAAAATATCAAGAAATATCATTTTTTTCGAATTTGAAACTTAAATATTCTAAAAATTATAAGCTTCTGGTAAAAAACGGCTATTATAAAGAAAATAAACTTAACCTTATATAAAATCAAAAATTGTATATTCGACAAGAGTCTTACCAATTCCAAAAGTATTAATGAATTATTATAAGTACCTGTAAAGACATAAAACAATATTGCTATTAATAAATTTAAAAAAATTTAGATTTGTTATATTCTAAAGCAAATTATATAAATGTTACTGATTTCTGACATTAAAATTTACAAATTGGTTTCTCCTGCTGAATTAAAAACTTAAGCATTGAAATTATTAAAAAAAAAATTGGATTAGAACAACTGTACTTCATAATTAGGAAACCCTGTATGAAACGAAGGAATTTCTACCAGGACAAAAGTTTATTAAAGAGCCCGCAGACTTAGAAATTCCTTTATTTTGCTTTATTTATTTTCCGAGAATTAAAAAAAAATTGGGGTATCTCTCAAAATTTTTAGTTTATTTTATTATTATTCATTGAAAAACTTTCGTTCATTTTGTTTGGGTTTTCGCTAAAATTGCACTAATTTGGCTAGAGACGCAAATAACTTGGCCAACAATAGAACATTCTTGTACCCTCAATAAATAAAGAAAATAGTCACTTTATCATATTAAATATTATAATGTAATATGAGGGACGATCAGTCTGATACTGCTTAGTTAAGAAATAGTCGCAAAAACTCTTCTCCCACAGACCTCGGTTCTACTTACCCTATTCATTTCATCATTACGTCAATAACACTAACTTACAAATTTATCGAGTGAGCCTTTGAATAAAAGTGTTTTTTAGAGCAATTTGTGGTCGAGAAACTCGAAAGTGGCAACCTTTTGATTTCTTTGATGTTTTTGGGTACTGGTTTCAAACCTTTTATATTAAAATGTATCAGATCGAAAGGTATAAATGTGGTAACATGGTTTTATAACACCTAAATATAGTACTTCTCCAAAACGAAAACACATTCTATATAAAAAACAAATTAATAATATAATTTTTACCAAAATGTGACTAATTTACCATTAAGTATTCATAACTTAATTTCAGAGCATTTGGATTTTAAGTATGAACTTTAAAGACATAAAATAGTTGCAAATGCCATCGAATATTTGCTGAAAAATACGTATTTCTAGAAAGATTATGTACCAGTGTTAAAATTTCGATACTCGAGCTTTTGAAACGACTTTAAAATATTTTTAAAATATCCACTTAGTTAAAAATTTGATACATACTTTTTATGGTATAAATACAAAAATTTGTTACAATATAAGATACAATTCAATTCAGTCCTGTACCACTTGACAAACGAAAACCGGAACAAGCCCAAAATGGTCTTCACACACTCAAAAAATTGGCAACTTTGCTGCTAAGCAGATAAATAGCTTTTGATAGCAGCGCGCAGGAGCATAACTTCATTTGTTGTTATTGTTGGCCAAATTTTTGAGGCGTTTTAGCCAAAATTATGCCATAAAACATAAGCGTTTTGTTAATGAAATTCATATAATTTTATTCAATTTATATTTTTATCAGTTCATTGGCCGTGGGCTAGCGGGAATTTTTAATAATTTTTTTTTGGCACAATAATTTTTGGCCAACTGACGATAGAGGCGCTCTTTAAAGCCTAGCTTAAAAAACTCTCTTAAGTGCGTGTTGTGGCTTAAAGAGCGCAGCGAAGCTACCAACGCTGACGGCAGCGCAGCATTCCAGTGACGTCGCGGTTCAATCCGCTTTTTTATTGGTCAAAAGCTGATCAGCAACTGATAGCGCAGCCAACTGGAATAGAACCGCTAAGCGCGCAACAAAGCGCTGGAAAGTCAACAAAGAGAGAGAGAGAGAGTGGTGGAGTGAGCGCACTTGGAGCGCAAGCGCTGCAAGAGCGCAACGTGCGCGCACTGCTAACTGTTTCGTTAAAGCTGCCGATTGGCGATAAACGAAGCAACGAACGACGCTGGCAGCGGACGATGATGACGACGACGCAACGACGACGACGACGACGACGTCGGAGACGACTTTGACTGATCAGGTTTTTGCAGCGTTTTTAGCGGCTTTTTTTTTTTGTAAGCCTGGTTGCCAAGCTCGTGCGCTTCGTTTCGGCCGCAGCCTGTTGCCTGTTTGTTGTGGTTGTTATGACTGTGTGTGTGTGTGTGTGTGTGTATGTGGCTGGACTGTATTACTCGGTCAGTCGGTCTTTGAGAGGTTGTTGCTATTTGCCACTTTATTTATTTTTATTTTTTTCATTTTTGCAGTACGTAGAGCATTTTTGCTCAGCGCTGCTTTTTGCGACTCACTGTGGCTGCTGCTGCTGCTGCGGCGGTTTTGCAACTTGTTTGTTGTTTTTGCTGCGGCTGCGACTGCTGCGACTGCACCGGCAATTGCAGCTCAGCAGCGCTGCACTCAGTCGTTGTCGTCGTTAAGCGCGCTCTGAGCTGGCTGCAATTTTTATCCTCTTGCAGTTTCTGTGCGACTTTCTTGCGGTACTGTTCAAGCTTTTTGCGTTTGCGCGCGTTGCAAAACACTCGAGCAAAAAAAAGAAAGAAAAAAAAACTTATTTCCAGCAGCTTTTGACGTGTTCGTGTGCGCGTTATTTTCAAAGACTTGGAAACACAAACTTGCCAGCCTTAACAACAACAAAAATATATATAATAAATTATATTTATGCGTTATGTAAATTATGCTTGTGTATGTGCATATAAAATAAATTACAATAAAAAAAAAGCTTTTCAGCGCTGCCATAAAACCAAATTTATATATATTAAAAAATAAAAAAAAAATATATAAGCAAATTATACAAAATGTATTGCAGTACAAACTTTGACAACAAACTTGTTTAAAACACAGAATAAAATTAATTTTAATTACATACAAAAACGCATAAAAAGCGTGCAGTAAAATTTTTGTTTGTAAATTAATTATATTGTTGCTAAATAAAAATTTTACGATTTTAAAAAACAAAAACAAAAGCCATAAGTTTTTAGCTAGCACAAAACAAAAGACTTAGGCAACGAACTTGCCTTTTGCAACTTTGCAACATATAGATAACGGAACGGCGTATTAACAAAAAACAAAAACAACAAGCTAATTGACAAGTCAAATCCTGCCGTAACGACAACTGCCACAACAACAACAGCAACAACAATATGCAAACAACTTTAAACAATTGTTAAACAAACAACAACTTGCACAAACATTTCGCCTGCCTTTGGCTTTGGCTTCAATCAAATTGCATTTGCAGCTGCCAAACACAACAGGCCAGTTGACGGACGCAACGTATCATCCAGTCGACGTCGACGTCTCGTCCGTTGGCCAAGAGCCAAAGAGCCAACTTCGCATAACGTTTATTTTCATGCGCCCCAACGACAATTGAAAAGTGTGCCTCTTAATGTTTTCAAATGCATTTTACCGCCAATGCCCGCCACTCAAAAAACAACAACAACCACAACAACAACAGCAACAACAACCACAACAAACAACAAAAAAGCCAAATAAATTTGCATAAATATTTCACTTTGCGTTTGTGTGCGTCGTTTTTTTTTTATATGTATATTTGCTGCATACAACAAACATAGCAGCAGCAGCAGCAGCAACAACAACAACAAGCACAGCAATATCCGCATTGGACTTGCAACAGTTTTAGCCAGTTTAACCTAGCCCCTCCCTTTCGCGCGCTTTCTTACGCTCATACGCTCCTGCTCCCTCGCTCTAGTGTCTCTTTAGTGTGTTTGTTGTTCTGGTCTAAAGCAAATAATTACGCTAAATGCTTGTGCTTAATATTAGTAAACAAAACTTACTAAGTGTGTTAAGTGTTGTCACAGTGCTTCAAAGTGTGGCACAGTAGCTGCCACTGCCACTGCCACGCCCACCACTACCAGCTACAGCTGTTGGCCCAGTTTGTTTAGCGCAGCAATTACTGCATGCGGTAAGTAGCAAAACCAACTACTTTCTATATTTGATTTAATTTTCAATTTTATGAGTCAGTCAGTAATTGCATTTTATGTGCCATCCATTAACGAAGAGTTTTAATTTTTTGTCTTACACTCAATGAGCTAAAAAAAAACGAGAATAAAAATATAAATAAAATAAGAAAATAGTAACATGACGACTAAAATATACTCTCGTTAAGTAAATAAAATAAAATAAAACTAAATGTTATTCAGTTAAAAAAAAAATTGGAACCAATTTTATTGCAGCTTTTTTAAAAGTTAGTTGCAGTGAAGCTGCTAAGCCGAAACCTTTCAAATTTAGAAATTTTTAAACGAAGCTCTCCTAGTTTCTCCCAATTTTAATAGTATTATTTAGTCAAAAGTTCAAAAAATCAAATTTCTGTAGAACTTCGAGCCTTTGAGGGTGACAAATTTATAATAATATGCATTTTCTTGGAAGATATTCTGCTTCTAGTTCCTAGCACCCATTTGACTGCAGCTTTTTTAAAAGTTAGTTGCAGTGAAGCTGCTAAGCCACAACGTTACAAATTTCGAAATTTTCTCTACAAAGCCCCCCTAGTTTCTCCCAAATGTTAATTTAATTTTATTCAAAAGTTCACAAAAATGAATTTCTGTAGAATTTCGATACTTTGAGTGTTACAAATCGACGATAAGATTTGTTTTCTTGAAGGATACTCTGCATCTAGTTTCTAGCACCAATTTGATTGCAGCTTTCTTAAAATTTAGTGAAGCTGCTTAGCCAAAACCTTACAAATTTCGAAATTTTTCCACAAAGCTCCCCGAGTTTCTCCCAAATTTTAGTGTTATGTTCGTCAAAAGTTCAAACGATACTAATTTCTGTAGAACTATCAAGCCTTTGTGTGTGACAAATATATCAGAAGATGAATTTTCGTGGAAGATACTCAGCTCCTAGTTCCTACAACGTTACAAATTCCCAAATTTTTCTACGAAACCCCCCGAGTAATGTAATTTAGTCAAAAATTCCAAAAAATGAATCTCTATAGAATTTCAAGCATAATATTTGACCATAAGATGACATTTTCTTGGAAGACTCTGCTCCTTGTTCCTATGTTTACAAGACTTTGAATGAGGACATTTAGAGATAGCTTAGGATCGCTTGAATTTTATTATTGCTAAAATTGTGATGAGAAATAAGTGAGTCAATATTATGAAAGTAATAATAAATACAGCCAAAAAAAGTACTTACGGATCCAGAGGTCAGATCGCGTCTAGGCTCCTTCTTAACCGCAAAAAAATCCACAAAAGTATTTTTCGATACAAAATCCCAATAAAACGAGTTATTTTGAAGGTTATCACAGAATTCTGACCTGCTGGGTCACTTTTCTACAAGCAAGCCCAATAATATAAAGGCCAACCGCTCTCGAAAAATCAAATTGTGGGTTTTTCAGCTACAGGTAAAGTCAAGAACATAGAACTATGTCTTATAGCATAAAATTCTCGTGTCAGAATGTTCTGTTCCTTTGAAGCTTATAGACTCACAAACGGTTGAATCGATTTGGCTAATTTTGGTCTTGAAATCTTCGTAGAAGTCAAGGATTATTTAAGGTTGAGAAAATCTAACAAAATTGCGATGGAAATATTAAAAAGTACAATTTGATTTTCCAATACAACGATGTTATTTAATTTAGGTTGGCATTGTGTACATTGTCAGGTTAATGTAATAGTGTGTAGTCAATCGCTTTTCTCTAAAGGGAATCGCAAAAATAGATGTTAGCCGATTCTCAGATCCTACTCCAATGAAGCACACAAAATTTCATGAGAATCGGTCTAGCCGTTTCGGAGGAGTATCCTTGGACTTCCACGAACATTTCAAGACCAAAATTAGCCAAATCGGTTCAGCCGTTCGTGAGTCTATGCTTCGGACATAACATTGTGACACGAGAATTTTATATATAAGATATATTTGTTCACAGGAACATAACATTGTGACACGAGAATTTTATATATAAGATATATATTTGTTATATATTTGGTAGAATACAGAACATATAGAATGTAGATCTGCCTATATTTAATTCGGTGTGAAGTTTGTAACGCTTGATTGTCATCGAAAATTTAAGGAGGGTAAAAAAAGACCTAGTACACCCAGACGATGAAGTTAATGCAACAAAAGTAATGAAATGACATTATAAAGATCTGTACTGCATTTGAAATTGGATTATTTGACAATACACTTACATAGGTGGGGTAAATGCGACCTAGTAATTGGCTTTAGATATATATATAATATCCAATATGCCAAATTAAAGCTGACGCTTTGCTGCAATTCTCCAAAGCTACTGATTTATTCTGAATACTATTCAATTTTTGAGCTATGTCCATTTTACAAAAAGTCAATTTTTTATCATTTTCAAAAATTGTGGGGTAAGCCCGACCGCTTATTTCTTTTCTGATTTATTTCAGATATGAACCAAATTTAATGCATTTGAAGTTCGATTGTTCGATAATACGTTTTATATATGGTAAGGTGGGGCAAATCCGACCTATCAACTTATTCGATATGCCAAGTTAAATTATTAGAACTAGTAATTTCTTCTAATTAATTTTTAAGCTGTAATTATTTTACCAAAAGCCCATTTTTGTAATTTTTTTAAAAGGGTGGGGTATAACCGACCGCTTATTTTTGACTAATTTCGGACAGATATGAATTAAATTTAATGCATTTGAAGTTCGATTATTTGGCAATACACTTTGTATAGGTGTATAGAATATATAACTATATAATATTTGGTAGAATACAGAACATATAGAATGTATTTCTATATTCTTTGGAAGAACCCAAGCCCGTTGGGCCATTTTCGTTAGCTGGATTCAGCGATTTGAAACGCGATACTCAGATCACAACAGCTTTTTTGGTATTACAGTAATAAAATTCAAATTTTAAAACTACTTTGTAAGGCATTAATTTAAACTGACAACTAAAACTTTCAAAAAACACACTTCTTTTGAACCTATGGCCGCTTATAGAACTTCGGATTTGCATATTTTAAGTCACACATGAAAGCGTTCTCGAGAGGTTTTTTATTTACCCAGGGCCGTAAAAAAAATATCCGGGCTCCGGGGAAAATCTTGGATTCGTATCCTTATCAATTTTTCTTATTTCATGAAAATGCCTATAATTGTTGAAAAGGTGAGATCAACATAAAAAGTACAGAAATGATTTCTGAGAGAATTGATGATTTGATAAAATCGTAATAATGAATTTCTAAAACTCCAATGCAGATCTAAAAAAAAAACGTAACTCAAAGAAGTTTGAATTTTTTATTAACTAAGTTATCCTTACATATGTTTCACTATAACCGTCAAGATGTTTAGAATTTCGCCTTCCGTGCTTTAGCTAAGGCGTAAGCTTTTATAATATCATATTATCATCAAAGTCGAGATTTCTTGCTAACTCAGATACCAAATACAAAGTTGCTAATCCCGAGACTTGATTCTTTCCGAATGACTCTCGAGTCCGGGCCACTCCGAGAGCTCCGGGCCCGAGGGAAAAGTCCTCGATTTCCCCTTTCGACGGGCCTGCACATACCTCTTCTTGCCAAAATGGACCCTTTTCCTATGCAATAATAGGGACTTGCTTAAAAGACCACAAATTATGGCATTATACCAGTAACTTTACTCAGAATGTACCAAGCAAATCGACCCAGAGCTGCCAATTTTTTTCAATCAGCGAGTTATTAAAGTGAATTAAATAAAATCTATCCTATAATATTCTATAATATTTTAATGTACTCTCTAAAATATTTAATTTTATCGAATGCAATCAGTTTTATTAACTGTTTTAAATTTTAAAGTATTTTCAATACCAGAATTGTTTAAAAAAAAGTTTTTTTTTAATTATAAAAAGAACTTCGGCAGCTTTTTACTGTTGTACAAAAGTAGATAATTTTTATGTGAACCGCCCCTGTATAAACAACTTTGCAATTAAGAATGAGTCTTCATATAAATAAGCATAATAATAAAAATGAATTAAATAAAAAAATTTTTAAATTAGCATAATCGTCAAAATGTTATATGCCAAAGATTGAAGAACTAAAAGAACTACGCTTAGGAACTGAAGCAATGTTTGATATAGAATTGAAAGGTAAACCCTAAGAATGATAAGGATAATAGGTGCTTTCTAAACAAAGAACTTAATTATTTCCTTAGAAAAAAAAAGAATAGCCTTAATAGCAAAAGAACTGTTTAAAAGAAAGGAACCATTTGCACAAATGGAACTAGTTCGCACAAACTGTTCAATTGGATTTCTAGCCTAAAAATTCTTCTTTCAACTAAATTTTGTAGCAGTTCCAAACTTGAAAACGTTAGGCATAAAACTTTCATAAGGGCAGGGGCGGGGCCGGAACTCGAGAGTCATTCGGGAGGTTTTTTGCCTTAATAAAATATAGAAAATTATCATTCTACCAGAGCACCGTAACATACTTTCTGTATAACCATATCGAATGTAATTATTATGATTGCATGATAGAATATAATATCGTGATACGTAAGTGTATGTTATGGAGCTCCAATTAAGATATTTTATATGGCCCATATAGTGCATACCTTAGCTTTTTTGCCTATAGAAAATACCCTTCTTATACTTTATTTTATGTTGATCTCACACTTTTTAACAATTATATGTATTTTCATGAATTAAGAAAAATTGATAGGGGCCCGGATCCGAAATTTCCCCCGGGGCCCGGATATTCTCTCTACGGCCCTAATCATAAATATAGGCTGTCAAAAAAGTCTTGCGGTATTTCCGCAAGCTTGTCTTTGCAAGCGCGTAGTTCTAGTTGTATTCGTCGCATCGGTTCACGCTAGAGCTTTTTGGAAAGCTCTTTTCACGTGCTAACACGTGTTTGATTAATTGTTGTTTGCTTTTAGTCGTTCGTGAGTTATAGCGTCGCAAACATGGAGCAAAATAAAGAGAAAATACGGCATATTTTACAGTACTACTACGATAAAGGCAAAAATGCATCTCATGCTGCCAATAAAATTTGTGCAGTTTATGGACCCGATACAGTTTCCATTTCCACCGCACAACGATGGTTTCAACGTTTTCGTTCTGGTGCAGAGGTGATCGAAGATGCGCCACGGTCCGGAAGGCCTGTTGTCGAAAATTGCGATAAAATCGCTGAATTGATCGAAAGAGACCGGCATAGTAGCAGCCGTAGCATCGGCCAAGAGCTGGGCATGAGTCATCAAACCGTTATAAACCATTTGAAGAAGCTTGGATTGAAAAAGAAGCTCGATGTACGGGTGCCACACGACTTGACGCAAAAAAACATTTTTGACCGTATGGATGCATGCGAATCGCTTCTGAATCGCAACAAAATCGACCTGTTTTTGAAGCGGATGGTGACTGGCGATGAAAAGTGGGTCACTTACGACAACGTGAAGCGTAAACGGTCGTGGTCGAAAAGCGGGGAAGCTGCCCAGACGGTGGCCAAGCTCTGGATTGACGGCCAGAAGGTTCTTCTGTGTGTTTGGTGGGATTGGCAGGGAATCATCCACAATGAGCTGCTCCCCTATGGCCAAACGCTCAATTCGGACCTGTACTGCCAACAACTGGACCGCTTGAATGCAGCACTCATGCAGAAGAGGCCATCTTTGATCAACAGAGGCCGAATTGTCTTCCATCAGGACAACGCCAGGCCACACACATCTTTGGTGACGCGCCAGAAGCTCCGGGAGCTCGGATGGGAGGTTCTTTTGCATCCACCCGTATAGTCCGGATCTTGCACCAAGTGATTACCACCTATTTCTGTCCATGACGAACGCGCTTGGTAATCGGAAGTTGTCCACAAGAGAGTCCTGGGAAAATTGGCTCTCCGAGTTTTTTGACAATAGGGAAGCGAGCTTCTATAAGAGGGGCATTATGAAGTTGGCATCTCGTTGGGAACTCGTCATCGAACAAAACGGCGCATATTTGACTTAAATCGCATTATTATAACCAATTTTATGAACAATTGAAAATTCAATAAAAATACCGCAAGACTTTTTTGACAACCTAATATAAACACATTTAACTCAAAAGGAAAGGAATTTCCAGAACATGGCTCACATCATTTGTTTAAACAATCAAACTCCGATTCAACCCAATTCGATTATTCTAGCCGATTAATTTTGTATAAACATTTTCGAATATGCTAACTTCTCCTGGTTACATATGCTTAGACAAACTTGATATAACCCTTTGAGCACTCTAAGTAAAAAGACCTTTTATATAGTTCATTAAGTTGCCGCCCAGCTACCAAAAGCCATCAAATCCATCAATTTAGAGATCGAGTCGTTTCAGCCACAATTAAGACACCAAGTAACCGTTAGATATAAATAGTAGTATCTTTGTTTCAGTTGATTTTTTTTTACAACATTTAATTACAGTGATTGAATACAAAAAATAACGCATACAGTCTTGGGGCGAGCTACATAGACACTTAAATACAGTGGCGGTTTATTTCCTTGGTTTATGTAAAAAGCGCTCCCCAAACAACTGCAACAACAACAACGACTACAGTGGGACATAATTGCAAGTTCAGTTGAGCAATTTAAATAAAAACACTTCAACACTTTAACAATTGACGCGTTGTTGTCGTCGTCCATGTTGTCCAAGTTGTTGTTGATGTTGTTGTTAGTGTTGCATGTCCGTCCGTCCGTCCCAGCGTGCGTCTCTCTAGTGATGCAATCTAATGGATTTGAAATCATTCAATTCAGCTGCTCAATGAAACTTATTTTTTGATACTACTTCCAGCTAAAAGCAAATAAATCACTAAAAAAAATGTTTCTATCTAGCTTTATTTAATAAAAGCATTAAGTAAAAAATTAAAGCACTAAAAAAACTGTTTTATTAAAACAATAGAAACAATAGAAAATTTTAATAAGCTATAAAAAACTTTAAGTTCATTTCTTATTCGCTTTTACGCTTAATGTTAAACTTTTAGATGAATCATTTTCACTAAAAACAAATTGAATTATCAAACATCGTTTCAAGGAAACATTAATGACTTTATGAATAATCATTTAGGCATAAATCTTTTGAGACAGAACTACAAGAGAAACTAATCGTTTGTGTTTTGCCTAAAATTATTCGATTGAGGTTGTTGGTCAAAATATTTTAACTTAAGTGACAAATTTTGGCAGTTGGCAGGTCCAACTGATATATCAATCCGCTTAAATTGGTCATTTAAGGTAGAATTAAAAAGAAATTGTTTCCATCGAAAATAAGTGTATTGAGATTAAAAAAAATAATAGGAAAAAAGGGTTTAAAATGAAAGTAGCACATTTTTTTTAAACACCTATCCAAAATGTATAAATTTTTATTTTTAACAACAAACATTAAATTTTATCTATTATTTTTTATTAAATAAAATAAAAAAATTCTGCCATGTACGTTAAGTTTAGATTTTTTTTTTAATCGAAATAATACTCATTTTTTAATTTTTATTATTTATTATGAATATTATTATTATTTTTTAAATAAAATCATCGTATTTTATATTCTAAAAATTATATTTATTTTGAACCAAGGTACACATACATACATCTGTAGTGCATATTTAAAAGCTTTTTATTTATGGAATTGATTTCAAATGTGCTTTGAGTAAAATATTTTAAATTAATTTTCATTTTGAGGAATCTTTAAGATTCTTTAGATCACATAAATCAATTTCGTAGGTTATATAATTTTATTTTTATTTTATGACATCCTTAATATTGATTCTTCGAGGATCATATTAGGATTCCATTAAAAGTCTCTGAAGCATTGAACTCACATATACATAAAGATATTTAATTTTTCGATTTGTAAAATAAAAATGCGGAATAATTTTTTTTTTAACTACTGAGCAGAGTTTACCAGTCGTGGGTTCGATTCTCACTTAAGCCTGGTCAAAACAGCCTGAAGGCCTATGTTGCTCTGGCTACAAAACCTTTATAACTTAGAATTAATTGAATCGGTCATTTCAAAAACCTCATAAGTCCCTAAATTGGAATTTTTCAGGAATCAATAAAAACTGTGTCGTACACAAACAAATGAGTTTTAACGGACTTTTTTATGCTTAATTTAGTATTTGAGTGATAGAAAATTTAAATTCTGAATAACCTTAACAATTTATTAATGAAAATAATGAAAAAAACCCGAAAAACTATTTTGGACTTATGTTGTTTTAGCAAGAAACAATTACTAAACTGTTAAGGTTATTCACAATTTAAATTTTTTATCCCTCAAATACTAAATTAAGCATAAAAAAGTCCGTTAAAACTCATTTGTTTGTGTACGAAACAGTTTTTATTGATTCCTGAAAAATTCTAATTTAGTGACTTATGTGGTTTTTGAAATGACCGATTCAATTTTAAACATCAAACGTCATGTAAAAACCTCATAAGTCACTGGACTAATGTTGTTTTTGCAATGAACGTCTTTTTCACGGTATTATTTGAAGAGGAAGGATTGTATTGACTTATGTAGTTTTTACCCAGAATACGTATCTCCCTTTAGGGAAACCATTTTCAGCAAAAAAAAGCATGCTGCAAAAAAGTGTGACTTATGAGGTTTTTGAAATGACCGATTCAATTCTACTTTATAATTATAAAAAAGTTAAAAAAAACTTTTTTTTATATTCATAAATTAAAAATAGAGCAATAATTGATTTTTATATTCCATAAAGGTCTCATAATATCTATAACACAGGTCAACATAGTTCAGTTGTTGGAAAGCTAGGAGTCATTTCCGAAGTAATTTGGTGCGTAGAATCCGAATCCGGCGTCAGAACTGGCCCATCACGTCAGGATTTTGAGATATTTGAGGTTATGTACCCAAAAAATGGCGTTTTTTCCTACATTTGAGGTTATGTACAGGGCGCAAAAAATTTAAGGGCTCAAGAGATCAATTACGATTTTTTTTTGCAAAGTTATGGCTTTTCGAAGTTACGAGATATATCCCTTCGACGTCATTAGCATTTGCAGTAAGCCTTTAAGATAATAATTTTAATAAAAGCCATAACTTTGCGAAAACAAATCGTAATTGATCTCTTGAACCCTTAAATTAAAGGGTAAGAGTTGTACTAAATGATGTAACTGGAAAGAAAAACCGAAAAAAATTTTTGCGCCCTGTACATAACCTCAAAAGTAGGAAAAACGCAGTTTTTTGGGTACATAACCTCAAATATCTTAAAATCCTGACGTGATGGGCCAGTTCTGACGCCGGATTTTGATTCTACGCACCAAATTACTTCGGAAATAACCCTTAACGATTGGGTGATGTTGAGGCCGATATTACAGGTTGGTCCATCTAGTGTTTGGAATTTGAACTACCGATTATTTGGGCCAACCCCGCAGAGTACTTGTTCTTGGAGTTAATTAATAAATTTGAAAACTTCTAAAAATTGACTAGTTTTTGTAAATTTAAAAATACGTTTTAAAAAGTTCGAGCTTTTTGTAATTAAAAATTTGTTCATTACTTAAATTAAAAATATTTTTATATACTCGAATTTGTAAGAATTTTAAGAGAATTATTAACTCAAAACAGCGAAAAATGTAACATTAATTTAAAAAATATTTATTTTCATTTTAAAAAAATTATTTTTTAGCTTATGAGTAAAAAATATATAAAGTTTTAAGAGTGTAAACGTTTTAAAATTTTTGTTTTAATTCAAAGTATTCAGATTAATGAAAATATTATGTTGCTTTTCTTATAATTAAATAAAACCAAAATGAATAAAAATTTATAATACAAATAAAAGTTATTTATTTAAATAACTATTTTTTTCTATCGAAACAATCTTATCAGGCAAGCATTTTCTGTTGTAAAATTGTTATAGTCGGAAAACCCCTAGAAAATAAACTATGCCACATAGCCATAAATAATTAATGTAATGCGAATTAAAAAATAATTTTAAAGCAAATAAAAAATCGATTAAAGCAAATAGTTTAGTAATGAATTGATTGTAATGCCAGTCGCATAAATAAGAGCTACGTTTTTTAAAAGAATTTAATAAGCATACCTGGAAAGGGCAAGACTGATAGATTTCAATTACTTTATTCTTGGAAAATATTAAGTCAAAAGTTGCATTATTATCCTAAAGCTTTCATCCAAACAATATTAAAGTCGAATTCTTAAATATTTATTTAGCAAACCAAGGACTGATGAGATTTCTGCAAAAAAAGCCGCACATTGAAATTAGTTTTTATTCTATTATATATCCGCTGGAGAAAAAGAGTTAGGGTGTTCTACGGTACTTGATTTTGCAGCGTTACCTCAAATGTGACTGAAGAGAGAGTTTGCTACGTTTTTTAAGAATCCAATGAAGTCAATCCCATTTGCAGTTTTTTTGAAGTGCCCATGGAATGTAAGTTTAGATTAGTGCCAGGATTATTGATAAAAATCTCGATCGGAACTTTAGACCGTACTGTGAATCATGGATTTAGATTCCTTTTCCTCTACTGTGGAAATTTTGAATTGGTTTATGGGCACCCTTTGAAGTAGTTGTTTCGTCATTGCTCAAATCCAGATCATTTAGCATTTAAAAAGAGTTGGAAAGCCATTATTTCGATGAAAGACTGAATTCTATTCTAAAACAGTGACCAACTTTTGAAGCCTTAGAGCTGCCGTTGACCATTTGGGTTCCTACACCAATTTCTCTTCTGCAGACTCCTGCCCAAAAAGCACGCCACACCAAAAACAAGCTGAGCCCAAGTAATATGGCTTGGTCAGCAGGGCTTGTGGGCTTTCCAGATGCTCTGCTGGTCAGGTTCTGCGCTATACAGAAATTGAAGTTTTCCCAGTCTGTGTTCCTGGGGTTACGTCTGCGGTCGCTACTCCCTATGTTTAGCCCTTGGTTAAATCTAATAATTCTGTGGTCTGACATAGACTCAAGAACTTCGGATCTCACACTAGATACAAAAGTCGCGACACTGCCGACGTTTAAGATTTCTACGGTGCTACTTGAAATAAATTTTAAGAGAGAGGGTTTGTGTCCGAGCTTCCCTATACTACGTGATGCGCATTTGTATCGCATCCTCTAATAAATGGTAGATGTTGCTTTATGCAGTGCTCCACGAGTGCTTGTACCTCGGGCGGCGGTCAGATGTTGTCTCCCGCAAATTACGCAGAGGCAACGACAAATGTCTTCATATCACCGGCTTCTTTGACCACAATAGGGACGCAGTCACCAGTGAAAAATTCTGTTAGTACGTTATAATTAATACTCCTACTTGCCAAGATACAGGATCTAGGGAGTGGGTCCATGTGGTCCCAAATTACCTTAGCATCTTTTACGTTCAGTCCTTTTATTCCCTGGTTCCCAGGGTTCCTGTACCAAGGCTAGCCCTAGGTATTGTTTGGTGAACATCCTCGCCAGCACGGCAGAGGCCGCTTTGGCACGGTGTACTTTCAGCTGGACTTTGATTTATTTTATAAATTAAATAAATAATTAAATAAATTAAATATGGTGATTGACACATTTAAAGAACATTCTTGATAAAAAATTATGAAATTCATATTTTTCTTAAAGAGATATAATATAAATTTTTTTTGAAGACCAATGTAGCCAACTTAACTTTAAAATTGCTTCTAAAATATTCAGAAAAATTCGATATAAACTTAGTTTAAAATTAGAAAATGTATGTTTAAGTTTACAAAAGTCGGTGGGGTCAGTTTTGAGTGCCTTATCCATATAAACCATTTTTCCATATCCAGTTTTATACACTCAGCGAAAATTGTCGATCTTAATTAAAGTTCAAATATGCTCAAGTCGGTAAATAGGAGGTTTTGTCTCAAAAATGGATAAATCGATCTTCCGATGACACCACAAAAACTTGTTATCGAAATTCCTAATATTTTTCTCAGTGTCTCGATCCAAATTTTAATTTAATATTGAGTGTTAAATATACCAAGTTAAGCTAAAATCCTTAAAAATGCAAACCAGTTAGCAATGATCTTAAAAAACTTGATCTTTTTGCGTATCTCACGTTTTGTCGAAAGAAAGTTTTAGCATGGGAATTGATGTGCATAAAAGTTAACGTTAAAAAATGCTTCCCATGCAATCAAATTACAACTGAATAAAAATATATATATATATAATTTCCTTAATTAATTTTAAACATGATATCAATCTCTTACCAATTTTTTTTTTTTAACTTCTAAGTTACAATTATTTATAACTGCTGTGGCATAGCCGATCCCAGAATTCTTTTTCATTGACTTTTTTCATTTAGTCAAGCAATATAAAAAAAAATAATTAGTAAGTTTTACGGAAATTAGTTAAATATATATATATATATATATAAAAAATAAATAAATATGCAAAGAAAAATATTTATTTATAAAATATTTAGTTCTCATAATTACGAAATGCAAGTCACGAGAGTGTCTGTCGTAGCATATATATGAATACATAGATATATGTTTATATATATATATATATACACATATATATGCTAACATCTACTAAGTACATAAAGAGAAACAACAACAAACAGTTAATTGCTTCTTGCTGACAACATGAAGAAAACAATAAAAAAAAGAAACACGGCAAATAAGTGCAGCAAAATTCTTGGTTAACAATTTTTTTCTTAGAAGCTTTAATTGTGGGCCGCTTTTGCCGTTGGCTGTTTCTACACTCCGCACCATTTGAATAGCGACACTTAAATTGTTGTGTTTATTTGCTAAGTTGGTGAGGATGAAAACAACTATTTTAGTAAAAAAAATTAAGTAGTTTTTGTTAATTGTCTGACCCAGAAACATATCTACAAATTTTTGTTTTATTTAAAAGTTAGATATTGCAAGAGCAGAAAAAGTAAATAAAACCAAAATTCTTTATTTATTATAAATGTTAGAATCTCATATATTCTAGTACCACATGGAATTGTATGGAAAATACAAAAAAATGAACAGCGTAAAAATGCATTTTAGTATTCTTACCTTTAAATAATTTTTTTTCACAGCATTAAAATCTGCAATCTTTTATTATATTTATATAATTATATTTAACGTTGATTAAAGACTGATATTTAAACACTTTTTTAGCTTTGCGTATAGGATATTAGATTTGCACCTTTTTATGAAATGATGAATAATAAATTTTAATAAAAGCGTTTGTAGAAAATATCAGATATGCCAAGATATCTTCTCTTAACTGATTTTCTCAAAAATTTATATATTAATATTTTAGATTACGAAACTTTGATTATATTATTTTAAAATTTTTTCTTTATATTCTATGATAATATTTTCCAAAGTAACCAACAAAGAAATACACAAAGATTTGAATGTTCCTTTTGTCAAAGATGAATTAAGCAAATCATCGTTAAGATATTTGGAGAGACTGTCAAACCATGGAAATTCGTTGGCTCTTAACTTACTGGATAATAGCTTGGATGTTAGACGTCTGAAAAGATTTCACATTCTGGATCTTCCAGATAGATTTGCATAATAACGTAATAATCTTTAACAAATAGTTTTGTTGTATACTCTATTGAATGGACTCATTGGAGCACATTCAATCCTGTCATTTGTTTGATTTTACTTATAAAATTATTAGCGTCTCATATGACAGATTTCAAATAAAATAAAAATAAAAAAAAATAAAAAATCTTTTTAAAAAGAAATTAATGAACCCTATTGCCAAATGAAATTTTAAAAAATTTGTTTAAAAATATTTGGTTCTTAGTCCCAATGAATTAAAAACGAAAAACACTTATTATTTTTTTTTAACTAAGCCGCAAGGCATTAATTTTAAAATATGAAATTTTGCATAATTATTTTTCAAAAATCGCTGAGCCAGTTTCTTTTAGGCAAATTTAATAAATAACAAATTTATTTTTATTTTTAGGCAAAAAATATAAAATTTTTTTTACAAAAAAAAAACCATTTTTATATTGATATAATTATATGAATTTTTTTTCAGGTGCCTAAATTGTAATTTTTTGTATTTATTGTTTTCGCATTAAAACTGTTAGATTAGATTTAGGTAAATAGATTTATTATTAGCCCAGCGTCTTTCAAGCGGAGATTCATGTCATAGAGATCTGCTCCCTTAGTATTCTTCTCAAGGGAACTAGGGGAGCAAACATATGCATTTATTCAGATTGCCAAGCTGCTATTAGGGCATTGTCATCCTGGAGCATCGCCTCCAAGATGATTTAAGAATGCCATAACCACCTCCAAACCCTCTCCACCCGGAATAAAGTCGTGCAATGTTGGATGCCCACTCGGGAGTAGATGGTAACACGATCGCTGACGATCTAGCACGACAGGGTGTTCTGACTACATCTCCTGAGCCGTTTTGTGGTATTGGTTGGTCCACATTCAAAACCATGATAAACAAATGGGCCGCAGGAGAACATAGGAGATACTGGTTCTCACTTCCGGGGTTTCGTCAAGCAAAAGTGCTTGTCAAACCTCTGGATGCGATCAAGACAAAAGGTCTTGGCAGAGCGGACCTAAAGCTCCAGGTAGCTTACCTATCTGGCCACCACATTGTTAGATACCATTTACAGAAAATTGGCCTATCGGACTCTTCATAGTGCAGTCTCTGTCTAGAAGATGATGAACCACCAGACATATTCTCTGTGAATGCCCAGACTGTGTCCATGGGAAAGGAACGGATTAGGCCCTTCTATCTTAGGTCATTACCAACAATAGATCTACTGCTATTCATGCGGAAAGTCTTTTGCCTTAACTTAAGGGTGTGGTACAAAAGACCTTTTGGTCGCAGTGCACCACCTCTTTGTGAGGAACACTTTTTCGGAAAAAAAAAAGTATTATTCTAACAATTATATGTACAAATGATGCGAAAAGCTTTAGAGCTTAGAGTAATAAAGCTAAGTGAAGGTGTTAAAATGATTTCAATTTTTGAATTAGTCAATACAGATTTCAATAGAATTGAAATCATTTCGCACCTTTAAACTCTTTTAAAATTATGGCTCATAGCATTAGAAATTTCAATGCCCTGCAGTGTTTGCCAGCCTTAATTTAAAATGCACTTAATTATTTTTTATAGTAAAGGTTCGAGTATATAAATTATTCTTCATTTGTTATTAATGTATTACCTAAGTTAGGTGCACATATTAATACTCGTATCATCTCATCTGCAACGAACCTTCTAGGACATACAAATAAATAATTAGAAAGTAAAATAATATAATAATAATATTAACGGACCTTCATATTGTCATACCTTCTAATTGTTATATCATGGTTCAATAGTGTGCAAAACGTATCAATAGCTGGGTCATTTGTTACACCTCTGGTATTTATTAATTTTTAACTCCTCCAATGATTTTGCGCTCTTAGTTTTTGTTTAAAAGCTCTCTCCCATTCCTCAATACAGAAGTGCTCATGAAAAAATTGTGCTCGCTGGTTGGTAACCAGTTACCAATTAAGCCACATTCAAAAACATTTGCCCAAAAGAATACTGCAAAAAATGAATATTCTTTATAAAAATATTCAAGTGTTGCTGTTTAAATGTCGCGTAGTGTATGCACGATGAGTCAACAAGAAATTTTCTTAATAGTTATCAGACTGCTGTTATTTTTTATTTTACTTATTTTTTTTTTTGTATTTTAATGTTACCGTTTGTTTCTCTCCTTTAGTTTTTATTGTAATTTAAATTGCATTAATTAATATTTTTTATTTATTTACTAGCACTTTTTTCCCGCTGCAGTTTGTTGTAATTTATGAACTTTTTTCTGCAATTATTGTGACTGATTCAATGTGTCGTTAGCTCGGTGAGGTGGTTCAGCGGTTCGCTGGTTCAGTGGTTCGTTCGTCGTCGGTCAGTAACGCGTTGCATTTGATTTACTGTAATTGCGCTCATTATGAGCTCCATTGTATTAGCCGTAGTTGTTAGTAATACATTTTGTCTAGTCTAGGCTGGTTGGCTGGTTGGCAGATTGTTAGTCCGTCTTGGCGTCATTCGGTCATTTAGTCATTTAGTCGTTTGGCGCTCGTTTACACGTCCGTCAACTGTTCAGGCTGTCAATCTAACTGTCTGCCCATTTGGCTGCTGTTTGCTATTCGCTTTTCAGTTAAACGTTTTTTTTTTGCCCTTTGTTTGCACACACTCATTCGCATACACACACATACACGCGCTTGTTGCACATTTTCCCATAACAACAATTGTTGTAGTTGTTGTTGCTGCTGCTCATGACGCACTTAGTCGCTCTCTTTGCTGTTTGCTTTTAATTTGACATTTGTTGTTGTGATTAATTGCCTTTGATGTCATCGCTTTAGCATGACAGTTAACCAAGCTTGTTGCACGCCCCTTGTCAGCGCATATTCGATTAGAATTCTATTCGAAATGTCATCGATTTATTTTAAATGTCACGCATGCATTTATTGAATCATTCATACGCAGAAAATGTACGTAAATAATAATGACAATCGTAGTTTTGATGCAATTCTTACAGCAAGTAATTACTAAACTAGTTTCTTTTAGCGTTTCTGGCATAAAAAACAGAACACTTTAATTTAAGTAATAAAAATAATAATAAAATAAAGTACTAAATAATAGCACCTTTCAGATCGCTCTGGCTGAATAAAATATTATGGCTTAAGAATAGGTATAAAAAAAAAAATTCAGTTGCTCGCTCTGTTTGAAGTTGGCTGTAAACCTATTTATTAAAGGCTAAAACATCACGGTCTAGGTAGTTTTTTGCTAAGAACACTTACAAGTATCAAATATTGGTTCATTATTTTGGAAATTACTTAGAAAAAAATTGGAGTACTCTTGTATGTTAGTTCAAAAATAGGTTAAAGTAATTTGCTGGCTTTGAATTTACTCGATAAAACACATAAAAATTGCGTCAAACGATTTTCTTGCCTGAGATTTTCAGATATTTCGTTGTTCGATAAACAAAACAATGGAGGTTCCTTTATCAAAATAATTTGTGTTATTAGATTTCTTTTTGTTTTGTTGTTGATTTGCCGATTGTAGGTGTAAGTACCTTAGGAAATAGATCAGAAATTTTAATACAAGTATCTCTATTTATATTTTTTGCCTTGACATTTTTAAGACCGTCAGCCAATAGGTTTTACAAGGGGAACAACTTTGTACGGTAAGCGCCGTAATTGTGATACACTACTGGTAGTGCGACTATACGCCCCCGCGGCAGGAAGCAGGTCCTTGGCACGGTCATGTCTCTGCCTTGAATGCTGACCAGTTGTAGTCGGGCGAAGAGAAGAACTCTCTATCAAAAATTAGCCCAATCTAAGGTGGAACATCATACGCCGATAGATGCATGATCGAGGGGGTGCTCGGTCTCTATTATGCGCACTCTGAATACCTGTCAACCTCCAGTTTTAATCCTTCACTTCTCTTGGCATCTAGGCCATCCCGTGGGCGACATCCCCGCCCCGAGTATTCAATATATTTATGGATACATCAAATAATTCTGATGAGTTTGATGACACTCTATGTAAAAGCATCATCACAAGAAGAAGTCTGCACGGCGACCTCTATTTTTACCGCTACGGCCGATGAGCTGCAACCAGCGACCCCCCCTAGTAGTGCTGTTAGGCATACAGAAGGGACACGGGTTCAACCACCTGAATCTGTTCAGATACAACCGGCACGCCTTTAACCGAAAGGACAGCTCGAGGTATCGGCTTCTAGATCTGAAGATGAACTCCTAGTCTCTGACGGAGATGACAATGTGAGTCTATTTTTTGTTCCGTAAGTTTTTTGTCACAAAGAGTTGGGGCTCTGCGACCAAAAGATCTTTTGTACCTATCCCATAAATTAAAGCAAAAGACTTTCCGCTTTCCGCATGATTAGCAGTAGGTCTTTTGTTGGTATTGACATGAGATGATAGGGAGTAATCCGTTTTTTTCAAATGTGGCAGGCTCTGTCCCATAACAGCGCTGGGCAGTTACAGAGAATACGTCTGGTGGTTTCATCGTCTACTAAACAGAGCCTGCACTCTGAAGAGTCCGATAGGCCAATTTTTTGTAGATGGTATCTAACAGTGTGGTGGCCAGATAGGTATGCTACCAAGAGTCTTAAGTCCGCTTTGTCAAGACCTTAGTAATTGTGTAATACTGTTAAAAATAAATAAGCAACTAAAAAACTAATTTTTGCATAAAATTTTACAACATATTTTTTTTTAAATAAATTAAATTAATTTTACTGCCCATGCCCCAGCCAGGGGCGTATGACAAAATAGTTAGTCTGGGAATTATTATATATTATTATAATTTTATTTCCTATCGTTAAAAAGTACGTCCAAGTTAGTCCCTCTTTTTTAAATATATTATAGTTATTAGTTTTATAGTCAGAGCTATATTATGGCCCATCTTAAGAAATCTTATAAAAATTAAATTTTAAATAATAAAAGTTTAAATATTGCTGAATGCCATTGCGAAGCCCCAAGTCTGGCCATCAAGAAAACATTCAAAGAAAGTTGGCTTATTGCCATAAAAAATACTATGACCAGAAATGGCTTAATTAGCTTTAGTTTTCACAAACAGAACAAGTTTTTAAGCCGATTATATTTATGTGACTTGGATCATGTTATGCCAGCTAGGACTAGAATTAGATCATAATTCAACTTCCTGTCGTAGAGAATTCCTCTTAAATGTTTCTTTACGCTCGTAAAACTCGCATGCTGTCATCTTAAAAGAGTTATTCGATATTTATAAAAAGCCCAAAACAATCATTTGACTAGCAAATAGTTTGCTGCCCATAAAAACGCAAATTATTTAAGTGCTAACTTAAAAAATAGAATTTTAATCTATTAGCAAGAATCGTTAAGCTAAACTTAAGTAAAATATAAAATAATGTTTATCGAAGTACGCGATACTGATATAAATTTAGGAAAACTGCTTATCAGCAAATAAATTTTAAGCGGGCGTAACGTGGCGAATTATACTTTTTATACAGGATGCGCCATTTGAATGTGGTCGATGGAAATATTGAATAACTTTGACAGATTTCAACCGATTGACGTCGTCGAACACATTTTGGAAAGGTTATTGCATTACAATTTTAATCATGAATCGATTCACGCCCAAAGAACGCGCGGAAATAGTGACAATGTTCATTAAATGTAATCGTTCAGTTGTTGCAACACAGCGTGCGTATCGTCAAAAGTATCGCGGTCGTTCTGCGCCTAAAAGTGACACTATTCGTCGCTTAGCTTCAAATTTCGAGAATCACGGGTCTGTAGCGGACCGTCTACATTCAAATCAACCACGTCCTCGACAATCAAATGAAAATATTGAAGCTGTTCAACGGAGTGTTGCAGAGAATCCTTCTGTCTCGTACCGCCGCCGGTCTCAGCAACTAAACATCAGTGGAACTACTTTGAGGAGGATTCTGAAAGATGATCTGGATATGTTTCCATATAAAGTGCAGTTAACCCAAAGATTATTGGAAACAGACAATCCGCGACGCGTGGCTTACGCCAATAACGTTATTCGAGTGAGTGAATCGGAGCCCGATTTTTGGGAGCGAATTTTAATGACTGATGAGGCCCATTTCACGCTATCTGGCACTGTAAATAAACAAAACTGTCGCATTTGGGGGAAAGAAAATCCTCATACTATCCATCAAACTCCACTGCATGATCAGAAAGTGACTGTTTGGGCCGGTGTCTGCTCAAAAACCATCATCGGTCCGTTCTTCTTCAGAGTTGGGGAAACTGTCAATGGGGATCGGTATCGATGGATGTTGGCACACTCTGTTTTACCAGAAATGCGTGAAAAAGGTCTTAAAGGCTTTTGGTTTCAACAAGACGGCGCGACATGTCACACCGCGAAATCAACGATGAACTTCTTGCGTCAAAAGTTCCCAGGACGTGTGGTATCGAAAGGGGGGGATATTGACTGGCCACCGAGATCGCCCGATTTAACGGCACCGGACTTTTTTTGTGGGGATTTTTAAAAAGCAAAGTGTATGCCAACAATCCGAAGACTTTAGACGAGCTTAAGGACAATATTCGAGCCGAAATCACTGCGATATCACCCGAGATGCTAGCAAATGTCATGGAAAATGCTAGAAAAAGAGCTGAATTTTGTATCCGCAATAAAGGAGGTCATTTGATTGACGTTGTTTTTGGCAACTGAATGGAAAAAATTGTAAAGTTTCTAATTTTATAAAAATAAATAGTTTTTCAAAATCGATTGAGAATGGTTCAAGTTATTCAATATTTCCATCGACCATATTCAAATGGCGCACCCTGTATATATTTTTTAAACACTTCTTTCCCCAACAAAACGATATAGTTTTTAGCCAATTTGTTTTTAAACTTCTTACGATCGCATATAAAACCCTAATTGAGACATTTTATTTAAACATTAAAATTAGCATTACCAATAAATTATTTAAGCCACTATAAAACTTTATATAAGACAGTCCGCCATATTTGTATATATTAATTCTAAACAGCTGCGTGCAAGTTTGTTGCCTAAGTCTTTTGTTTTGTATTTGGTTTGGGTTTCTCATTAGGATTACGCCACCGTATATAAATTCCCAACATATTTCACTTACACTCCACAAAGCCGTCATCGATTACCACAACAACTCCGCCTGTAATGAGCCGTGCGCAAATATTTCGTCTATTACCTAACACAAACTACTATATAGGTATGTACTATGGAAAAAATATACAAAAAATTGTTTAAAAAATGCCAAAATCGATGCGCAGCAATGTTAGGCGCCAAATATGCATAAAATTTAATGTTTTTTTTTTGTTTTAGCATTAAGCCAACTTTATACCACAAATGTTAACAGTTTTCACTAATTTCAATGTGGCACAAACAACAACAACAACAGCAACAAGGGGCAATGAAATCGACTCTGCTGCATAAATAAAAGTAAATTTAATGACAAGCAAATATTTCTTGTCATGCCTATCAGATTACAAGATTTCTATATGAACTCGCTGTCTCGCAGCCTCTATGTGATTTATACATAAAGTATATGTATTTAATATACGACTAGTATATACATTTGTCCACTTTGCATTGGTCTATGTTAGTGTGTCGCTAAAACATGATTACTGGCGCTTAAAAACACAAAGAGCCACAAGACAAGACGAGACACAAAGACGTCCAGACAGTTGGCCCGAACAGGAGTTACATATAGCACAGCAACCACCACATGACAAAGCCGTTAGTGTCATTTGAATGTGGCAGCTTGGTTATGATAATGATTATGATGATGCCGCCGTCCCGTCAGTGTGGAGATTTAAGAGGCCTGAACTTTTTTCTTTATGTGAAATTTTGCAAAAAAATATTTTGATGCACAAGATTAATTTCCTGTACCAAGAAATGTTACAGAGTGTCCGCTCATTGGTTCTTTACATATTTTTCCCACGTATTTTCAGCAAAATTCTAAATTGCTTCTGTCAAATTTAAATACGAGGGTGGATTGATAAGTTTCCGGCCTGACCAAGAGATGGCGCCACTAGGCCTACCTTGAGATGGCGTTCTATAGTACCATCCTTAGATAGCTTGTAACTATAGTTTCAGCCCGATCGCCATGTTAGTTTAGATTTGAGAGCACACTGTGTTTTTCTTGAAAATGGGAAAGCTGGAAAATCGTGCTGTCATCAAATACTTCTATTTGAAGAGGTTAAAGCCGAAGGAAATTAAAAAAGAGCTGGACTCAACACTGGGGACATCCTCCCCATCATATTCAACCATTAAGCAGTGGGTTTCCGAATTTAAAAAAGATCGTGTGAGCACCTCTGATGAGCCTCGCTCAGGACGCCCTGTTGAGGTCACAACTACAGATATGATCGAAAAAACTCATCAAATAGTGCTGGAAGACCGCAGATTAAAAGTGCGTGATATAGCTGAGACCTGTAAGATGTCATATGAACGTGTGCAAAATATTTTGCACCAACATTTGCATATGGAAAAGCTCTGCGCAAGATGGGTGCCGCGTTTGCTAACAGTCGACCAAAAATTGATTCGAAAAAACATTTCTACCGCCAATTTGACGTTGTATAAGCGTCATCCAAGCGAATTTTTGCGTCGATTCATAACCGAAACTTGGGCTCACCACTACACTCCTGAAACCAAAGAACAGTCTAAACAGTGGATTGGACCAGGGGAACCAACTCCAAAGAAGGCAAAAACAATTTTTTCAGCGAACAAGGTTATGGCTACTGTTTTTTGGGATGCAAGAGGTATTATATACATTGATTACCTTGAAAAGGATAAAACTATCACTGGTCAATACTACGCAGACTTATTGCAACGTTTGAGCCACGAGGTGAAAATTAAACGACCTCACCTGGCGAAGAAAAGAATCTTGTTTCATCACGATAACGCACCAGCGCACAAGTCAATCGTTGCGATGGCTAAAATCAACGATCTGAAGTTTGAATTGAAGCCGCACCCTCCCTACTCTCCAGACCTAGCCCCGAGTGACTATTATTTGTTTCCTAACCTCAAAAAATGGCTTGGCGGTAAGAGATTTGCGGACAATGAAGAAGTAATCGAAGCTGTAAATGGGTATTTTGAGGAGCTTGACGAATCAGTCTATAGAGATGGCATTACTAGACTAGAACACCGCTATGAGAAATGTATCAGCCTTGGAGGAGATTATGTTGAGAAATAAAAAAAAATTCTTAAAAACGTTGTTTTTCTTGGTCAGGCCGGAAACTTATCAATCCACGCTCGTAAAGTGCAATTTATCAAAAGCTTCAAAATTAATTTTTATGGTACAGCGTATTTTTTTTAGAATTTCACAACTTTGAGTTGGCAACACTGTTTTATCTGGCAACACATTTAACAGATTTTTGTGAAGTTTGGTTTGACATTTCATTATAGATTTACACCAGGGCAACGCTTGTAAATTCTTGAAATTGTTTATCAAAATAACATATTCCCACAAAAAACAAAATTCTCTTTATATAGATTTTGATGCGCTGAAACAGAATCTGAAATAAAAACATTACGTTTACTAACTAGTCTTTGACATAACCTCAAAAAACCATATTTTTTACAAATTTATTGGGCCCTTCCATTTCAAAGCACCCGGTCCGCACCGGTCATGAGTTTAGATTTCAATAAAACTGAAATATGTTGTTCCTTGGTCCATTTCATTTTTTTGCCGAAAAAAAGTTTGTTATTTACCTTTAAAACGAAAATGGCGAAAAGTCCGAGAAAAAAATTTTTTTTTAAGAAGCAGCAATAAAAATAGTAATGCTGGGATTTGTTGCAATCAATAGATCAATATGTTTTAAGCAATTCACTAAATTTTTCCGATTTTTATATGATTTGGAATTTTAATTTCCTTGTTTACAATAAGCGTCTTAACTTAAACATTTATCGACCGATTTTAATGAACCATAACTTTTCTTACTCGGAATTAATATTTCTTTAAGATCAAATATAAAAAATGGCGGACGTAAAGTCGGGCGCGGACGACTTTAGGATACCCTGTACCACTAGCTTGTAATAAAGTCCGATTTCTTCACAAAAAACCAAAAACAGAAGAATTTTTAAGCAAAAATTTTTTTTTTGACCGATCGTTCCTATGGGAGCTATATGATATAGTCAACCGATTTCAATAAAATTTGACACAGTGCTAAAATACCTTAAAAAAGATCTGAATGCCAAATTTATTTCAAATATCTTTACAAACAAACAAAACACATCGAATTTTGTATAAAAAACGTGTTTTTGGACCGATTGGTCCTATGGGAGCTATATGATCTAGTCAAACGATTTGGATTAAATTTAGTACAGTGCTTAGGAACTATAAAATACTCACGAATGTCAAATTTGATCCCAATATCTTAACAAACAAACGAAACACAACAAATTTTGTTAAAAAATGGATATTTTTGGAAGATCGGACCTATGGGAGCTATATGATATAGTCAACCGATTTTGTTCAAATTTGGCACATTGCTTAAGTGGTCTAAAAAATTTCCAAACGCCAAATCTGGTTACGATATCTTTATTAAAAAACGAAATATAACGAATTTTTCTTTAAAAAAGTTATTTTGGCCGATCGGTCCTATGGGAGCTATATGATATAGTCAACCGATTTCGATCAAATTTGGTACAGTGATTGGGAACTATAAAAAACTTTCGAATGCCAAATTTCGTTACGATATCTTCATAAACAAACGAATTATTCATCTAAAACGCTTTTTTTTTGTCGAGGTCGTCTCAAACACCCCCATGGGAGCTACATAATTTATCCCCGATATCAAAAAAATAAAATAAACTTGCCTCCTATGGAATAATATGGGATCTAATGTGAAAGTTTGGTAACTCTAGCTCTTACCATCTCTGAGATCTAGGCGTTCACACGGACGGACGGACGGACAGACGGACGGACAGACGGACAGACGGACAGACGGACATGGGTATATCGACTTCTCTATTCACCCTGATCATATTTTAGGTAACTTTGGGGTGTCTCCGACGTCTCCTTCTATATGTTACATACATTTTCGGCTTGCACAAACTTAATATACCCTGTATACCATACGGTACAGGGTATAAAAAGTAAAGGTGTTTTAACAAAATGTTATATAAAAAAAATGGCGGACGTAAAGTCGGGCGCGGACGACTTTAGGATACCCTGTACCACTAGCTTGTAATAAAGTCCGATTTCTTCACAAAAAACCAAAAACAGAAGAATTTTTAAGCAAAAATTTTTTTTTTGACCGATCGTTCCTATGGGAGCTATATGATATAGTCAACCGATTTCAATAAAATTTGACACGGTGCTTAAATACCTTAAAAAAGATATGAACGCCAAAGTTATTTCAAATATCTTTACAAACAAACAAAACACATCGAATTTTGTATAAAAAACGTGTTTTTGGACCGATTGGTCCTATGGGAGCTATATGATCTAGTCAAACGATTTGGATTAAATTTGGTACAGTGCTTAGGAACTATGAAATACTCACGAATGTCAAATTTGGTCCCAATATCTTAACAAACAAACGAAACACAGCAAATTTTGTTAAAAAATCGATTTTTTGGAAGATCGGACCTATGGGAGCTATATGATATAGTCAACCGATTTTGTTCAAATTTGGCACAATGCTTAATTGGTCTAAAAAATTTCCAAACGCCAAATCTGGTTAGGATATCTTTATTAAAAAACGAAATATAGCCAATTTTTCTTTAAAAAAGTTATTTTGGCCGATCGGTCCTATGGGAGCTATATGATATAGTCAACCGATTTTGATCAAATTTGGTACAGTGATTGGGAACTATAAAAAACTTTCGATTGCCAAATTTCGTTACGATATCTTCATAAACAAACGAATTATTCATCTAAAACGCTTTTTTTTTTCGAGGTCGTCTCAAACACCCCCATGGGAGCTATATAATTTATCCCCGATATCAAAAAAATAAAATAAACTTGCCTCCTATGGAATAATATGGGATCTAATGTGAAAGTTTGGTAACTCTAGCTCTTACCATCTCTGAGATCTAGGCGTTCACACGGACGGACGGACGGACAGACGGACAGACGGACGGACAGACGGACAGACGGACAGACGGACAGACGGACATGGGTATATCGACTTCTCTATTCACCCTGATCATATTTTAGGTAACTTTGGGGTGTCTCCGACGTCTCCTTCTATATGTTACATACATTTTCGGCTTGCACAAACTTAATATACCCTTGGACCATACGGTACAGGGTATAATGACTTCAAAGTGTGAAAAACGAAAAAAAAAGTGTAAATCTTGGATAACTTTTAAAAAATCTCGTAGGTGCTTTATATGAAGTATAAACAAGTGTATATCATTTTAAAGCTTGAATCTTCTTCGTTTCAAACCCGTAAAGCAATCGAAAATCGGTTGAAAAATGGCGAAGTTGGGATTGTGGGAGTGATCGCAGTACCCGAAAAACGGTTTTTAAGCAATAACTTGCAATTTTGGGGGTATTAGACAATTTTGAAACACACTATCGTGATCTACTCGTCAAGACCTACAACGTACACTAGGTCACTTGAAAAGTTCTTTGATTTTTTTGATTTTGTAGTACAGTGCAATCTATAAATTCAATAAATCTGTCAGTATTAAAGAATTTAAATAAACTGATTTAAAGGATCGGAATGACAACAGAGTCGAAACCAAAAGAATCTCATAAATAAAACACCAAACATTTAAAAAAATGATATAAAAATATATTAAAGCTAAAAAGTGTTCGAGCTAGTCTAAAATTGTTCTGATAATGAAAACTTTTTACCCCAGAGCTGATATTTATACTCAAAAAACAGTGCTGTAAAACATCAAATTGCTGCACAGTGTACTACTACACATCCTGCATAACGTTTTCCAACACTTGATTTCATCCGTTTTTAATTAGCAGCTTTATTCATTTTGCTCAAGTATTAAGAAATAAAAATTCTTACATATGCGACTTACCTATCGTGTTCAAGATTGTCCTCATCTCCGCGACTATCCTGCAGCTCAAAACCATGTCACGGCCATTATGCAAAGGAAAGAGTTTATTCCTGTTAAGCTGCAGCAAATCCTTCTTCAAGTTATAGTCTTTTCCTATTCAATTTGGCAGACATAAGCGGACTTCTCCTCGTAGGCTTTGAAGCTGGAATCAGAAGACACATTGAACAGATCATTCTTGGAAGAGAATTTTGAAAAATTTCTTTGACTTCTAGACCAACTCTACTAAATTATGCAATGCAGTTTTCCCAAGCTCGGCAAAAGCTTCAAAGCACTTGCCGTCAATTAACCGAAATGTTTTTCCGCACTCTACCAAAAATTAATATATTATAAATAAAGCGTGTGCACAGTGGGAAAAATAAGTCTTGGCTTAATGCATTACAAGACCAAATCAACTGCCAAACAAAAATCAATTTCACACTTTACTAAAAAACAAAATAAGTCAAAAAAAAAATGACGCATGAAATCGCTAATTGTGCGAACGTTTAATGGAGGGCCTAGGAATGGGTTTGGGCCCTAGACCTAGGCGTAGGCCATAAGCCCTAAGCCTAACAATATGGTCAAGACGCCCTAGGCAGCCGCTGGTCAACAATTAAAATCGTAGCGAATTTGAGGCACAAAGAAATTTAATTATGCCGCATGTGGCGTGCAACAAACCAAGTTAATGGTAGGTTTTGCCTTCGATCTAAACGAGTGAGAAACTTGGCCTAATGAATTGTTTTGCGGCTGTTTAGGGCCCGATTTTATGGCATTATTAATTTGGGCGTGTAGTTTTATATGGAAATCACAATAAAAACTGTAATAAATATAATAATGATGATGATGAGATTGCCAAAGCTTTGAAAAACTATTTGAAAGGAGGTCAAAAGGCAGCTGGGAAATATCCAAAACTTAATTGGCCACAAAAATTAGTTATATACTAAAAACAAAAACAAATTTTAAATGCTTGCAAAAACAACAGTTTTGTCACATAGTCCATTTATATAGCAAAAGGGCAGTAAATACTTCCCGTTTCCAACGATATGTTTATATAGTTGGGCAGCAGGTTTCGTTGGTTTTTTTCTGTTTTTATTTCAAATGGATAATTTGCTTAATTAGTTTTTTAAAACTAAAACGTTTCACATTCATCATTATAATTAGTTGTCGCTAAGGCCACAGCCTGCTCTTAAATAAAAAATAGTAGTATTTATAAATAATTTATAAATAAAACAACAAAGCCGCATAGACTTTGGAGCAATTAATTTTCAAAAAATAACAATTTAAATAGTGTTGGCGTTTTTAAAACTCCTATAAACAATATGCAGAACAACAAATACAACAAACATATTGATTTGTAGCATAACTTTATTGTTGTTTTTTGTTTTTATTATCATTCATTGTCGCCTTTGTTAATTTTTGCAACTTGGCTTCTGTGAGGAAGCGCACGGCTTAGGCCATAAATCTTCTTGGCCAAATTGGCTCTCGCTCTATTGTACAATATTCGAAGGTGCCAAAAACAAGCAAAAATATTTCAGATTAATGTTTGCGGTTGTAAGTTTAGGTGAAAAAATGCAACAGCTAAGCTATTTTTTTTATTTATTATTAATTAAGGCGCAAAATATAAAACAAATATAAAAAAAAAATATACTATATAAAAATTTCAACAAGCCACAAACAAAATAAAATACTTTTTTTTTGCATTTAAAAATTTGCATATTTCTCGTAGGTGGTTCAATGAACTTGCTGGAGCAGTTTGCCCGTTTCTGTGTATTTGTGTGTTGTTCGGAGCTCGGGTCTTGAGATGGGGGCGGCCATTGATGAGGCGACATTTGGCTTTCGTTCAGTTTTTAGCTCGATTCGTTCGCTTCGCCTACGCGTTAATTTGAGAAATTTGCAAACATTTGCATGAAATCAAATCAAAGCGAAACAAAATAAAAACAAACGATATAAATGGATCGTCGTAGTACTAAACCGAAACACCCAAAGCTGTCGTTGCCTTACAAATTGGTTTGTTGGCTAGACATTTCATACCCTTTTTGACTTAGGTACTTGGCATCAGTACAACAGAATGCTCAAATAAAATAATTAATGAGATATAAAATCCAAGTTTATAAAAACTTCTCAAAGGCATCGAAATTTATAAATATTTGGTGGGGTTCTAAAAAGCATAAAATCTATTATGCAGATATCATCTATCTGAGTTATACAACCTATTCCAGATTCCAACTCTAGTTTAAGGAGTATTATGCAACCCTAAAGATTTCTTAAGTCTAAATTTGTTTTCGTTTTTAGTTTTTTATGTTTTTCTAAGGGAGTTTTTATACCATGTACCGTATGGTACAAAGGGTATATCAAGTTTATGCAAGCCGAAAATGTATGTAACACATATAAGCAGTCGTCGGAGACAACCCAAAGTTACCTGAAACATTATCAGGGTTACTAGAGAAGACGATATACCCATGTCCGTCCGTCCGTATGTCCGTTTGAACGCCTAGATCTAGAGATGTTAAGAGCTAGAGTAACCAAACTTTCACATTAGTTGTATTATTCCATAGGTGACAAGTTTATTTTAATTATTTGATATCGTGGTTAGATTATAAAGGTCTCATAGGGCTGTTTCAGACGACCTCGAAAAAAAAAGTGTTAGATGAATAATTCGTTTGTTTATGAAGATATCGAACCAAATTTGGCATTCAAAAAATTACACAGGTCAACATGGTTCAGTTGTTGGAAAGCTAAGAGTCATTTCCGAAGTAATTTGGTGCGTAGAATCCGAATCCGGCATCAGAACTGGCCCATCACGTCAGGATTTTGAGATATTTGAGGTTATGTACCCAAAAAACCGCTTTTTTTCCTACTTTTGAGGTTATGTACAGGGCGCAAAAAATTTTTGCGGTCTTTCTCTCTAGTTACATCATTTAGTAGAACTCTTACCCTTTAATTTAAGGGTTCAAGAGATCAATTACGATTTTTTTTCGCAGAGTTGTGGCTTTTCGAAGTTACGAGATATATCTTGTATCTCTAGTTGTACTAAATGATGTAATTGGAGAGAAAGACCGCAAACATTTTTTACGCCCTGTACATAACCTCAAAAGTAGGAAAAAACGCCGTTTTTTGGGTACATAACCTCAAATATCACAAAATCCTGACGTGATGGGCCAGTTCTGATGCCGGATTCGGATTCTACGCACCAAATTACTTCGGAAATAACCCTTAGCTTTCCAACAACTCACATGACCCCTGTATTTGTAGACCTGTGTTATTATAGTGTCAAAGCACTGCACTAAATTTGATTAAAATCGGTTGACTGTATCATATAGCTGTGGCCGTTGATGGCGTAATCGAACTAAATTCAGCATTCAGATCTTATTTAAGGTAGCACTGTATCAAATTTAATCGAAATCGGTTGACTTACTATTTTGCTCCCATACGAACGATCGGACAAAAAAAAATGTTTGCTTAAAAATTCTTTCGTTTTTGGTTTTTTATAAAGGAAACGGATATTATGCCAGCTAGTGGTACTGGGTATACCAAAGTCGTCCGCACCCGACTTTACGTACGCCATTTTTTTTTCTTATTTCGCTATGATTCTTGTTTAAAGTCTGTATGCAGCCTCGTAAATCAAAAACGTACAAGAAAAAATTTTATACTAAAAATACAGTCCAGAAATTTTATAATTAAACAAACACAACTGTGTTGTCTCATTTAACCGTAAGATGGCGCCAGCACAGGTCCACCAGATGGAGCCAACAGTAACAACACTTTATTTTTTCATTATCAAAACTATTGAGAAAGCATATTACTGAACAAAGCCATTTAAAATTTATTATTTGTTGTTTAATGGCTAGAAAGCAAGTGAAGCTTGCTACTTAGGATTGCAAAAATTGTATTAAAGTAATTTATCTTCGCTGTCTGATAATGTATATATATTTTTTATAAAAATAGTTTTAAATATTTAACTTTAAAAAATATACCTTAAAAAAAGGAACGAAACAAATTTCGACATATACTTTTTTCTTTAATTGCTGGACCACATCAATTTGATTCAATTTTACACCATATCCACAATTTACTTGTAAGGAAAAAAACTTTTATATACACCCAATAAATTTTAAAATTTTTAAAATAAAATATTCAAATAGTTATTATTTTTTAATAATTTTTCATTAAAATCGCAAAATAATAGGCACTTATAATATTATCTGACTTTAAAATAAACATTTTAAAATAATATTTAAATTCCAATTTTTTACTTCAAAATAGCGAAATAACGCTTATTTTATATAAGAAATTAAATTTTCAATTAAATTTTTAAAGCTATGTTAAAAGAACTTTTTCTGTATGATTAATTTTTGCTATTTTGGATTTAAATTAATATAATAAATAAAATAATTATTGCTACATTTTCTTTTTTGATAAGATGTTGACGACAAGGGAGTAATTCTAAGACAATAAAAATCTAAACAATTTGACTGTCAAATTTACCATAATACTAAATTCCTTCATATGAAAAAGTTTTGTGTGTAAACAGAGAATCTCCAAAAAATTAGAAAAGGTAGAAAATATTTGTGGTCACTGTAAGTTGCGTTTCAGCTTTAGAGTCCGTGAAAATCTATTCCCATATTATCAGTTTTTTGGGTATATTTTCATGTCCTCAAGATCTATATGCTCGATATCAGCTCAATTCATATACAAATCTACTTGTTATAATGAATGTTCATTTTATTTCGCTGTATAAAGTATCGAAATATGTGCATTTTTATAAAAGACTGCTTAAAATTCTTAAGCGGTTTAATCACTCAATGCTATCAGTAGTAAGAACGTTCCAACATTTTTACTATCGGATTTGCTTTTTTTAATTTTCATTTTGGTCACAAATAGAAAGATGATTTCTTGAAAGTAATTTTTTTTTTTTTTGTGGCGATTAAATCATTTAAATCTTGTTCTGTATATGGAATGGTCTTTGTGATCGAAATTATGTTGTAATCTTGAATAGCCGTCATTAAATCTATTGTTTATCCGTTTGTCCACACTACTTGCAACTGAGTAGCACATTAATGTTCAACGCGTTGCTCAACACTACTCGACGTTCAACTCGAGCTCGTTGATTGAATGAGATTGAATGCGTTGAGAATCGAATGTGTGCGTTGAAAGCCTAGTGTACGAGCGAATTAAATTTCATTTGGTCAAGTTCTCAAAATACTGAAAATAAACAAATCAATTGTTGTCGAGCAACATTTAAACCAAAAATGGGAAAAGCTTCTGTTATGAGCTTATTGGAACGTCAAAAAATAGACTTCTTTCACTCGCAAGGACTATCCAATCGAAACATTGCCAATGAGATAAAGCGCAGTTCCAGAACTGTTGATATAGATATTCAAAGGATCCAGAGGCATATGGAACACACTTCAAAGGCAAGGAAAAAGCACTAACTAAGCAAGCAGAGCGCAAAATTATTAGAATTGCTCCCAATTCGACTAAGTCAGCAGCTCAGATTAAGGAATTAGCTGGAGTAACTGTTCGAGCATATAATAAGAAGTGCAGTTCATCTGAAGCATCACAAAAATCAAGAAAAAACCAACCCCTGAATGGTAGCCCAAAAAAAAAAGGCTTCAATTGGCGAAAGAATTCCTGATGTGGACTGTTCGATCTGACACTCAACTTAATGATTGGCGTTCGGTTGTTTTTACTGATGAAAAACGGTTTTAATTTAGATGGCCCTGATGGTTTTCAATAGCATTATATTATCACGATTAGCGAAAAAATGAATTATATTTAAGCCGCCATTACAGCCGAGAAGCTGGAGTCATAGTGTGGGGTAGGCATTACGCTTTATGAAACAATTGATTTTATTTTTATCGTTCAGAAGATGAACACCGAGCGCTTCAAAACATTGTTGCAGTCCTTATTTCCAAAATTAAATGATCTATTCGGACCAGCTCCATGGATTTTTCTACAAGATAATGCTCCTATTCATAACGCTCGTAAAGACGTTTTTTCGAGACGTTTTGCCGCATATAATTCTCCAGATCTCAAAGTAATTCAAAATGTCTGGTGCTGGCTGACGTCGACGGTAGAAGAAGGGGAAAAGCAATGCGAAGATAAGAAAACATTAACTGCAGCTATTAAGAGTGGATTGGAGCGAGATTTTACTGACCTACATTAATGCCCCGTATCATGTAACATGTTTCATCTATGAAGGATCGGATATATGAAGTTACTAGTATCAAAGGAGGCAGTACTCATTATTGAATTTATTTTTTCTTTATTTCTTATGAATCAAATAATAACACCAACTATAATTTAAAGTTAGAAATAAGTTATTCTCTTTCAAAAAATAAATGATACTAAGTGCGTCTATTTGGTTTGGTTTCTATTGACCAAGAAAAAAGTGCCTTATTTTAAGTAGTTATTAGAAAATGTTTGAAAAACTAAATTTTTCTATCATTTGAATATTAAGCTTGAACTATCAACTTTTTCAATTATTACTAAGAATAAGGATAGTGAACAAATTTTGATGCAAGAGTGCTTGTCCAATGAGAAGCAGAGTATATACAGTCTTATCTCACCGCAAATCGTGAAGCTTTAAACACGACTTCAGTGTCCTTATGTTATTTACAAGCTTTCTTCTTTGCGAAACATTTTAATATTTATTTCATTTTGCAATAAAACTTATTTTTTGTGCAATTCTTCCTAGCACAGGTTTGCACATAAAAAGGAAATATTATAGGCTTGTAATTCACAACAGGTTTAAGCACCATATGGTACCAATAGTAACCAAGCGTTTGTATGTTTTGTACAACATTTATGTTTTTTTAAAATTTTAATTTTGTTAATTTATAATTTAACTTAATTTGAATCCACATCTTGTTCAGTCTCATTAATGATTATTCAGGTTATGGCGCTTATTAGCTTTATGTTAGTCCAAAAAAAGAAAAGAAACTTGCGTGGTGGAATTTCTATTGTTTAATTTATTAAGGAGCATCGGAAAAGTGTAAATTCAAAATGGTGTCCTCTAGAGTTGGACTCGATCTTCAATTTTTGATAATCGATATTTCCAACCGATTCTCACAAATCGGGCTAAAATAATAGGCGGCTAGAAAATCCGCAGAAAATCACAGGAGAGAAAATCTACATACAAAGAAGATTATATACATATATACAAAATGCACTTAAGTTTATTTCCATAATTTAAAAAACCGAAAAGAAAAATTGATAAAAAACTTGATAAAAGAAAACAAAAAATAATAACACAGTACTACAAAATCGAAAAAAATCAAAGGACTTTTCAACCGTAAGGCAATCGAAAATCGGTTGAAAAATGGCGACATTGTGATTGTGGGAGTGATCGCAGTACCGAAAAGCGGTTTTTAAGCAATAACTTGCGATTTTGGGGGTGTTAGACAATTTTGAAACACACTATCGTGATCTACTCGTCAAGACCTACAACGTACACTAGGTCACTTGAAAAGTCCTTTGATTTTTTTCGATTTTGTAGTACTGTTGTACAGTGTAATTCATTTGATTCAAAACTTAACACAAAACATAAAAATTGAGTTACTGTTTATTTAAAAAAAAGTTTATGAATTTAAAAAACACATACAAAGGGCCCTCTGGCGGAAAAAAATTTAATTAAAAAAATATATGGTAAATATGGATTCCTCAACCCCAAAAACTCCCAAATACACATTTGGCTAGAGAAAAAATACCGTTTTTTGGTCCATTTTAAAAAAGTTTCAAAATCGCTGTCCGTTTATCTGCCTCATGCAAATTGATACGCCATAGTGTACATAAAAAATCGATGCTCAATAAATTAGAATCGATTTTATTATCCAAAAAATAAATCGATTATATCGATTTTAAACCGAATCCATGCCTAGCTTTAGTGACCTCCTCACCCCGTAGGGTTTTCCATTATTTTGACATATGTTTGAGCCCATTTATCTCCAATTCAATAAGTCGTACGCAAAAATTTTCAAGACATCTGATATGTATTTTGAATTTAAAATTTTATTTGTAATGCAAGAGTATACCCAAAAGTTCGCATTTTTGGCGGCAGAGGTCGCCAAAGTTACTAAAGCGCAGTTTTTTTTATTTTTTAAGCACCCCTTGCCATTTTTTTATTTTGGTGTGTTTTGGAAAATTGTAAATGGCTAGAAAATATATAAAGCTCGCATATCTCGTCTTCGTCTTTAACCTAACTCGAAAATGTTTTGCAGTGTATACCAAAGTCACATACCAACAAATTTTAACTTATATTACGACTTTTTTTTTTGCCAACTTACAACTTAGTGACAAAATTTGCTGTGGAGACATAGGAAATGATTGCACAATGTGCAAATTAAACGAAATGAAATAAATAATGCATACGAAAAATTGATAATGTCAATTTAGCAGGCAACACCAACAGCGACAAAATAAACAAAAAAAGCAACAACAACAATGAACAACCGTATGTATGCAATTGGCAATTATCGACAATTTCTATTAAGGCATTTTCTTGAACAAGGCGAAAACAGGGCCTGGAACTTGTGGTGTTTAAATGCAATTGAGTCTTAACATGTGAGATTCAAAGATACTATTTAGTAGAAAAGGTTTCCACTGCCTGGGAACCAAACGAACTCCAAGCTACTGATAAGAGACTTACTTGCTGCTTAATTTATGCAAAGAAAGAAATACTTGAAAAAAAAAATCTCCTCTGATTTGGTTACTTAGTAATGGATACTTGTAAACGGGAAATAGTTCAAGTGCAATTAAGTATTCATTAAAAACTATTCGCGAAACCTGCTTATTAAAATTATTTATGCATTTTATCTGTAACCTTGTGTCGAGTGCATAAGCTGAACCTAATAACTTATTATTAAGCATTTAGCTAAAAAGCTAAAAGGCTTCAAACAAGCAATCAACATCTGGTCACTTGACACAAGTTTCGATACGAAATTTTTATAAGAATTTTTTTTTGTTTTGTTTTTTAAACCAAACATATTATTTTTTACGCACTTGCCAATGTAATTTAAAATGCTAATTAAGCTGCCGGCATTATTTAGCATATGTTGTTGTTGTTGCACCCATTTGTTGTTGTTGCATGCAAAATGCCACGCAACGAAAATGTATCTGAAACTCAACAAATCGCACATTACGCATACGCCGGGTGCGCAACGTGCGGAGGTTGACCAGAGCCAGAGCCAGAGCCCGGGTCGCTTGCATTAATTAATAAATGTCGTGATGTCGCTTTTGAAGTGTCTGTCATTATGAGATCAATTAATAGGAAAAAATTCTAGATCAAGGCGAAAATTTACAAAAATGTCTCACTAACACACGCACAAATGTGTGCCTATACGTTTATACATATGTTGGTGTGCATATAAAGCACGAGACAAGCGTGCTGCGTTCTTGACGTCCCTCGTTCAGTATGTTGTTGTTGTTCTCGTTGCTGTATAGGCCTAGCTAGATGCGAGGGTAGGCTTAGTAGTTATAGGCCTAGTCAGTAAAATAAGTTAGCAAGTATTTGTTGTATTTAGTTGGGACCACACTGTTGGATGCAGAGAGTTCACCATCTCAGAAGTAATTGATCGAATCAACGAAACGGCTATATACGATCGATGAGGCAAATTATGATAAATTGGTGAGGCTGCAGGCACCAAACAAGTTGGGCATAGTTGAAATCAAAAGTGGTCATAGAGAGGAGTCTTTGGCGATGATTCATCCCATCGCTTCCTAACTGTGGGCAAAACTTGGATTCATGAATAGCATGCATGAAAGATAAGCGTCAAAAAATGGATTTAAGTTTAAATTGAAAAAAAAAACCTACTCAAAAAACATTCAATATCATAAATCCGCAATCTTTGGTAATCTAATTTTTAATATAGAGAAACTAGTTAAAAAACTTATGTTGAAAGAGCAAAAAATGTATTAAAAAAAAGGGTTAGTTGTCGATTTCTTATAAAGTATTTTTTGCTTTAAGTTATTGGAATTAAAAAAAAAATTCATACAAAATCTGTATATATGAACTCAGTGGCGGATTTATCGTATAGGCAACATGGGCTGAAGGCTAGGGCGGCAGAATTAAGGGGCGGTAAAATTTGAGTCATAAATTCGACTATTTCTGAAGTGATCTTTTTGTTCAACGGACTCATTAAAGTTGTGTCTGACACTCGTGAAGAATGAAGAGAAAGCTCTCTCTATTTCCACAATTCAGGAATACGAAACACTCAGGCAGCGTCGAAGGAATCAGAATCTGCAATCTGAAAATAGAGTCAATAACATCCAATTGAGTGGTCGTGACAACTTTTGTGTTAACACATTCAACGTTATCTTGGACCGTACTTTGACCGAATTGACACGAAGATGGACATATCAATAAATCTATTCGGAATTTTCTCTCATCCCTGACATGAAACATCTGAGCAACGAAGAATTACGTGAGAAATCCACCATATTGAGCAACTACTACACGCAAGATCTTGAGGAAAATTTGGTATATGAAATGGTCTTTTTCAAGGCATACTGCATCGAAAAGAAGATTTCAAATTATTCTCCGCTGGAGCAGTTAAAAATGCTGAGACAGGATTATCTGCAGATCTCTTACCTTTATGTTGAAATTGTGTTGCGGATGTTTGTTTCCACTCCTATTTCGAATTGTAGCGCAGAAAGATCGTTATCTGTTTTAAAAAGCATGAAAAACTATCTCAGATCTTCATTGGGCGAAAACTAACTGAATGCTCTTGCGTAGTTAACGATAGAGTCAGATTTGTTTCTATCTAGTGATTGTGAAGACATCATCCGCGAATTCGCAGCTGAAAAATCAAGACGTAAATAAGAAGTGTTTGAAAAAGAGTTTTTGTTGAATACCTTATCCATTCCGATATCGAATTTGTTAATTTCGTTATGTATTTCACTCATAACGAACTATATTGTAGTAAAGCACTGATGACAATCACAATCGCATTAAATATATTTTTATTTTTTTTTGTGAAAAAAGGGCGGCAAGTTATGGATTGCCTATGGGCGTCAAATATTTAAGTCCGCCACTGTGTGTATTATATTAAGTAAGGAAAAAAATAATTTCCACCTCAAATTTCGGATTTGTCCAAATATACAATTTCATTTTCTTTAAATGAAATAAAATAAAATGAAACAAATACTTTTAATCACATTTTCATATTCTGAATAAATTAATTCTTTGCTTATTCAATTACTTCTTAGCCCGCCCTCGCGTATGATCTGTATCTACTGACAACAATTTTATAGTTCAATGCGTGCATTGCGTCCAGGCCACAGCACAATTTGTTTCATTTTTTTTTTTTACTATAGTATTTTATTTGTTTTGTTTAAATAACGCTTGATCAGCCATTTATGCGAAACGCTTTGCCTATTTACTTGTTTCATGTATATTTTTTTATAATTTTTTTTTCAATTTAATTAAAAATGTTTTCAGCGTAGACTGCACGACGTAAACACGAAAATTACATCACACCAAATGGGCAGCAAAAAAATAAAAAAAATATGCATTTAAAAACGATATATTATGCTAAGGCAACTTTAGCAGGAAAATCAATCATGAGGTAGTCATGCATAAGGTTTCACCTTCATTGCTTTATGTACTCCAAAGAATTTCGATTTGAGTATATAATATATACAATATCACATCTTAGATTGAAATTAGTCTTTAGAATTTTTTTGTGTAGCACTTTGGAATTCCCAACATTTTCTAAGATATATAGTATGACATCATCGTCAATGTATGAATATATCCTTAAAAGCTTATGACACTCCAATTAATATGTAATTTATTATGTCAGTTGTCTAGAACTCCAAAAACCCGCAGGCATTTTAAAATGTACACATTTTTTTGATATAAAAATTATATTTTGGTAACCAAACTTAACCACTTAAGGATAACCCAAAATGTAGATATAAAAATGTAATGCCTTAGTAAAATATTTAAAAAAAGTCTTTAGGTTAGGATGGATAACTTTGTTTCATTCATTAACTTTAAAAATGAATAATGTTGACCTAATAAATTTAAATAAAAAAAAATGTATAAATTCTTTGGTTTTCTCAAAATATCTTCAAATATTTTTTGGAACTCTTACAAGTTTATTATGGAGGCCATTGTTGCAACATCTCATGATATTTATAACGTCACCGCATAAAAAGTGTCCTTTTTACGTCGAAAGTATTTGATGGATGCAAAATAGATGAACAGTTTTGGACGTTGAAGATATAATTAAACAAAATATAATTTACAAAATGTATTCAAATTTTTTTTAAATTTATGGTTAGTTAAGAGGTTTTTTTGAAACATAATTTGTTTGATTGAAAATGAGTTTTTATAGTTTACTAGTGGTTGTCCTGCCCAAACTTTTTTAATACTCTTGATATAAATAAACATCGTAAGATAGTTAGCTTATCTGGAAAAATATAAGATTTTTATATTAGTTTGCACCTCGACTCAAACCTGCACCATTATTTGCCGAATGTCGCGTCACGGGTCTGTCTTGACCGAATTCTTTCACGTTCATTGCGACCTTCATGTTCCTGGGCAGTACGATTAGATTAATTATTAATTTGATTCGTTGCATTTCTTCCAAAAAACCTCCGTATTGACAACCTCTTATACACGCAAAAATCAAGAACACCCGTAACACGTGAAACATAAATTTCTTATATATATGACAAAAACAATTAACTAAAAATATTAGTTAATCTGACAATGTACACAATTCCACACAATAAAAAAATACAAAAAATTTTACCAAAAATTCACTTAGGGGTATGAAAAATAGATGCTGGCCGATTCTCAGACCTACCTAATAGGCACACAAATTTCATAAGAATCGGTCCAGCCGTTTCGGAGGAGTTTGGTAAAAATTTAAAAAAAAAACCATTAGGGGTGGCAACCCTCAAGGGTATGAAAATTAGATGAGTTCATTAGAGTGGCCAGCCGTTTCGGAGGAGTTTGGCAAAAATTAATAAAAAAAATGGCGGACGTAAAGTCGGGCGCGGACGACTTTAGGATACCCTGTACCACTACCTTGTAATAAAGTCCGATTTCTTCACAAAAAACCAAAAACAGAAGAATTTTTAAGCAACATTTTTTTTTTTGACCGATCGTTCCTATGGGAGCTATATGATATAGTCAGCCGATTTCAATAAAATTTGACACAGTGCTTTAATACCTTAAAAAAGATATGAATGCCAAATTTATTTCAAATATCTTTACAAACAAACAAAACACATCGAATTTTGTATAAAAAACGTGTTTTTGGACCGATTGGTCCTATGGGAGCTATATGATCTAGTCAAACGATTTGGATTAAATTTGGTACAGTGCTTAGGAACTATAAAATACTCTCGAATGTCAAATTTGGTCCCAATATCTCAACATACAAACGAAACACAACAAATTTTGTTAAAAAATCGATTTTGTGGAAGATCGGACCTATGGGAGCTATATGATATAGTCAACCGATTTTGTTCAAATTTGGCACATTGCTTAAGTGGTCTAAAAAATTTCCAAACGCCAAATCTGGTTACGATATCTTAATTAAAAAAAACGAAATATAGCGAACTTTTCTTTAAAAAAGTTATTTTGGCCGATCGGTCCTATGGGAGCTATATGATATAGTCAACCGATTTTGATCAAATTTGGTACAGTGATTGGGAACTATAAAAAACTTTCGAATACCAAATTTGGTTACGATATCTTTATAAACAAACGAATTATTCATCTAAAACGCTTTTTTTTGTCGAGGTCGTCTCAAACACCCCTATGGGAGCTATATAATTTAACCCCGATAATAAAAAAATAAAATAAACTTGCCTCCTATGGAATAATATGGGATCTAATGTGAAAGTTTGGTAACTCTAGCTCTTACCATCTCTGAGATCTAGGCGTTCACACGGACGGACGGACAGACGGACAGACGGACGGACGGACAGACGGACAGACGGACATGGGTATATCGACTTCTCTATTCACCCTGATCATATTTTAGGTAACTTTGGGATGTCTCCGACGTCTCCTTCTATATGTTACATACATTTTCGGCTTGCACAAACTTAATATACCTTTGTACCATACGGTACAGGGTATAAAAATGTTAGGGGTGGCAGACATGGGTATAAAAAATAGATGTTGGTCGATTCTCAGACCTAGAATTTTATATATAAGATATAAAAAGTAATATATATATGACTTATTTATGCATCTATCCAGTACTTTCGGATGGTCTTAAAATCTTACAGGCACTATATAGTCAGCTATAAAATTAGCCATTCCAGCGGTGGTCACCCTTTTATCATGTTCTTTTTATCTTTGAAAGAATTAGTGCCTTTACCTTCCTCTAATAAAATTGTATCCTGCTGTTGGGACAATTTTTATGCTTAATTATGGGTTTCGTCCGAAAATCTTTTGGGATCAAAAATGATAAAAAAATTATGTAGAACTAAAACAAATTGATTGGACGTTTCAAAATGAAAATGAAATTAAAAAGCAAAAAAAAAAGATAAAAAAGAACTTACCATAATAAAGTTCTCCACAAAATGGTTGCTAAAATAAATAAAAATAATATTATATATTATTTAAAAAAAATCACATCAATAATAGAAATAAACTGTCTTGCAAATAATATACCAAATAGTTAAAAAAAATGTGGTTCTACTGAGAATCAAATCTGAACGTCGATCCTATTTTAAATGCTTGGAGATCATAATTAACCTTGAACAAATATCCAGTAATGCCTGCATGAACATCTTGATATTAAATCCCAAATAAGTTAGGAATGAAAAATAAAAGTTTACTCAGAAATCATGATTACAAACATCCTCAAAATAATATATCAATATTGTACATAACATTAACAGATGATTTTTAAAAACTCTTTTAAAATTTAAATTATATGCATTTCAATTAAGTTATGACTTTGAGTAACCCAAGTTTTTATTAATAATCAATCGAGTTATTTCTTCTTATCTTGTATGATCCGTAATTATGGTTTTAATATATTTTTATTACTGCGCTGACCCACTGCTACAGTTTTTCCAAATTAATTTGTGTTGTTTTAAAAATGAATGACTTGCTATTAAATCCGATACTTGTGTACATCTTACTGCAATTTTCTTGCAGTGCATTTTAATTTATTTTGAAATTAAAAAAATAAGACGAAAAAAAAAACGCATTATTTTGCCGCCTCATGTTTGTTGACTGCCGCAACTTTTTGACTGAAATTGCGACTTCAACTGCGGCTATAATAATTAATGTTGTTGATACGAAATAGTTTGTTGTTTGTGTGTTGTTTAGTTGCTTTAATTTCATGTTTTCGTACAAAGTTGTTGCACACTGCTGCAACTTCTATGTTGTTGTTGCTGCACTGCACTTGTTGTTGCAGTTTGTTATTGTTGCTGGTTTTATGTTACACAAATATTTTTGCTATTAAAATCAACAGCAACAACAACAACAAGACTACGCACATTTGCAAATTCAACATATACAAAATTTATCAACAGTGTGAGCAAAAATTATTCGGACACTTGGGTTTGACTTTATACAAATGTTTGACTTTATAGAAAAGATTTTGCTTATCGTCGTGCTTAGTGTAATCTTTTGTTTCCTGTTTAGTTTTTACGAAATGTCCTTGTCATAGATTTTTAAATAGGTAGAATGTACTAAAAAAATATCCTATCGAAATATTTCCAAAAACTTGATAACGTTTCGAAGGTAAAGGGCAATGGATAAAGCAATGGACTTGGGTTTAGGTTTGTAGTATGAAAAAATTTGTCGAAAAAGAATAAATACAGAAAATTTCCTAAGTGGTTACGATATCTTCATGAACAAGCGAATTATCCATCTAAAACTTTTTTTTGTCGATGAAAGTTTAATTTTCTTGTTTACAATAAGCGTCGTAACTTAAAAATTTATCGACCAATTTTGATAAACCATGACTTTTCTTACTCGGCATTGATATTTCTTCAAGATTAAATGTAAAAAAGTAAAGGTTTTTAAAGAAAATGTTATATGAAAAAGACTTCAAAGTGTCAAAAACGAAAAAAAAGCGTAAGTCTTGGATAACTTTTAAAAAATCTCGTAGTTGCTTTGTATGAAGTATAAACAAGTGTATATCATCTTAAAGCTTGAATCTTCTTCTTTCCAAAACCGTAAAGCAATCGAAAATCGGTTGAAAAATGGCGACGTTGTGATTGTGGGAGTGATCGCAGTACCCGAAAAACGGTTTTTAAGCAATAACTTGCGATTTTGGGGGTGTTAGACAATTTTGAAACACACTATCGTGATCTACTCGTCAAGACCTACAACGTACACTAGATCACTTGAAAAGTTCTAAATCACTGTTGTACAGTGTAATTAATAATTTAACATAAAATTATAAAAGTATTAAAATTCGGTAGAGCCTCCTTTGGCTTAATAATACCTTACCATAGATTACTCATTCATTTCACAATGAAGATTGATTGATCCTTTTGGAGACAATCCTTTTCTTGTCAGATAATTTTTTTATCTCGATACTGTCTTTTTTTGTCCGGAGACTATGGCGCAGTTTCTTATATAAGTTTATGATAGAGCTGGGCTCGATTCCTTTCTTTCGAGAATAGATATTTTCGACCGAATCTCACCAAAAAATCGATGTTAAAACCGCAGAAAATTTATACAAAATGAACTTAAATTTATTTTCATAATTCCAAATAAAAAAAAGAAAAATTCAAAACTTAGTAAAAGAAAACAAAACATCGAAAATTCAAATGTTAATACTTAGAATTAGATTAAAAAATGGATTCTTCGATGTCGAAAGCCCCAATTAAGCTAGAGGAAAAATAATGTTTTCCGATCTTGTAAATGAAAGAAAAATAAAACCTATTTTAAAAAAAATGGCGACTCTAAACTCATTTTGGACCCATAGCTTAAAATGACTCAAAGAAGTAAAATCGCTGAGAGCCCCAAACCGTTTTTCTGCGTCTACAAATTGATCCGCCACAATGTACATGAAAGATCGATGCTCAATGAACAAGTATCGATTTTATTGTCAAAAAAAAGAATCGGTTATATCGATTTTAAATCGAATCGATAAAAGATTTGGTTTTACCAAACTAGCTCCTGATATAAAGCACAAATATTGCGAAAATTTTGTGGTACCTAGTTTTTCTCCCCTCTCCCCAACTAAGTCCTAAAGAATTGACTGGAAGTCTTATTTATTTTTATTTATTATAACATTTTCAGGTGTTCGAATAATTTTCGCACTCACTGTATGTATCTATATATGTACACTTTATGCCTTAAATGTATCAACAACTTGAGCAACTTTATATTTGAACTTGATTTTGGCGGCGGCATGACAAAAGTCTAGTGTGACTGAGAAGTGTGGCAGGGGCCACGTAGCTGACAAATGTTGCAGCTGCAGACCAAAATGCAGGCGGTGGCTACAGCAACAACAACAACAAAAACAAAAAACAACAACATTGCCTGAGGTGCGTGAGAACTTGCCGTGCAACAACAATACGCTGCTTTAGATATATCAAGATTTCATATTTACATTAGCAGTGTACTTGAAAATCAAAGTTGCAACAACACCAACAACACGCATCACGCATTTTGCAGTTGTTGTTGTTGTTAGCTTCAAGTCAGGCCGTTAATAAATTTTAAGATACTTATCAATTAGCATACGAATTACATGCCTTGCAATCATAAATAATGCGTGATTTTTTTTTTCCACATAATATTTGTTTTGCGTTGCAGTTTATTAAAAAACTTTTGATGCATACATTTTGATTGCCCAGTCAATAGAATTGACTTGTTGTTGTTTCTACGAAGATTTGTTATTTATAAGAATTTCTACACACTCTGACTTTATGCGTGTTTGATTTGTGCTGATTAGGAATGACAAATAAACAACAAATCATGTGGCACGCAGAACGCAAACTCGAAAACTGATGCGACCGAACAAACAAAAGACTTAGGCAACGAACTTGGTGGCATGAACAACAAGTGCTATGGAAATATGTAAGTAACGTCTACGCTGGTTGAGACCTCAACTTTGCAGCTCGCAAAATCCAATGACCAGAGTCTTTCTCGATTTTAATATTGCCTCAAATTGGCATAACATTAATATAGAGAAAGAAAAGTTCCGAAGAATGCTGAAAAGAGGTTACCAGCTAAGAGAATAAATTTTAAAGACTTGACGGGTGCCACCCTGAGCTGGCTGGCAATTAATATGTCCCGCTTTTAAGACATATGGTTTCTCACTTGATGACTCTTCAAGACAGTAGTTATAGCCATTACTCAGTGGAGCCATCCCTAGACAGTGCAGAATAAAATGCTTGGGAATGCTTCCGATATGAGACAGCTACGTTAAGCCCTTAGACTCCAATTACCCCTGATTTCTATTCTGAACGCCCATCCAGCAGCGCCATGAAGGTCTATGCTAACCATATCACTGAGCTAACTGGCACTTCAGCTTTAGCCTCAGCCCTTTACCTTATCGAAGAAAGCCTTGAAACTGAGTCTGTTGGTAACTTCTTAAGCGAGGTCCCATATAGTAGTGAATCTATGTAAAGGAGTTAGTAATCAATCGTCTCGATCTAAAAGCTCTTTCTTAGCCTTGGACCTAGTTCACAAGGTTTTCAAGGGATTCCTGGCAACAGCTCACGATAATCGAGAGAAAGCTTTAAGTCTAATAGAACTCACAACAGCATGAAGTTAATCAAAATCTTATATTGGCGACGGACTTAAAGCACAAAGCCTCCCCCTGAACTTTGGAACTCACAACATCCTCACTTGACAGACTTATTTCTGAAGAATTGAGAGTTACGAAGTTAAGGAGTTAGGAATCAATCGTCTTGATCTGAGACCTCTTTCTTAGACTTGGACCTAATTCACAAGGTTTTCAAGGGATTCCTGGCAACAGCTCATGATAAGTCTAATGGAACTCACAACATCCTCACTTTACAGACTTATTCCTTAAGTTATTGAGAGTTAAGAAGTTAAGGAGTAAGGAATCAATCGTCTCGAACTAAAAACTCTTTCTTAGCCTTGGAACTACTTCACAAAGTTTTCAAGGAACTCCTGGCAAAAGCTTATGATAATCCAGAGAAAGCTTTAAGTTCAATGGAACTCACAACAGCATGAATTTAATCAAAATCCTATATTGGCTGACGGACTTAAAGCTCAAGGCCTCCTCCTGAACTCTAACTGAAAACATTTCAATTCAGAGACATCTTCAAAACTGGAAAAGAAAAAATTTCGCATGCTCTTTCCGTCTGCTTCCTAAATTCCGGTTTGATCCAATTTAAGAAAAGAACCACATATTTGTTTTGCTTCCATCCCTGACAACCCAACATAACACGGGTCAACAACAGGTTCGAAAATGACCCTTAGCTTTCCAACAACTGACATGATCCAGGTATTTGTAGACGTGTATAACCTGTACATCCATAAGTATCTATAGCATCCTCACTTTACAGGGCTTTTTTCTTAAGTTTTTGAGAGTTAACCCTATGACAGTTCTAGCATCCTTTTATCCTCTCGAAAAGAAAAATCAACATGAGAAGTGCCGTTCTACGAGCTAAGAGGGTGGGATCGAAATATAGTGGGATTGAAATAATTTTAATTTATTTATAACTAGTGGGCTTCACCCCCTGCTCTTTTCGCTCACCAGCCCCCACACCACCAACGCCGCAAACGGCTCAGTGGGTCCCACTTGAAATTAAATTACTTCTTTATTCTTCTCATAGCATCTTTGATGCTCTACTCATCTGTTCTCAAATTCAACTTCTTTCTACCCATTTCGCTAAATTCCTTACTTAATAAAAGCATAAGAAAAAAAATTCATGAGAAACAAATATCTTCTGCTATACAAGCAACATGTTCGACACTTTCAAAAAGATGAGGAAAAAAAAGTTTTTTATATAATAGAGGGGAATTGTTTTCCCTTTCGGTCATGTTAATGATTGGACTCCTTCTACGGATCTACAGAGGAGCTGATCTCCTGAGGTAGGAGGAATAGGGCAACTTAGCATCTCTGTAGTTGCCAGCGACTCCCTTACCAGCCGTGCTCAAACTATCCGCCGTAGTTCAGGAAAGCATTTAATTTTTCGCTTCCATGAGCTCCCGCCCCTTCCGAAATAGCTTCTCAAATTCGAAAACATCTTAGCGGCTTATATGAGCGTCCTTATTCATTCTTATGGTCTCTCTCGCGGCTTTTCCGCGTTTGATAAGTTAATCTACATCTGCTGCCTTCCCTTATAGTATCTCCCAACTGGACATACCAAACATATTAATAGCTTCCATATACCGTTGCAATAACAACAACAATAGCTACAACAACTACCACAACTGGAGCACTAACCGCAGTACCAACAAAGTTCATTGTTATGCACGACACTTCTATGCGATTTTAACAAATTGGGCCAATAAAATGAACACCAGGCATAAACTGAATACCCCTGAGCACCTGAGCAAAAGAAGCTTTAAAAAAAAGCGAACCCGAAATTTAAGACAATAAAAATTGAAAAAGAATACAAAAAAACAAACATCGTAATAAATAAATACGATAAATAAACCGGTAACTAAAACTACGCACAAGATACATACTGATGATGAATTTTTATGTGGCACTATAAATTACAAAAGCCGGGCAAAAGCCTGACTAGAAGTTAATGGTTTTTTAATGAAACAACGACTGTCAGCCAAGCAGCCAACCAAGCTGGCCAGTTAGCCAAGTCTGGCGGCAGCCTGGCTATTAAAAATAAAAAGATACAGTAGAAAAGATACATTTTTGATTACAGATTTCATAGCTCTAGCAAATCCGCCCGCTTCGTTAGTAGTAGCCATAATCAAATAAACTGCAACAACAACAAAGGCAATCCTAATCAAAGTTGCCACACATCACCTGCTGTGGCTAAGACGCACAGCAGCCACAAAAATGTCAATGTGGCTATAATTCCTACATTTATAAACGTCATGCATAAATCTGTCTATACAGGTATAGCTGTATGTATATTCGAGTACATACTGTATCTACTATACATAATGTATATGCAAAGTATTGATTGAGTGATTTTACTTACGGTGGCTTGCAAAGAAAGATCAAAGTAATGAAAAATTGAGCATAAAAGAGAAAAAGCGGCACGCGTTGAAATATTTCGAAATTGACAAATTGCTAAAAATGTTACCGAATTGAGAAAGTTCAGAAAATAGTAACGACTTGGCTATGCTCTGCATTTTAGTTAAGAGCTAAGAGGTCTAAGAGACTATGTATATTTAAGAAGGTTACCGCTTAAAATTGAAATTATGAACTGCAATATACCCTTCGCTTTCCTTAATTTCTACGGTACTCTTCGGATATTGATGCACTTTGAAGAAACTTTTATTTATAAAAACAGATTTGGTGATAAGTATTGAAAAGCTGTTATAATGAACAGATGTTAAATTTTCAAAAAAACGGCGATTTTGGGGATAGTTGCCTGTTGAGCTATTCTTTTATATTTAGAGGAGTTATTAGGCAAAAGGCTTTTTGGTTATCATTCCCGCAGGTTTCCACTAATTTTTACAAACTTTCCTATTTGCATCGGTAATGTAAGAGAAACTTTAAAATTATTTTGGGGAAAATGGGTTCTAATTTAAAAAAAAAATTTACTGACTGCTATAAAAACCACCTAGTAGAGAGGGGTTTTATTTGAACCTCAAGCTCAGCAAAGGTGCAGTTGAGGCGGAGCGGTTGAAGTGTAGTGGTCGCGTCCTTTTCGGCGAAGGTGCAGGCTTTTCTGCAGATCTCTGTCGCTTGACCTGGGCCTTAGGTTTTCCTGGGGCTGCTAGCTGGAAACCCGGCAGGATTCCTTTGGCCCAATCTAATAGTTTCTTACCGTCCAGTGAGACCTCCGGAGCGGTAAAATTTTTTTTTGAGAATTTCTCCTTCTTCTTTTTGGAGAATTTCTCCTGCCCTTCGCTTGTCTTGGTATGACGGTTTTTTTTGGTGGTGGCATCTTTGAAGAGTTAGCGACTAGCCCTACCTTGGACGAAGATGCGAAACACTCTTGCTTCACTCTTGCGTCCGAGGATGGGTTGTACTGCCTTCCCCCAGAATCTGAAGAAAATGGTAGGTTTGCCGTTTTGCCGTCTTACCCTTGCCAGCACAGTCCAAGATGGAAAGGACACCTGCTGGTTCCTTCCTCACCGTTCATTTAGCGGTATTTAACGGAATGTTAGTCCCTTCCGTATTTTGGCGAGTTACATTTTCATGTTTGTTTTTGTTTGTTTTATTGTTAGGATGAGTCACCCGCGGCATAGCCCGGGTACCGCGGGAAGCCATTTAATAAAACTGGAGGTCGGCAGGTATCCAGAGTTCGCAAAGTCATGACTGAGATCCCCTCAGCCATGTATCCATCTGCCTTTGCTGTTCCACCTTAAATTTAGGGTAATTTTATAGAGTTTTCTTCTCTCGCCCGAACTACCATTAGTCAGCACCCATGGCAGAGACATGAAATTGCCATGGGCCTGCTTCCAGCACTTCCAGAAGTGTGTCACAATTACGGTGCGTTCCCAAGTCTAGGGTTACACGTGATTCCCCTTGTAACACCGACTGGCTGACGGTCAATTTGGCTAATTTGAAAAGGAAATAGTATTTAAAAAATACTATGAGCCCTTTTTTTTTGGTAGCAAATCGAACTACCCGGGGGAAAAAAAATTTAGCAAGATATCTCGTTCTTTTACAATCGTAAAACGCTCTTTTATTTGTAAAAAAAAATATCGCTGTCAGGTCAGTAATATTGAAAAGTCTCTAAATATCCCCGACTGACTGTCGGTCTCAAAAAAAAGTGTAAAAAGTAATGAAGACATAACTAGAAATTCCAATAGCTATTCTGTTTGTTCAAATATTACCGAAATTGGCTTTATTTAATTTTAAAATTTAAACTTGCGCCTTCTCCACTTAATCAAATCAACGATCCGATATCATTTTCCTCTGGTACTTTCAAGTGAGGCTTGCCGGTTGTGGTCTGTATGTAACTTTTTTAAGTAATGAAAATCCTATATATAAACTTATAGTCCACATCTGCATCATTAAGGAGTTCCATAGAAATTATTCTGTATTTCGATTCCGATTTGTCGACTTAACAATGCAGTTTATCGTTATGGTCACACTTATCGACAAATCAGCATGGGAATCGACATCCACAACTGGCATGTAGTATTTCTCACTTCTCGTTTAGCTTTGAGACTTTAGTGCACAAAAATTCGTAAAATCTCCCAAAATATCTCACACTTTTACGCATGACAATCTACAAAACTCAATCTTAATCCATGCCAAACCAAGCCCCATAACCATGCCCATTGATTGCTTATTGAATACTATGTTCGATACAAATATTTTATCTGCTGCTCCAGATCTTGACATAAAACGCCTTATTTTGTTGCCCATTTGTTGTAGTTGTCGCTTGTTGTTGTTGCTTGTTGTTGTCAGCAATGCGAGACACACGCGGCATGGCATTTGGTGGCATGATTTATACATTTTGTCAGGCATTTAACGCATAGATATTCAAAGTGTTGAGGCAATTACGCCCACACAATTTCAATTGCTGCCAAAAAATCGTTTGAGTTTGAGTTTTTTGGGATTTGTCATGCCACGGAATTTCCCGTATAAGCATTTTTGAACATTGACGTAGGTATAGAGTATATATTTTTTATGATATTTTGGTATGTTTTAAAATTGATTTTTAAATTTGTCAAATGACAAGCGCTCTGACAACATCAAAGTTGTTTTAATTTGCTTAAATTTATTGCTCAGCTAATTAAAAGTCAATAAAATTAAGGCAACAACCAGACGCAGCGTCCGTCAGCAAGCCAGTTAGCACAAACTTGGCCAAAATGGTATAGACAAAGACACAATTTTATAGACCTAAAGCTCTTCCTGCTAATAATTGGCCACCTGTAGCGTAAATGCGTCAATGCATGGAATCCGTGAGATACTTGGCCAAATAGCTTTTAGCACGCTTATCGCACGCTGTCAGTGGTGCTCCGAGAGATCCTTTGGCAGCTTGCAGCTTCCAGATTTGTTATAATTTTATATGTTAGTCACGCTTTTGGCAATTAAGTGCCCCAACACCGTGCTACCGTGTGGCCCTCGACAGGTGCCTCTAGCAGAGAGCAGGCAACATGCAACATGAAGTGGCAGTGGGCAGGGGGCAGCTCTCTAGTAGCTTTCAGCAGAGCTCAGCAGCTCAGCTTGTTGCCTGCCGCATTGTACTCTGTATGTACATTTGACAACATGCGCCGCATTTGCAATTATTTTGCGCTCATTAAACTTTTAAACACGTCGCTCACGTAGTGACGCGCTCCATAGTGCCCGGGCTGGCCCGGCCTGGCCTGGCCCCAACCTGCCATGTCTGCCAAACGCTTGAATTTCAGCTAAGTAACGCCCCTGCCCGCCGCTTGTCATTTCTTTTTTTATTTATTTTTTTTCGATTTGCTTGGTCTGTGAAAATGTCATAAAAATCTCTGGGGAGTTTGTTTGCTTTGATTTTTGCTGCTGCTTTTTCCCAACGTTTTTATTTTTTTACCACTCTCGATTGCAAAATCAAAACTTTGCGGCCAGATTTCTTTTTTACAAGCTATGCTGGTTTTTTTTTCCTTCTTCTGTATTTTGGTCTTTATTATTATTATAGGCATTTATTGTATTTTTTTGGCTCACTGATGCTGTTGACGTTTTAGGCCAAGCCGCCCGCTTGCCATCATACAAAAGACTTAGGCAACAAACTTGACGCAATTTTCATTGCAATTATGCGTTTTTATTGAACCAGCGCATTTTCATGTTAAAAAATTGTTCAATTTATTACATTTTTTCTTTTTTTTTTGTTGATCTTTGTTTGTTGTAATTGGCGGTTTCTGGCTGTCAACTGCAATTAGTTGCGGTTTAATTGAAAAGATAAAAATATCTAAACTTTTGATACCCTAGAATGGCATAGGCTCGTGTCCGTCACACAGTGGTGCATTTGTTCTCAAAAGCTTGGCTTAAATTAAAAATAATTTTGAGAATTCGTACCAATTAAGTTCTTAGATTTCAATAATAAAGACACTCACTGATTGCCTGGGGGTAATAGGAGCCAGGACCAAATATTATGAGCCTCTAGGCAGACACACCAGCATTTTCCAAGCTGAAGTCTGTGCTATTGGAAGATGTGCAGAATTCAAACTGCAAAAGAACTACCATGAAATGGATATTTCCATATGTCTAATAGGCAAGCAGCAATAAAGGCATTAAGTAAAGCCAAGATTACATCAAGGCTGGTTAAAGAAGTGAGAACGTCACTGGATAATTTAGAATTCAGGAATAAGCTCACGATAAGATAGGTTCCAGGACACAACAATATTCCTGGAAATCAGCTAGGAAACAAACTTGCAAGAACCGGTGCAGCAACACCGCTAATCGGTCCCGAACCATATGGGATTGGTAACCACGTGATACGGGACCTACTGAGAATGGAGGGGAATAAAAAACGACTGCATCACTGGGCGCAGATACCAGGGCTTAAACAGCCAAAAACCCTTCTCTCCAAATACAACCGTAAGAGGTTTAAATCATGATAACGCAAGGAGCGAACACCGTGAGAATAATGACGGGGCATTGTAGGCTCAGCAGCCACTTGAACAAAATTGGCATAGTGGATAGTGGACTATATCGCTTCTGTAGCATAGAGAAAGAAACTTCGTAGCATATATTATGTGAATGTATAGTACTCGCCGGTAAAAGAAACAAGCTCCTGGGCATGTACGTTCTCCCAACAATGGTCTCCTTGTTACTATAAGTCCAAATATAATATTGCAATACATGCAGGACTTTTGGGAAAGCTCTAAGCCATGAACCACCTGGGTCGCAATCCATTTATACACCCAATAATAATAGTAATTAATATATCTGTTTGCTTTTAAGGTTAAGTTTGTTTTAAGTTTTGGGAAAACTTTTAAATTGGAATTTTGCCTTTTTTCCTCCGTTAGATGTAAATTTATTTCACTTTAAAAATTTATTTATAGGAGTTTTAGCCACCACTGGCTAAGAAAAACTCTAACCTAGCTGCGTAAAAAAAAACAAATTTTAGTATTCAGGATGCTTCTAGATGAGGGATATGGTGCATCCAAAATCCTTGACCATCATGAGGCATGAGTATAAGTATTTGTTAGATGATTTCCTTCTTAGTCTCTTGCGTGTGTTTTTCTTATGCCTTATTTATTATTTGGCCTGGGATTCGGCATAACTTTTTACGTTTAAATTAGGGGTTCGTTTAAATTCGGTTTCTTAAATCTGAGAGAGCTCAGGACAGCGAGATTCATATATCTTTAAACAATTTTTTATCTAGATAGGAAACACGAGTTATTATAGCATTTTAGATTATATGAGGACTTTTGAGGTCACGATGGAAATGAAACGATTATTTTTATATGAAAGATGTTTGTTAAATATGTTATGGTGGTAAATACCCCAAAACTCTCTACGAGCGTATGACCAACGCCCTGCGTACGATCTCAGAATGGGCCACGGCCAGCGGATTGGGGGTAAATCCAAATAAGACAAATCTTATGCTCTTCACCAGGAAGTCTTAACTTCCTTCTCTTATAAATTCCAAGCTTAATGGAACTACCATTTAGCGACGCAGCCAGATACCTCGGGTTAGTCCTAGGCAGCAAACTGGACTGGAATCTAAATACAGAAGATTGAAGAAAAAAGGCCACGATCGCTTTATATACTTGCAAGAAAGCCATTGGACTTAAATGGGGCATGTCCCCAAATGTAGTTCACTGGCTGTACACTGCCATAGTCAGACCTATACTGATGTGAGGAGTCTCGACTCCTATCACTGAACAAGGTGGGGAAACAACAAGCCATTTTATCAGCTTTACGCATGAGAGACGCGAAAAAGTGGAATGACCAAGATTTCGGTCATTAAGACTCTTTCTTAAGGGGAACCCGCTCATCCCCGAAAGTACAGACTACTGCTTACCACAGGAACACTTCACAACCAAATTCAGAGCATATATTCCAACCAGGGAGGAGAGGAATACATGTGTACCAGGCCCAGCGGTCAGGATAAAGGTGTACACGGACGGTTCCAAGCTAGACGACCGTGTAGGCGGTGGCGTCAACGTTGTGGATTTCAACATTAGAACTCGACCACTGCAGTGTTGTTCAGGTAAAGGCCACTGTAGTCAGGATGACATTAATAACAATAAGAAACCTACAAGCTCGAAATAAGAACATTTGTATCTACTGGACAGCCAAGCGTCTATTAAGTTCCTAGTTTTGAATACTTCATGTATGAAGTCAGTGAATGACTGCCACTTGTCTCTAGGGCAGATGGCGGAGCAGTTTTCAATTCACACTCATATGGGTCCCAGGACATGGGGACTTTGAGGAATATTGTATTGCGGATGAACTGGCTAGACAAGGAACTACCAGCATCCTCCTTCAAGACAAGAAGGGCCTGGTTATATACATGGCCAGCTGTAAACTGAGAATACGACATTTTTTCGCTCTCGGTGCAAATAAAACGTGTAATCGGACATCGAACAGGTGTAGAATCTCGCGGCAAACTTTTATCGATTTAACCTAAAACTAGGAAAGCCATGCCAACCAAACTTTTTGGACCCAATAAAATTAACTTTCAAACTAAAAGCATTTAGGCCAAACAAAAGATTCAGGCACAACTTCCTGTTATTAATTTTACCAAGAAAATGAAGTACAGTGTATTGCAGTATCGTACAGCGCCTTGACTATATGACCATTTTTGCATTTGCCCAAATATAAATCTTCGTCTGCATTCTTCTACAGCTTTATACAGCTGACAATTCAATTAATTTTACAGTTTTGCCTCACTTTCCTTGCTGTGGCACGCATTGTTTGTTGTAGTTGTTGCAACCAACAACCACACTGGCTTTTGGCCATGTGTGCCACTTACCGGCGGCAGAGCCAAGACCATGCCGCCTTGGCAACGTTTCAATGTCAGCTTGCATTAAAGTGTCGCTCGTTTTCTGGTTCAAGTACGTCGAAGAAGTCGGAATCTTCAACTCCCTTCTCCAGCCAATACAGACGACGTTCGGGCTATGTTAAGCATGAATCGAGTCGGTCAGGCAAACGAGCAAATTCCATTTCATGGTCAATTGCATGGAAATCGTTTGCTCTTGGCTTCACTTGGTTGTTGCCGGCTGCCCCCAGCCACGTTGTTGTCTTCCGTTGTCAATAACGATTTTCATCATCAACGTCATCCTGCTGACCAACTAGCCGGACCGGCTACTTGCATGCAATGGCTATGGCTATGGCGATGTCTATCTGCCTTTTCGCTCTCGTCTTTTGTTGTCGTCGTCGTCGTCTTGACCAGTTGACTTTAAGCCAAATCTGGCAGACGCTGAAAGTGGCATTTACTTTAGTATTTAGCCTGAACCAGTTTATAGAGCGCCATCTAGCGTGCTCGCTTTTATGCACAACTAATGAAATATATGCGAAACTTTTGGATGTACAAGTATCTCCCCATCCAGGTTTGTATCTGTGCGCCGTTATCAACGGCATCATTGTGACGTCTTCTGCTGACTGGTCTCTCTCTTTTCATTTTTTTTCTTTTCTTTTTTTCTTCTTTTTTTATTATTGTAATTTTTGTCGCCCCAACGGGTTCGTTTTTGTCGCATCCAGTTCATTCCATATAAAAAAAATCTATGCATAATTTATTCAATCTTGGAGCAGCTCTGGGTTACTCTTTGTTATGGTAATGGCGCGTAATTTGAACGTTTCGTTGGGTTTTCTGATGCCAACCAGCTCACTACTCACTAGCTGAGCTTAATCAAGACGAGGCGGCGGCCGGCTGACCATGTTGACCACGTTTTCATTTTAGCCAGCTGGTTTTAGTGTCATAATTAAGCGGCTAATTGATTTGCAGGCGTTTAATAATTTCGTTATAACGCGTTGAAATATGATCAGCGCTCTGGCTTATAAATTGATATTAAAATGCTCATAGGTGCTAACAGAGCCATCAATCAATTAGCAATCAGAGAGTGATCGCGTCTTGGATTAACAATCATTTTTAATAAAATTAAATGCGCACATATGACAATTTCACGAAAGTAATATAAACTGGTAATTACACTGCAATACAAAACTAAAAGATTTTGGTTGAGAATATTTTCTTGTTTAAAATTGTCTAGAGCGCGATTTTTTCAGTAATCAGTTTTTGGTTTTAAACTTTTTTTTATCAATTATTATTTATAAAGCTTTTACAGAGCCTATTTATATTTACTTTTAGTTTTTTTATTTATTACCTGTACAGGTAGCAGTTCTATTTTCTCTAAAGAGCGCCTTATTATGTATGTGGCGATTTTAAATAGCCTATAACCAGCAGACATTAAGATGCTTCTAACGATAACTCATTTTTAAAATTTGGATAAGCAGTTTAGAAGTTAGGAGAGAACAGATGAACATATAAGCAAAAAATATAAACCTTTGCTTCGCAGTAATCGGCTAAGGAGAAAAAAATTTAAGCAGTAAGATTACTCCGAAAACATATTCTTATACCTTGTACCGTATGGAACAAAGGGTATAATAAGTTTGTGCAAGGCGAAAATGTATGTAACATATAGAAGCAGTCGTCGGAGACAACCCAAAGTTACCTAAAATATGATCAGGGTGACTAGAGAATCCTTAATACCCATGTCCACCTGTCCGTTTGAACGCCTAGATCTCAGAGATGGTAAGAACAAAAGTAACCAAACTTACACATAAGATCGTAAATTATTCCATAGGAGACAAATTTATTTAATTTTTTTGATATCGGGGTTAAATTATACAGCTCCTAAAGGGGTGATTCAGACAACCTCGAAAAATAAAGTTTTTGATCAATAACATGATTCCTGACAAAATCAAAAAAAAATAAAAGAACCTTTCAAGTGACCTAGAGTACGTTGTAGGTCTTGACGAGTAGATCACGATAGTGTTTTTCAAAATTGTCTAACACCACCAAAATCGCAAGTTATTGCTTAAAAACCGTTTTTCGGGTACTGCGATCACTCCACTATCACAACGTCGCCATTTTTCAACCGATCGATTGCTTTACGGTTTTGGAAAGAAAAAGATTCAAGCTTTAAGATGATATATACTTGTTTATACTTCATACAAAGCAACTACGAGATTTTTAAAAAGTTATCTAAGATTTACACTTTTTTTTTTAGTTTTTCACACTTTGAAGTCATTTTTTTATAACATTTTGTTAGAACTTTACTTTTTACATTTAATCTGAAAGATATTAATTCCAAGTAAGAAAAGTTCATGGTTTATTAAAATCGGTCGGTAAATGCTTAAGTTACAACGCTTATTGTAAACAAGGAAATTAAAATTCCATCGACAAAAAATAAAGTTTTAGATGGTTAATTCGTTTGTTTATGAAGATATCGTAACCAAATTTGGTATTCAAAACTATTTTACAGTTCCCAAGCACTGTACCAAATTTGATCAAAATCGGTTGAATTTATCATATAGCTCCTATAGGACCGATCGGCCAAAATAACTTTTTTTATGCGAAATTGTAAATTTGTTGTGTTGCCTTTATTTGTAAAGATATTGGAATTAAATTTGGCACTTGTAAGTTTATTGATTGTCTTAAGCATTGCACAAATATTATTAAAATCGGTAGACTATATCATATAACTCCCATAGGACGAATCGGTTAAAAAAAAGTTTTTTAAACAAAATTCGTTGTGTTTCTTTGCAAAGATATTTAAACTCAATTCAGCATTCAGATCTTTTTTACGACTATATCATATAGCTCCCATAGGAACGGTCGGTCAAAAAAAAGTTGTTTGCATAAAAATTCTTGTTCTTGGTTTTTTATGAAGGAACCGGATTTAATTGCAAGCTTGGCACAGGATATCCCAAAGTCGTCCGCGCCCGACTTTACGTACACCATTTTTCAATTTATTTTTAGTTTTTTTATTCAGTACCTATACATAGGTACCAGCTCTAATTACTTTAGAAGGCGCGTTATTATATTATTAAATAGCCTATAACTAGCAGTTAATTAAGACGCTTCCAACGATACCTTATTTGTCAAATTATGAAAAGCAGTCCAGAAGTTAGAAGAGAACAGATGAACATACAAGCAAAAATATAAACCTTTTTTTGGCTTCGGAGTAATCGGCTAAAATGAAAAAAACAAAAATTTTTTTTAAATGTTGTCAAGAGCGAAAGTTTTTAGGAATATACAAATTTCTTATTTTGTCCAACTCAGCCACTGGATTCGACTTAGCATCAAAATTTAATAGTTTTAATTTAAAAATGAAAAACCTTTTGACAGCTGAGCTGTACATTTCGCAAACGTATCCATAATGGATTTTACTTGTACATTATTTACATAAAATATTTATTTAAATTGACTATAACTTTTTAAATATAGTAGCAATGATATAAAAACTAAATACTCAATTCGCAGTGCATAAATAAAGAAAAAATTGGACAAAATATTTTTTTTTTTTCATAACTTTACGATAAACCAGCCATAAAAAAAATCTAGACTGTCTAACTTTGTATTTCGTAATAGTCAAACCAAATATAAACTAACTAAAAAAAAATATTTATAAAAACAACTTTAAATGCAACGGAAATGCAATAAAATATATATGTACAAAAAATTAAAAAAATATATAGAGAGCAACAGACTTGGCAAATGGACTAGAGATTACAACGGCTAAAATGCCAGGGCGTATGCACGACAACGCATGGAGACATACTTACTAGATAGATAGATAGACCTAGGCCACTTTGGAGCTCGAGCGTCGGCAACGTCATAGACAATGTTGTAGTTGTTGTTGTTGAGGTTGTTGTTTTTTTGTGGTTGTTGTTGTTGTTGTTGTTGTCAGTGCAGTCAGTGTCGTGTGCGCCCCTTGGGAGAGGTCGTCCATGGGGCGGTTGGTCAATTGCATAGGCAGATCCGGCTTAATGGTCGTTGCTCGGTCAGTGGCCAATCTAGACTATATGGCCAATACATAAATAAATACATATGTATGTATGTATATTTTTTGTGCTAGTATATGTGCTGTATACATGTTGCCAATGTGTCGGCGTGCTGTTTTATTAGCTCATTTAAGTTATGGCTATGTCTGTCTTACCTGACTTTTTGTTGTTACAAATACTTTAAAATGCTTAATAATATGCAGTTTGTTATTGTTATTACTGGGATTTATTATTGTTGTTAATATTGTTGTTTCTGTTGTTGTTGTTGCTATGGCAATTGGTATTATTAACGCCATAGGCTTTGCTTTTATTTATGTAGTTTTTCTCTTTTATTACATTGCAAATTTTATAGGCGTCTATTTGGGTGTGTATTGCTCTAACTAGCATTATGTACGAGGGCAGCTTGAAAGTAATTTATTTTCAAAGTAATATATACTAAGAGGCATACATAAGGTTGCCCCATCATCTCTTCAACCCATGTACTGTAGAATTACTCCTTGCTCTTGGTTGGAGACGACTGATTGAAGAAGAACTTTTTTAAAATCGGCATCAGATCTGTCTTTCTATTAAATAATATTTTACGATTTTTATCAGGGATCTCAAACTAGTGTCATGGGGTTACAAAAAATTAAAGCGATAAAGGTACTTTGGATAAAAGTGCAAACTAATTAAATAGTTCTTATATAAAAAATTTTAAAATAAAAATCGGCATTTAAATATTATTTCATAATTCTGAGGTCAAAAAAAAAATTATTATTTCTCTTTTTAATAAAAAAATATTAAGAGTTACGATCCCTGTTTCTGCGTCTAGATGCTAAAGAGCCACATGTCGTTTATATCCACTCATTCAATAAGTCCTGACTGTATTGGGCTCACAAAAGTTTTCAAAAAGGTACCGACCAATGACGCCGCCATCCCAAAATCCACAACAAACAGTTGCATTACCAGGAAACCTTTTGTTCAATGAGGTTGTCCCATATGTGTCAAATTTGCTTGTTGACAAAGGTATCAAAAAATTATAATCGTCACCAAGAGAATGTTTTGGCTATAATATAATAACAAAAAAACTACAATACCAAAGTTGAGTAACGGCAAGGTCCAACAAAGGATATGAATCACTCGGACTTGTGATCAATGACTGGAAAAATTGACACCCAGTAAGAACAAGGTGATGGCAGCCCCTGTGGAAGCCCCCTGTGGCAACAATGTTTCACGGATGGGTCCAAAACTGAACTAGAATCGTTGTGTCTTTCAAGCGGAGATTCAAGCCTTAGAGATCTGGCTCCTTGGTATCCTTCTCAAGGGAACTAGGTGAGCAACCATATGCATTTATTCAGATAGCCAAGCTGCTATTAGGGCATTGTCATTCTGGAGCATCTCCACCAAGATGGTTCATGAATGCCATAACTACCTCTAAACCCTGTCCGCCCTCAACAAAGTTTTGCTATGTTGGGTGCCTGGACACTCGGGAGTGCATGGAAACACGATCGCTGACGATCTTTCACGACAGGGTGCCTCCACTCTGACTACATCTCCTGTTAGATACCATCTGCAGAAAATTTGATTTATCGGACTCTACAGAGTGCAGGCTCTGTCTAGAAGACGATGAAACCACCAGACATATTCTCTGTGACTGCACAGCGCTGGTATAGAACAGGGCCTGTCACATGGGAAAGGAATGCATTAGTCCCTTCCATCTCAGGTCAGTACCACCAAAAACCTACTGCTATTCATGCGGAAAGCGGAAAGTCTTTTGCTTTAACTTAACACTGGTCGCAGTGTCGCACCTCGCTGTGAGGAAGCCTTTTATGGGGGGGGGATAAAAAAACAACGTGACCGCCAGAGACCGCTAACATCTACCCGCCGAAACTATAATAACTAAAAAAAATTGCTGAAAATGAAGAAAAAATCATTTACTTCTACTGTTCTTTGGTTTCTTGTGTGGTTTGAATGAGTTAAGTTTCATTCAGTCCAAAAAATGATTCTCCTTTGAAGATTTGAGGTGCTCGTTTTTTCTTAAAAATCAGTAATAGCTTAAGCTGGTAATCAGCTTTCTAATAACTACAAATTTTAGCAATTTGTTTCCAATACCACTTCACTTTCAACCGTCTTTAACTGCTTGAAGGATTTTATCCATCCTCTGTGATAGTCAGGTCTGTTAGGCGTCCAACGCTCATTCAAACGAAACTAAAAACTCCGTTGTCACAGCTCCCTAAATTTCGGCCGAAGGTGCCCAAGTTAAACATCCAAACTCCTTACGTTTCACACCTATCAAAATTAAATAGAAGTTTTATCAGGGCTAAGGACTATCGTCCTAATGGTTTCGTTGGCACTCTGGTTAAGACATAATTCAAAGCGAACTTCCAAACTTCTAGGGACCATGACCTAATGTCTAGTACTATAAATGTTCCAAAATGCAGCTTCTGTCATAACAGCGATGATAAGAAACATATCGAAAGTATTCAACACCCGTACCTCCTAGGCCATTATTTGAAAAATCTGATAATAGGAATGCTGCAATTTTTAATTTTATCCTCAAAAGGAACGCGATTAGGTAATTGTAGGTTATGGTCACCTTAATATTTGCCCCATTCGCCTCCGACCAGTAGCTTATTAATACACAATAAGATATTACAATGGATCCTATGGTATGTGGGTGATCTTAGCTAGATACTATCTATCTATCTATTTATCTTTAAAATCCGAATATTTAATTTTGTTCTTACTAGTTTTGAACTACTTTGGTGCAAGAGGAATTAGAAAGAATTTGCATTTAGGACTAAAATATTTTTATAAATATTCTTTGATTGAAATTTTATTTATGCCAATTTAAAGTTAGATTTATTGAAAGTTATTTTTTTAATGTGAAATTGGAGCCACGCTTAATGAATAAAATTCGATCCTTTTGCTGTCATCACTAGTCAGAACAGAACATGTAAATTTGTTTGTTAATTTACTTTCATAACTAGAACCATAACTTTTCAGTCTGCCCTCGTTTGTATGCGTCTTAGTTGGTGTGTGGGTTTGGTAAGTCCAAATTTAAGACAACACTGATTGATTATGACCACAGTTTGCAATGCCTGTTCACACCTGGTCAAAAACACTAATAAGCATTCAAATTACCAAAAAAAAACAAAAAAAAATAAGGTAAATTATATATAATAAAAACAGCTTAAATATAAAATAGTTTTATAAACGTTGCTATTTAGCAACGCTTTAGATTTTATGCACGCAAGCAATTTATTTTGATTGACTTTGCATGGCAAACCACTAAATTGTATTGATATTTTAAATCACTTATTTGTCAATGAAAATCCATTAGGTTTCACCTAATTAAAAATAAAAAATAATATTAATAAACAATTTGTATAATTACTTAATAAAAACTAAAAATGCGCAACTTTTGACACAAAAAGTAAATCAAACGTAAAATTTATATTAATAATTATATAAAACGAATCGAATTCATGGCAAAAATTAATATACAAAAATTAAAAATTTCAGTGGTCTAATAAGCAGCGTCTAACATTTAAAGAATTGCGTGACTCAAATATTTTTTTGCTAAATTTATTATGAATTTAAAAAAAATATTATTTCGACGCAATTGTGGTTATATTTATATATGGGTGGTGTGAAAAGTTTTAAAATGGAAAAGGCTAGACAAAGTGGGATGTTTGTAAATTGGAAGCAGAAGTATTTTTAGTATACTCAATAGAACACACTTGAAGCTTTTTATGAGAGTCAGGAATTTTTTTAACATTTTAAAATTTTAGAAAATACAGATTAAAGAATTAAAATATAATACATGCTTCTTATCTGAACATAATTATAAGTTTACACTGTTTGTTTCGAGTAAATAACTCCTATTTATAAGATTTTTAATTGTGAACTTGGGTCAACTTATTTATTATACCCTGTACCGTATGGTACCAAGGGTATATAAAATTTGAGCAAGCAGAAAATGTATGTAACATATAGAAGGAGACGTCGGAGACACCCCAAAGTTACCTAAAATATGATCAGGGTGAATAGAGAAGTCGATATACTCATGTCCGTCTGTCCGTCAGTCTGTCCGTCTGTCCGTATGAACGCCTAGATCTCAGAGATGGTAAGAACTAGAGTTACCAAACTTTCACATTAGATCCCATATTATTCCATAGGAGACAAGTTTATTTTATTTTTTGATATCGGGGATAAATTATATAGCTCCCATGTAGGTGTTTGAGACGACCTCGATAAAAAAAAAGTTTTAGATGAATAAATCCTTTGTTTATGAAGATTTCGTAACGAAATTTGGTATTCAAAAGTTTTAATAGTTCCCAACTACTGTACCGAATTTGATCAAAATCGGTTTACTATATCATGTAGCTCCCATAGGACCGATCGGCCAAAATAACTTTTTCAAAGAAAAATTCGCTATATTTCGTTTTTTAATAAAGATATCGTAACCAGATTTGGCGTTTGGAAATTTTTTAGACCACTTAAGCAATGTGCCAAATTTGAACAAAATCGGTTGACTATATCATATAGCTCCCATAGGTCCGATCTTCCAAAAAATCGATTTTTTAACAAAATTTGTTGTGTTTCGTTTGTTTGTTAAGATATTGGGACCAAATTTGACATTCGTGAGTATTTTATAGTTCCTAAGCACTGTACTAAATTTAATCCAAATCGGTTGACTATATCATATAGCTCCATAGGACCAATCAGTCCAAAAAACACGTTTTTTAAACAAAATTCGATGTGTTTCGTTTGTTTGTAAAGATATTTGAAATAAATTTGGCATTCAGATCTTTTTTAAGGTATTTAAGCACTGTGTCAAATTTTATTGAAATCGGTGGATTATATCATATAGCTCCCATAGGAACGATCGGTCAAAAAAAAATTTTTGCTTAAAAATTCTTCTGTGTTTGGTTTTTTGTGAAGAAATCGGACTTTATTACAAGCTAGTGGTACAGGGTATCCTAAAGTCGTCCGCGTCCGACTTTAAGTCCGCCATTTTTTTATTTTTATATGTTTTCGATACTTTTTTAAGAGTAATTTTGTTTCCATCTAATTTGATTAGGCTCAGCCAAATTTATTTTAATCCTAATTTATCTTGAGGAAGAATTTTGATTTTATTATTTTAATGTGAGCTATTTTTTAAAAATTGTTTCACAATTCTATGTAATATGTGTTTGCTAGCCTAGTCTAATTTCCAGTTGGATGCTTTATATTTCATTTCGAAATTGGGACAATTTTGATAATTACCCTTAGAACTTATAAAACTTTGGATACACAATTTTCATCTTGAAAATTCAGGGATAACTTTGCTTACAACCTTCCTCCGACAATCAAAGCCAAATGAGTTTGAAATAAATTTCCATATACCATGCAGTGCTTAGCAAAAAAAAAATAAAATTTTTTATGACGTTTAATTTCCGCATTGCCAACACAAATGAAAAAATCACAGCACAAGAGAAACACTTTTAACTATGCCGCTTGCAGCGTACAACGCTACGTATGCGCATTTTTAATTGCCACAGCCTCTCAGCGCCGGTTAAAGACGCCTTCGCCGTAGTTTTTTTTTGCCACAAAAAATTTTTGGATTACTTTTTGTCAGCCAAACTCAAACTCAACGAGCAAATTAAAATTGACATTTGAACAATTTCTTGTTTCAAGAAAGGCGCGTTAATTTTTAGCGTCGCAGTGTTGCCAAAAATGGTGACATTAAAGCCCGATGCCGCCATTTCATAAATTGTTGTTGCAACTGGCAAGCTGCAGCGCTTTATGAATTATCAATATGTCGTCTGTCGCCCGCGTCATGGTGACATCAATAGAGCTGCAAATGGTTGGTTCCACTTTTTCGCAACGTAGGAAATACTTTTCATAGTTTCGACTGGGTCGGGCCGGCCCGGGTCCAGTCCAGTATGCTGCTCCATATAAGGCCTAAATATTTGCTAAATCACACGCGCTGTGCAATCGGCCCCAGTCACAAAATCATAAAAAAAAGACAATGCAGTCGCCATCATAGTCACCAGAGTGGAGTCCAGTGCGGCGGAGACGACGTGGACCCAGTCGGGGCTTTGGTTGTGGTCACGATTTTAACATTTTTGCGCATGCGAGCCAAGTTTTTTTTTTTCGCAAACGCGCACCCCAAAATTTTCGGCGTTGCCCATTAATTTTCATTGAAAACGTTTTCATATTTCGTTGTTGCTATTTCTATAGCGATATAACACAATATTTTCATTGTAGTGTTTTGGCATATATTTATGTGCCGTAAAAAATGCGATCAAGATTAGCTATGACTACAAACTGCCAGAGAGCAGAGCAGAGCAAGATCTGCTGCAACCTCCAAGTCCAACGAAGCCCATTTTTTGTTGTGTGCAGCTGTAGCTGCAACTTCAAGTACAACCGAGTCATGTGGCAGCAGCAACTTGCATTGCTTTTCAACTTTGCACTTCAAGTGGTTGTTGTTGCTGCTGTTGTTGTTGTTGTTGTTGTGCACTGGGGGCGCAGGCGTAAATTAATGGATTCATTCAATGTTTTGGCAGCAGGCCACAGCAGCCGTTAACCATGCGAAGTTCAATGTTTATGTTAACAACTTTAACGGTTTCGCACCTTGGCAACAACAACAAAAACAGTTAAAAAAAACAACTACAAAAACAGCTTAAACATTTTAATTAAATTAGCTTTTAATTTATCAATTAAGAAACTGTCTTTATGCGCGCATTTTAATTAAAGCAATAACATGAATTTATCAAGGAACTAATTTAATTTAAAAAAAAGAGTTGCCAGTCCCAAAAACCCACAATTATAATGAATGACCCACAGACAATGATATTTATGCACAAATTAAAAAAAAAAGAAAAAAACAGCCAGCGCCAAAGAGACAAAAGAATGAAAAAGTACAGTAAAAGCTCGCAGAACAAAACGCTGAAAATCTTAAAGTTTATGGTTACTGGAACTATCAGTGAGAGATAATATAATTTTTAATGTTCTTAAGTCAAGGCGATCTAAGCGAGCAGGGATCAAGGCCGTCGGGAGCAAAGTAGAGCCTGGGAGCACCCATTTTTCCAAAGAATTTAGCTTTAACGGAATTAAAATTGGACTTTAACCAAACCCAAAAGTATAAAACATGGTTTTTTGTTAGATGTTTGAAATGTTTTATATTTAAAATGTAATTTTTCTTATGTGGGTATCCTTAATATTGACAAGGCATCGACGGAAAGCTCTTGAAGTGTGCAACAATAAATGCGCAAACCCATATTGTACTGTATTAGGTTCAAAACATATTCAAATTCAATTTTTATTTAAAATTTTTGAAATCAAAATTACTCCTTCACCTTTATATGTAACTAGTGGGCCCAGCAGTCGTTGCCCTGCCCAAACTTTTTAAATACTCTTAAAGTGAATAAACATCGTAAGATTCTCTAGTTAGTTTATCTAGAAAAATATAAGATTTTTAGATTAGTTTGCAGCTCGATTCAAACTTTGAAACTATTACTCGAATGTCGGGCTTCACGGGTCTGTCTTGACCGATCTTCACCTTCCTGGGCAGTAAGATTAGATTGATAATTAATTGGATCCGTTGCATTTCTTCCGAAAAACCGCCGTATTGGCAACCTCTAACACACGCAAAAATCAGATTTCAAATTTATCGACGCGTTCATGAGAACACCCGTAACGCGTGTAACATAAGTTTCTTTTATATATGACAAAACAACTAAAAAATATTAGTTAATCTGACAATGTACACAATGCCACATTATAAAAAAAATTTTAAAAAAATTTTCAAAATTAAAAAAAAAATGTTAGGAGTGGCAACCTTTATCGCTAAGGGGTATGAAGATTATATGTTGGCCGATTCTCAGATTTACAAAATAGGCACATAAAATTTTATGAGAATCGGTCATGCCTTTTCGGAGGAGTTTCTTAAAAATTAATAAAAAAATGTTAGTAGTGGCAATCTCTCAGATTTACAAAATAGGCACATAAAATTTTATGAGAATCGGTCATGCCTTTTCGGAGGAGTTTCTTAAAAATTAAACAAAAAAAATGTTGGTAGTGGCAACCTACTATCACTAAGGGGTATTAAAAATAGATGTTGGCCGATTCTCAGACCTACACAATAGGAACGAAAAATTTCTTGAGAATATATCCTGCCGTTTCGGAGGAGTTTGCTTATAATTTTAAATAAAATGTTAGGAGTGGCAACGCTGGGTATAAAAAATAGATGTTGGCCGATTCTCAGACCTACCCAATAGTCACACACAATTTCATGAGAATCGGTCCAGCCGTTTCGGAGGAAACGTTACTTACGAGAATTTTATAATAAAAATTTAAATGTAACTATTATTTACAATTTTTTAATAAAAATTTGAACTAATTCGCGATTTTTAATAAAAAATTAAATTCAATATTTAGTACATTATTAACTGTCTGCTGAAAGGTTATCAATTCCATTTTATTGTTGCCACTATTAAACTACTTTTATAATGCTTTGCATATCCGGAACTAATTCGTCGTTCTAATTTGCGTTTACTCACTGTACTAAAAATGATTTGGGTTTTGGGTGTGTAGCCTGGGCGAGTCTTGGTCTGATCCAAGCAAATGCTAATTATATGACTACCGCTAGTATGGTCCCAATGGACCCAACGACGCTCTCATTGATTCTCTTGAGGCAAACGCTTGAGTTGGCCAAGACACAAGGTTATAAGCCCACTGTCCATCCGTCCAACTGTCCATCTGTCTTTCTGTTATTGCTGCTTTGTGCTTTTTCCACGCCCCTTTAATTGCCACCTCGCATTTAAGCCAACTAACTAACTGTTCATAAATAGTTACAGTATACACAAAGAGACTCCATACAACCGTACAACTTCTTGGCCACAGCCCACAAAAGTCACTGTGCAGCTCCATTGCAGTACTACAAACCATTGTTAGCTGAAAATTTATTTTCCCACTAACTCTGGGTTGGGTTTTCTTAACTGTCCACTGCTGTAGTAGTAGAAGCAACTAGCACTATATTGTATTGTTTTTGTAGTAAGTTTGGTGTTTCCACAACGAAAATTAGTTAATTTAGCGCAGTTTGTTTAATTTTAGTGTTGCCAATTTAATTTGCAACTTGACGTTGATGGCTTTATTAAGCGCTACTTTGAGTTACGTCCTTGTGGCAGGCAATTAGCTGCTAGTTAACTAGAAATGGGCAGCACTCTGCCACGTGGCAGCACTTCTTCCGCATTGTAGGCAAATTAGTAGGGCCAACGAAAAGATCGAGTTAAAGCATTGTTGCGTAACTTTTGCACTTATGGGTAATTCTTTTTGAAATCAAGTTATGTATACTTTTATTTAAAAACTTGTTCAAATAATTATTAATTATTGAAATGGTGGTAAAAATCCAAACCAACAGAAAAGCAAAAAGATGCATAATCAAAAGGTAATGCTCTTATAAGATTAAAAACAAATTCTTTACTTCAACACAGCAAATATTTGCTCGAATTTCTATTTGGCAAATTCAACAGCAAATAAATTTTTGGAAATTATTTGTTACATATACGAGGGTGGATTGATAAGATTCCGGCCTGACCAAGAGATGGCGCCACTAGGCCTACCTTGAGGTGGCGTTCTATAGTGCCATCCTTAGATAGCTATAGTTTCAGCCCGATCGCCATGTTAGTTTAGATTTGAGAGCAAACTGAACAAGACGCCTCTGTGTTTTTCTTGAAAATGGAAAAGCTGGAAAATCGTGCTGTCATCAAATACTTCTATTTGAAGGGTTAAAGCCGAAGGAAATTAAAAAAGAGATGGACTCAACACTGGGGACATCCTCCCCATCATATTTAACCATTAAGCAGTGGGTTTCCGAATTTAAAAAAGGTCGTGTGAGCACCTCTGATGAGCCTCGCTCAGGACGCCCTGTTGAGGTCACTACTCCAGATATGATCGAAAAAATCCATCAAATAGTGCTGGAAGACCGCAGATTAAAAGTGCGTGAAATAGCTGAGACCTGTTAGATGTCATATGAAATATTTTGCACCAACATTTGCATATGGAAAAGCTCTGCGCAAGATGGGTGCCGCGTTTGCTAACAGTCGACCAAAAATTGATTCGAAAAAACATTTCTACCGCCAATTTGACGTTGTATAAGCGTAATCCAAGCGAATTTTTGCGTCGATTCATAATCGTTGATGAAACTTGGGTCCACCACTACATTCCTGAAACCAAAGAACAGTCTAAACAGTGGATTGGACCAGGGAACCAACTCCAAAGAAGGCAAAAACAATTTTTCAGCGAACAAGGTTATGGCTACTGTTTTTGGGATGCAAGAGGTATTATATACATTGATTACCTTGAAAAGGGTAAAACTATCACGGGGTGAAAATTAAACGACCTCATCTGGCGAAGAAAAGAATCTTATTTCATCGATAACGCACCAGCGCACAAGTCAATCGTTGCGATGGCTTAAATCAACGATCTGAAGTTTGAATTGATGCCGCACTCTCTACTCTCCAGACCTAGCCCCGAGTGACTATTATCTGTTTCCTAACCTCAAAAAATGGCTTGGCGGTAAGAGATTTTCGGACAATGAAGAAGTAATCGAAGCTGTAAATGGGTATTTTGAGGAGCTTGACGAATCAGTCTATAGAGATGGCATTACTAGACTAGAACACCGCTATGAGAAATGTATCAGCCTTGGAGGAGATTATGTTGAGAAATAAAAAAAAAAATTCTTAAAAACGTTGTTTTTCTTGGTCAGGCCGGAAACTTATCAATCCACCCTCGTATTTGATTTTCACACTGATTATGCAATTTGAGCAAATGTGGAAATAAAGCATGTATCGATATTCTATTTGGCAAATAAATTTGGAGCAAATATTTGCTCATCATCTGACAAATTTTTTATACGTTTTGGGCAAATATTTGCTAGCTTTACAAGGAAAAAAATGTTGTTGTGAGAATTATTGGGTGCAAATATTTGCTCATTACACTGGCAAATATTTTGAGCAAATATTTGCATAGTCTAACGCTAATTTTACAAGATATATTTCAGATTAAAAAAAATTCTAAAGCAAATATTTGTTCGAATTTCTATTTGGCAAACACAATAGCAAATATATTTTTGGAAAAGATTTGCTACAAATATTTGATTTTTACATTGAAAAAAATGTTATACAATTTGAACAAATGTAGAAATAAAGTATAATACTCGAAATTCTATTTGGCAAATAAATTTATTGAAAACCTTTGGTGCAAATATGTTGTCACCACACTGACAAATATTCAATACATTTGTTTCTGAAATTATTGGGTGCAAATATTTGCTCATCACACTGGCAAATATTTTTAACATTTTGAGCAAATATTTGCATCGCCTAATGCTAGTTTTACAAGATATATAAAAAAATAAATTTAACAATAATTTTGTTAACTAAAAGGCCATTTAATTATATGGGCTCTAATTAAATAATGCAAACATCGCTGCATTTGTCAAATAAAATATATATCAAGTGTTTGGAGGAAAAAAAAACCAAATACATTATTCCACTTGAATAAATTTGAAATGCAAAATGCCTTCGTAGGCTCCCAGAGCATAAATCACCTAGGCCTAGGCCCACGCCAAATCATGCACTAGCTCCAAATGGGGCGGCCTTTTTTCATTCGTGTGTCGTCTCGCTCATTCATAGGTGTCGCCATTTGAGCCATTTATGCAAATTTGCGACTTAAAACATAAAGCCAAACACGCCTAACATATGTCAACCAGTCAGTCAGTCATTCATTCATTCAGTCGGTCTCGCAGCGTGGGGCCCAGAGGGCGTACAAACTTGGCTTAAAGATGGTTTGTTTGTTGGCTGCAAAATGCGTAAAGTGGCGAAATCTAGGCATCTTGCTCTAACTTACGATTTTGACAAATACAAAGCTGTTTTAACGATATTTGCATAAATTAGGCCACTTGTTGTGGGCTGCCAACTTGAGGCAAAGTTGTGCAATTAATCACAGCAGCTTGGCAACTCTCTGCTTTATCTTATCATATTTGGCTACAATTCAGCTAATTGCTTTAAATTGGGTTTATTCAGATCTGTCTTCTTTTAATATAATAAAAAATAAAATAAACAAACAAGCCTAAGTTACATTTGTTTTTATTTATGAAATCATCATGACAAAAGTGAATGGCTTTAAGTAGGTTTTATAGCCTAGGCTAGTTAGCTTGAACAATTGTGGCCACAAGCCGTTTGGGTGGTTTATGGTTTATGAGCCAGCATTTGAAAACTCCCAAAACACCTGGCCTTATCAACTTGACCATTTTGAACTCGGTTTTACGACTTACACACGTCATATAACCCGGCTATGCTCAATGTTGACACTTTTTCGACTATTCTCCAACGAAATGTGTCGAAACATCAATAAAGAGTCGTAAAAAATCTAAATGGAATAGAACTGCGTTTCCGTTTTTTGCTTTAAAAGGATTGATATATTGTTTATTTAAAGTAGCCATAAAAATGTTATGTCCGTAAGCCGTAAGATACAAAGCATTTGCTGGGTGTGTGTACATAGTTAATACTACTACGTTTTGTGTGTAGCTTAAAGTTTTAAAACGCTTTTTTTAAGTGAAATGCTGGGTTAATGAACTTGAAATTGAAACCATTGAAACGGCAATGGTCACACACTTAAATCATAGAGAAGAATTTCAAAACCGTTTAGAAACTAACTATGCTCATCAAATTAGCTGCTATTTTTATAGTTTCGATTAGATAGCCATATTTAAGTAGTTTCAAAAACCATTTTGATGGCCGGCTTTTTGAGCTGGCTTATACCAATTAGATGTCAATAATATACATATAAACTGACTAGAAAACACCAATGATTGTGTATATTATAATATTTGCAAATATCGGGAAAATACAAATCATTTTTAAGAGCCCATTAGTGAGCTATAAAAAGGGTTTTTTTGAAAAATTACAGAAATTAAGTTTTGCTGCTTAACTGTCAAATGCCGCATTCTCGAGGTCAAATGCGAAGATCGCATATTAAATAGCTCGAAAACACGAATCTAATAGACTAAGGCACTTTAGTTCGCATCGCATTAAAATATCTAACGATTTAGCATTCGATTTTTTCAGCTCTATTTTAGATGTTTCAAAACTGATTTTTGGATATAAAAAGTTTAAGCAGCTTTAAAAACAATTTATCACTCTACAAGAAATATCTTTCATTCCTAATGTTTATATAGTTAAAATGATTTAAGGTGCTCACTTTGTTGGGCATAAAGGCAAGAATACCCGAGTAAGAACGACGCGCTAGCCATCCAACGAGGCAGAAAGGTAAAAATGCGAGATGGCTTTGTTATGAAAAGTTTTTGGTCAAAAATATAATGGGTAAATTTTTTTGGGACAAATTGTCCAAAATACATTACTACACGTTTCAAACTAAGCCGAACCGGTTTAAAAAAATGAAATTAAATAAATTTATTTGCCATCTGTCATGCCATGCAAATCGATAAATCTTAAATAAACTAAAGAATTGTTCTTCGGTGAAGCCCATTAATGTTCAAAAATTCTATATTAACAAATCTATCTTGAAGAGAAAAAAAAAGTATCTTCCAAAAAAAAAAATATATATATATTTTTAGTCTATGGAATTCTTTAGTCTGATGGGACAGTCTTTATCTTCGATATAATTTGCTAATTTCGTGTCTAAATATATACTCAAAAAAATATTTTTTTTTTTTTTGACAATTTTTTTTGATTGCTCTTGCACGAATCATTCGATTTTAAATCACATAAAAAATTCGATTTGAATAAATTTGCAGCAATAATTTTCGATTGATTCCCATATTTTCCTTAGGCTTTTTCATAAGTTCCCATATTTCCCTTGCATTGGCTTGAGCAGGGAATTTTTAGCGTTGAATCATTATCAAACTTAAAATTGTCCTAAATAGAATCTATGTAAAAATATAAAATTTTGATAAAAAAAATTATTTCACAAAAAGCTTTTAAACCAATTTTTGCAATTCATAAAATCACATAAAAAATTCGATTTGATGAAATTTGGAGCAGTAAATTTCGATTGATTCTCATATTTTTCTTAGTCTTGCCGATAAGTTCCATATTTCCCTTGCATTAGTTTGAGCGGGGATTTTTGCGTTGAATCAATATAAACTTAAAATTGGCATAAATACAATCCATATAAATCCATGTAAAAATATAAAATCATAATAAAAAAATTATTTTTCAAAAAATTATTCAACTTTTAAACCAATTTTGGCAATTTAGTTTGATTATATTAAATCGTTCGGTTTGAAATCACATAAAACATTCGTTCTGATAAAGTATTGAGCGAAAAGTAAAAAATGTTTTTATTCAGCTACATTTTTCAATTCAGTGAATATAACAAATGTTTGTATAAACAAAATGTTGATAATGACTTTTATATATAGTACATATGTATACTTACATAACATATTTGACTGCTAATATTAATCTGTAAAAAAAATATTTAATAATCTTTAATGGTTTAATAGATAGGCTTTGTAGTAAAGAAGACGACTTACATTTTTAGCTTATCGATAAATTGATACTTAATACGGAATCAGTAAAAAAATATAAAATATTCAACAATTATAATCTAAGAGTGTGCTATAAATAGATTGGTATATTGGTTAGTTATGGATAGATAATATGATTAAATTAATGCAGTTTTGATAGAGAATCTTCTACAAACAATCCTGTACGTAATAAGTGAAAAAGGAATAAACTCTAGACCTTTGTACAGATCATATCCGTACATAGATTATATGATCACTCTTTATATCTTCAGTACATAAAGGCTTCATAGTCAGTTTATTCCAAACAAACATATACCTTTTTTTATAATTTATTGTTCTTTAGCAGTCAAGCTGAGAAGGTCTGTCTTTTTTTTCCTAATTATTCCTTGCTTTTCTTTGATCTTTTTGGTGCATCGTTAAATGAATGCTCGGGGTCTCAAAAAAAACACTTATTTTTCATGACTTCTTCCATTCTGTTGATTTTTGTTATATGTTTAGTAGGATTACTAGCCAATAGCAACCACTTCAAATATAACAATTATTTATCGAGTTATCGATCACTTAAATTGGATTTTCAATTTTTAGACATCCCAATTTACTTAGGCCAAGGAATTGGCCCGTTGTGATAACGCTGAGTGGACCATAGATCCTTTCCCCGCTCAGTAGGTATATGATCTAAGAGTCACAAACATCTGGCAGCCTGCTATGATAGATAAAATACATACAATATAAAAAAAGGCTACACTTATTTTCACGGATATTTATTTAAATTTTCTTTTAAATATGATAAAAAATTACTACTCTTTTTCTTGTTCAATAAATTGATTTAAAAACTTGAATAAACAAATTTTCAGCAATATTATAATTAATTTAATAAATTATGCTGTTTAAGTTTAACAATAGTCATTTTTGGAAAAATCTGTACATCTTTATATAAGTATAAAAACACAGCTGTAAAATTTGGCTCAATTAATAAACAACACCAATTCCCTTCAGCTTTAATTCTTTAAATAAGAACATATGTCAAACATTCCGTTCAATTGAATTTTCCAAACTTTATTGATTGCTCAATTTTCTAAAACCAAAGTATTTCCTTTTATAAACAAATCTATTCAAATGCCAGATTCTCACACTCAGCCAACAGACACACTCCATGGTCCTAAACACTTTGACCAACCCAACGACCCACACTTATACTAGTTCCTATAAAAGCCAAACGGTCCAACCCAGTCCAAAGCCATATAAGTAATTTAGTGTAAACAATTTGAAAAATGAAAATGTTGAAATACCAATACAAATGATTAAATGTTTTTTATAGTTTTTCAATTGATTTGAAGTTTGCTACGCAGGCAATAAATAAAGTCAAACGTTATACGCGGCATACTATGCGTATACGTATTATACAATAATAAATCTGCAATGAAAATCCCTCTTAGCCAGCGGCAAACAGTTTGCAACGATCTAAAGTCCCTGCCCCAAGCTTGAACACTTAACAAAACGCGCACGCGCAACAACAACAACAACATTGTAAAAAGTGGGCGTGCTGCGTGTTGCATGTTGTTACTGTTGTTGTTGTTGTTGCTCATTAAAATGCAACACATGCGTGCCGGCAGCAGTATAGTGCAGCAAAAGTGTTGCACATAGCTTCTTAGAGCCATGTCTTTGAAGGATGTTGGCCAGCAGGCGCATGTGGGCTGAGTTTGGCCAACACCAAGAAGGCAATCGAAGGCAATGTATGCATTGAGCAATCCACAACACAATCCACAAAGCGACAAATTTTTGCACATACTCGAGTACAATGTGCAACATGCCTCTAGAGCTGACCCAGGAATTTGACTATATGTGTTTGGTTGGCGGTTGGTCGCTTGGTCCGCTATGTGACTTAGTTGGCTTATATGGACTTATAATTGCCCCACCCATACTTATTAGTGTTGGACAATTTCAAATAAACAAACAACTAAAGTGGGGCCTTAAAATTGTTTCGTTTTTTTTACCTTGTGGCGCAACATTTTTGATTATTTTTTTAGGTAATGTTTATTTTGACTGGTCAACTATTTTAATTAACAACAGTTTTTTAATTTTTTATTTATTATTTAATAATAAAAAACGCTTAAAATGCATGTTTTTTCGCACATTAAAAGCGCATAAATTAAAAGTCAACACCCAAATGCGTCAACATCGTGCGTGTGGCAAGCGGCAAGCGGCAAGTTCTTCCTGCTGTTGATGGCGTCGTAGCCACTGCGCTGCAGCTGGCATAGATGCCTCATCACTCATACGCAATGAAGACATTTATATGGCAAGAGTCAGCCAGAGTTGTTTGGCGCCAGGCGGACTTGCTGCTTGCTCTTCGCAGGAGGCAAGTTTAAAGATAGCAGGTTCAGTATTTTACATGGCTGCAAAGTGGCGTAGTCAGTTGAGGGGGTATAACATTAGATGACGGTCAGTTGCCCACTAAGAATTTTTGCAGTCAATGGGAAATCTTATACATGAAAACTTTCGTTTCTGCTTCTCCTTGATTAGGGTTACCAGATTCCATTTGGGTTTCCAAGGGAATAGTTTAACCTTTTAAGAGAAAAATTTTTGTATGAACCTGTTGCGCAATCTTTTGAAAACAGAATCAAACACCTTCAAAGTTTCCAAAATGCTGTTAGAAAATTGACAAGACAGGACATTCAGAAAAATCGCTCCAAAAGAAATTTTTAATGATTTCAGAGAGGTTCCCTTGGGACAGAAAATATATTTTTTTGTCTTGTCTGGTTTCATATTATGATACGCTTTTGTGAAATGTAAATGCTTGGTAAAAGATATGTTCAAGAAGACTTATGGGGACCGAGCTATACCAAAATCAACAATATATGGTTGGTATAAATTGTTCAATTAAGGTAGAGAACGCGTTGAAGACGAAGAGCGCCCTGGTCGACCATCGATCTCAACTGACGATGCTCACATACAAAAAGTAAAAGAATTAGTGCTTGAAAACCATCGATTAACTATAAGAGACATTGCTGATGAAATTGACGTATCAAAAGGATCAATTTATACAATTTTTAAGGATGTTTTGGGCCTTAAACGTGCTAAGTCTCGATTGGTTGCAAAAATGCTGAATTTTCTCGAAAAACAGCACTGATTCTTTGTGACTTCTTCGCCAAAATGCAACCAATATCGTTCCGCAACCGCCTTATTCACCTGATTTGGGTCCGTGTGACTTCTGGCTATTTCCAAAACTCAAAAGACTATTCCGAGGAAACCGTTTTGAGTCGATTGAAGAAATTCAAAGTGAAACGGCGCGTTCTCTAAAGGCTATACAGGAAGAAGACTTTTTGGCATGCTTCGAGTACTGGAAAAAGCATTGGCATAAGAGTATTATATTGGGAGGGGACTATTTTGAAGGGTACGAAATTGATTTGGAAGAATAAATAAAGATTTTTGGATTTATAAAAAAAATTCCGACAAGTTTTTAGACACAATAGTATGACAAAAGTTAATCTATCTAAAAGCGGGCATACGGTAACCCTAACCTTGATTGAATTAGTCGTAAATCAAATTTTCTATAATCATCAAGCGCCTCGTTATCAAATTTTTTTATTTTTAAAAATAAATTTTTATTTCAACAATAAAAAAATGAAATCCTCCAAAAATCTTTTCAATTTATGTGGGGATAGAAGGGAGCGTTGTAAAGGACTACTAAATACAATAAAGTATAATTGCTGCAAATATAAAAGGTTTCATATCTGAAGTTTTATTATCCTAGTTCTTATCTAGATCTAGGCGTTCATAAAGACGTATGATTTTCATAAATTTTAATTGGCTACCTTCTAGATTTTCAACTCAAAATCTTCGGCGACTCATTTTTTTTTCCTACATTTGGATTGGCATTTCTGGATCTTCTTTGATACTCGTCTTTCTTTACTTCACACAAATCTTTTTGTTACTAGTGGCTTAAAATCCAAAGGAATATAATCTCACTCAACCATTATTATTCATGGTACCTTTGGGGGTTTTTCAAAGATACAAACTTTGATAAATTTTCATTGCTATCTGGGCACCCTTGATCACGTTAAGTCCCTTAAATCTAACGAGTGATAAGCGAAGAGTCGAGCTCACTTTCATTAAAAATTCAACCCACACCGCTTTCTAGACTGTGCATCCCTCTCCGACTACGTCACTGTCGCTCAATTGCCAAACCACGCACCATGCACCTCTCGCTCTTGGCGTCTCTCTTAAAGTTTATCGTTGACTTTTCTTCTAGCCGACAAGCCACACACGCAATGGGCGTTGCCCAGGCTGTGGCGGCACCTGTTGCACTTGTTGTTGTTGTAGTTGCTGTTGTTGTTAACTGAAATCAGAGCAAGGCAAGGCTCATGTGCGTGAGAGCAACTCTGTGAGTGTGTGCCACTGATGACAGCATCTTAGGCGCTCTGTCGTTTGACTAGACTTGTGCGTTGGCTGTGCAACATGTTAATTCTTCGTGCGTTGCATAAAAGCCAATAACAAATGCCACAAAAAGCAACAACAACAACTGCTCTACGCCTTGGGGCACCTTTATGCAGCAGGCTGCAGTCTTTTGTTGTTGTTGCCCGCCCGTTGGAAGCTGCTGCTCCTTATTTTTTGTGTAATTACTAACTAAACACTTTCTGGCTCGTTGTCGTTGTTGTTGCTGCTGTTGTTGTTGCATTCATTGTTGCTGCATTTGTTGTATTTATGTCTAATTAAAATTGCAACTGCTGTGCTGCACACACGCCGGGCGTGCCAGAGACTTTAGAGCAAGCAGCCTAGTCTATAATAATAATACATTTATGTATAGTAGTTAGTATGTTATATATGCATGTATATTATCTAAACGCTTTTATTATTAATTATAACGTTAAAATTTTTCTCTTTAAACTATTTTGCAGCCACGTAAGTGCTAAAGCATTTCCTGCGCACAAATTCTTCCTGCTTCAATCAGCTGCTGCCTCAATCAAGCAAGTAAGTCAAGCAAATTGCCATAAATCTATGCAAAACTAATTATAAATCATATGACAAAGTGTGCAGCATTTAATTATTATATGCCACTGTATATAAGCTGAACTATTTTAAACGCTTTTGTTGCATATTTATTTATTTTTTTGCTTTTATATAATTTAATTTTAATAAGTTGCCTTAATTTGGCTTAATTTGCAGGCGTGCTCATTGCCCTGCCAGGCCAGAGGGTCGTATGAGTAACATTTAATTGCATATATAACAAGCCACCACAGTAATGGCAACAAAAGAATTTTTTTAGTTTTTTTTTTTTGTTATTATATTAAGTTTAAATTGCTCATTACGCGGCCATTCCACAAAACATATGCCACAAATAAAAAAGCAACAGCAAATTAAGCAAAAATAATAATAATTAAAAACCAATTTTGCACCAATACAGCTAACCAAATAAATGTGCTTAAAAATGTGGCTTATAAAAAAATAAAATTGTTTATAACCACATGTTAGTGTGGCTTAGTCAAGCAGCCATAAACGCCCAAAAACAAAAAATATACAAAAATATACTATATAAAAATAAAATAAAATTTAAACTAAGGTGCAGCAATTGGGCCGCACTTGAACAACAACAAAGAAAATGCTTTATACAAATTTTAGCTTTTATAAATGCAACAAAATATTTTACGCTGCTTAATTTGGCAAAATATATGTGGCACCTCTCGAGCAAAAACAAAGATTATAAATTTATAACAAAAATTATTAATAATTACGCGCACTTAAGCAGACGCCAAGTGTCTGCCAAATAAAACAAAAATTAACAATCACAAATAAAATATATTATTTATATATATTATATATAAATCACTGCCTAAAGAATTGCGTTAAAGTGGTGAATGTTGCATACTCTTTAAATAAAGTTCTATAACATTTATTTAGCTTGGAAGTTTAAGTTTTTAAGCAATTTATTGGTCTTAACTTAAAATGTTACACAAGCTTAGTTAATTATTTTTAAGCTTTATTAAAGAAAAGTTTCATCTAAATAATCGATAAGCCTAAAAAACCATAGGTCAGACTACATATCCGTGTAGCTCAGAGTCGTCCAAGGTCCAATGTAGAACTTACTCTCAAATAGACCAGGTTGGTGATTTTTTTTTACAAAAATATATAACATAACGGGTGATTCATTAAGACCTTTTTTTTAATGATTTGGCAAATCCAAATTTTAAAGGAATGATGGGATCTTTATTTATGATTTCGAAAGGATATTTTATGGCATTTATTTTTTAAAAATAATCTCGTTCAAATGTTGGCCGCAACTGCGTTTTAAATGGTCCATCCTGAGGGTCCAATTTTCCATGACTCGTTCAAGCATTTCCACTGGTATTTGGCCAATAGCATGAGTAATGTTGGCTTCCAAGGCCTCAATCGTTGCTGGTTTATCCACGTAAACCTTTGACTTTACGTAACCCCAAAGAAAAAAGTCGAGCGGTGTGATATCGCACGATCTTGGCGGCCAAGGTACGGGTCCCGTATGTGAAATTAATCTCTCACCAAATGTCGTCGAGATCACGGGCAACAATTTCAGACAGCAAAAAGTCCGTTAACATGGTTCGATAACGTGCGCCATTGATGGTAACGTTCGCACCTTGCGCATTTTTAAAAAAATACGGACAATCATTGGCCACCAGCCCACAGAGCGCACCAAACCGTTGTTTTTCTTGGATATAATGGCAGCTGGTGAACCTCTTCTTCTTCTTTGATCTTCTCCCCAAATACGGCGATTTTGCTTATTCACGAAACCGTGGAGTCAAAAGTGAGCCTCATCACTGAACAAAATTTTGGTCGAAAACAACGGATTTTCATCGATCTTACCAAGAGCCCATTCACTAAAACGGCAACGTGCAGGGAGATCATTCGGCTTTCCATGATGATTTGCCAATGAATACTGAACAACTTTGCCTTTGACAGCTGTCATGGATCACGCGTGATCCACACGAAAATCCCTATTGAAAAAAAGGTCTTAATGAATCACCCTTTATGTAAAGACTAACAAAAAGTTTATGACAATTTTTGACAACAGAGCTACAGCGAAGAAACTTATTTCGCTTTCAAGGACCAGACTATGTTTCAAATGCTTATCAAGATTTTATATATTTAAAAAAGTGTATATAGAAATAATAAAAATATATATAAAAGAATATTGGTAAGATTTCGGAGTGGTTAAAACGAATAATCTTAAAATATTAATCATATTCTTCAGTTCCTTGCTCAGATTTGGTACCATTAGCGGACCATAAAGTGTCCAAAACTACAATTTAGCAAATCTTCAAGAAGTGTCCACGAAAGCCGCAGGTAGGATGTCCAAATCTCGAACCACTAAAGAAATGTCGGCTTTGAATTCGCTGTTGTAACTAATTTTTAATAGACGCGCTTTTGCGTAATTTTTTTTGTGCGTGTTTTTTAAAGATTTTCCTTATAAGGTGGATTGTTTTTATATTTTTCAATAAGAATTCATTGAGTTCGAGTAGTCCTGGTGAATGTAATTACTTCTGGAGGTATTTGCCAAAGGATAAAAGGAAATTTTTATTGGTGAAATTTTAGAAGCGGCTTGCTTTTTGTGCAGGGCGCATTAAAAGCCAGTTACACCCTCGACCGTCTCTATTAAACTCATCTAAAATGAGCAGCGGCGAATACTAACATGTCTTTCCGATCGTTTTGATATCATTCCATTGTAAAAGTTCGGTGAAATCCTATTTTTCAAGTAGATAAATTTGCGAATATCTTCTTCAGGGCGACTCATATGGTCAAAAAGTCTGTTTAATTTTCAATTACTTTATTTTTTACTTTTTTTTCAATATTTTTAAAGAAATTCCAAATATAATTATGCTATCGGCTTATATGTTTTCCAAAAATATACATCATTCTTTGCCCCTTGTCGTTTTTGGCTAATATATACGGTCTCTCTACCCTAAACTAATAGTTGCACATTTATCATCGCTTTATCATAAAATGATCAAAAAGTGATTTCAAATTGAAATAAAATATGTTTATGCCATCCTTACACTTAATTTCCTTATAAAAGACTACTATCCTATAGTTATGAAACGCACAAGAAATTGTTGTTTTTGAGTTTCGATCAAGTTCGGTATAAAATTGTTGTTTATATAAGACGTCTTGGCCAATAGCATTGTCTCCTATATGTGCCAAAAATTAAAAAAAAAAACCAAATATATGCTGCTTAAAAAGCCAAAAACTTCATCTTAAAAAGAAATCCCAATAAAGAATAGGAAATTTAAATATTCTCTAAAAAAATGTCACTAAATTTAATATACCCCGCTTTAAAATCCAAAATCAAGCCCTGAATAAGTAAATCAAAAATTAAGAACATCAAAATTTTTAGTATCTGAGTTAAAAATCCTTATACTGTCCAATATCCAAGCAGAAATCTCGACTTCAACAAACTTGGAATACCCATTTACAATATATAGAGTATAAATATAAGGTGCGCTTTTTGGTAGCTGCCACAAATCATATGCCAACAATTTGCCACAATTCTACTTAGTTGCATTAACGTTCCAGTTAAAGTTGTTGTTGCCACTTGTACAATGTTTTTAGTAGTTGTTATTACCGCGGCTAAGCAACAATTAAGCAATTTTCATAATTACAAACAATGACCAAATTTTTGACACGCTTGCTCAAAAAAAAATAAAAATTATTTTTTTTTGTTTAACCCGAGGCTTTGGAATATCTTGGCAGTTAGCTGGCAGCTCCAAAATCAACTCTGGCAACAAATTTGCGCGCTTGATTTGCGCACAGTGACTGCTAATTGTATGCGCGCCATTTGAAAATGTTTTTGGAATATGGTAAACCGCGTCTATCTAGTTATTAGTAGTATACAGAACTGCTTTAATATCGCTTTTTGGTTCTAAATATAAGTTAACTACTTTTAAAGCTACTGGGGCGTATACTTTTGAGAATTACTTTTGCGACAATTAAAATTAGTTTAATTTATTTAATTTGTTAAATATAAATAATCGGCGTTAGTCTACAAATGCGCAGTAAAATTTTGATGGATCATAAACTTAATTAATCGTAATTTAAATAGCATAAAAACAATTTGCTTAATGATCTACATTTTTAAGTTTATGATTGGTAAATATATCTGGAACTATTTAGCATTGGTATTTATTTATTTTTTTGTTTATAGGTATGCGCAAAAGTAAACTGTATGCGATTTAAGGCTACAGCTAGATAAAGTATCAAAAACTGTCCCAAACGATTTTTAAAAACGAATGATACAAGGAAAAAAATGTATACAAAGTTTTAGTTCTTAAGAAAATATTTTCAAAATTTTTAAATTTTCTTCTTTTAAAAAAAAAAATAAAACAAACGTATTTTTTACTTCATCTGTCAATAAAATTGGTTTTTTTTTTATTTATTTTCTATCAAACGAATTTTCTTAAAAAAATTAAACAAAACAAGCCATAATAAATAATTTAGATTTAGAACGTAAAATTTTTAATATTAAAGTATAAAATAAATCAAAATTTTTACAGCATATAATCTAGAAATATTAGATAGGATTTTTTTTTTAAGAACTCTCTAGTTACTTCATTCAAAGATGGAATAAAAAGGCGAGTTAAAAATAACATTTGATTGACATACTATAATTATGGATCATACTAAAAAAAAAAAATTTTTATAATTTTGAAATTTTCTTATTTAAATTTTTTTATTGTATTAAATTGGAAAAAAATAATTTAAAAAAGTATTCAATTTTTTAGTCAGTGATGATTTTTAAAAATATTTTGAAATATTCACTATTAACAGACATTTTTTAAGGAATTTCAACCTTTTCACAATGTCATCGATTTCTAATATTTTTTAGTCGAAAGCCCTAGTTGTTAGTGCTCAATAAATTAGAATCAAGTCTAGTATTAAATACTATATTTGATTTTGTTAAATAAATAATTTTTTTAACCATAGATTTATTATTTTCCGAGCTTGCGGATTTTTCTTTGAAAAGACACGGCAAAAAACTTCGAATATTTTTTATATTAAACTGTTAAATCTTTTTTTTTTTATGTAACGTTCAAGCTTCGATGTGATTATTTAAAAAATTTATTAACCAATATAATATGTACCCGCCATACTTAAACGTAAAATAAATTTTTTTGAATATTTTTTTAAATTACGAATTTTTAATTAGCTTTATTGTTACAATTTATATATATATTTTTATACCCTGTACCCTACGGAACAAGGGGTATATTAAGTTTGTGCAACCCGAAAATGTATGTAACATATAAAAGAAGTTGTCGGACACACCCCAAAGTAACCTAAAATATGATCAGGGTGACTAAAGAAGTCGATATACCCATGTCCGTCTATCCATCTGTCCGTCCCTCTGTCGGTCTGTCCCTTTAAACGCCTTGATCTCAGAGATGGAAAGAGCTAGAGTAACCAAACTTTCACATTAGATCCCATATTATTCCATAGAAGACAAGTTTATTTTATTTTTTTGATATCGGAGTTAAATTATATAGCTCCAATAGGGATATTTCGGAGGACCTCGAAAAAAAGTTTTAGATGGATAACACTGTACAACAGTGATTTATAACTTTTCAGATGATCTAACTGTACGTTGTAGGTCATTGACGAGTACATCACGATAGTAGTTTCCAAGTCGTCTAGTACCCCGAAATTCTCAAGTTATTACTTAAAAACCGTTTTTCGGTTCACTACGATCAAAGAGCTCCCACAAGCACAACGATCGGCCATTTTTCAACCGATTGATATATTTATGACAAAACGCAGCATTTATTGAACTTTTTTTTGTCGATGAAAGTTTAATTTTCTTGTTAACAGATTTGTCGACCGATTTTGATAGACTACGACTTTTCTTACTCGGATAATAATTAATATTTCTTTAAGATAAATGTGAACAAAATCAAGTTGTTTTAGCTAAATGTCATATAAAATGACTCCAAAGTGTGAAAAACGAAAAAAAAAGCGTAAATTTTAGATAACTTTAAAAAATCTCGTAGTTGCTTGTATGAAGTATAAACAGGTGTATGTCATCTTAAAGCTTGAATCTTCGTCCTTCCGAAACCGTAAGGCATATCGGTTGAATAAATTTGGCGCCGTTGTGATTGTGGGAATGATCGCAGTACCTGAAAAACGGTTGTTAAGCAATAACTTGCGATTTTAGGGGTTATACAATCATTGGAACACAATATCGTGATCTAGTCTCCGTCAGGACCTACAACGTACACTAGGTCACTTGAAAACGTTTTTTGATTTTTTCGGATTTCGTTGTACAGTGTTCGTTCGTTTGTAAAGATATCGTGATCTGAATTCGGCATTCGAGTTCTTTTTAATATAGTTTCCAAGCACTGGGCCAAATTTGATCAAAATCGGTTGACTATATCATAGGAGCTCCCATAAGACCGATCGGCCAAAAAATCGATTTTTGAACAAAATTTGTTGTGTTTCGTTTGTTTGTGAAGATATTGGAAATAAATTTGGTACTTGTAACTTTTTATCGGTCTTAAGCATTGTACCAAATTTTATCAAAATCGGTGGACTATACCATATAGCTCCTAGGATGAATAGGTTCAAAAAAACGATTTTTATATAAAATTCGGTAGTGTTTCGTTCGTTTGTAAAGATATTTGATCTAAATTCGTCATTCAATCTTTTTAATGTATTAAAGCACTGTGTCAAATTAGATCGAAATCGATTGACTATATCATACAGCTCCCATAAGAACGATCGGTCAAAAAATATTTGTTGCTTAAAAATTCTTCTGTTTTTGGTTTTTTATGAAGGAACCGGATTTTATTGCAAGTAGTGTACAGAGTATCCCAAAGTCGTCCGCGCCTGACTTTACGCACGCCATATTTTAATATTAAAGTACAAAATAAATCAAAATTTTTACAGCATATAATCTAGAAATATGTGTTAGATTAAATATTACAAAATGCATTCTAATGGCATGTATTGAAAGAAAATAGAAGATTGTAATAGAAATTATATTAAAACATTTTTTTACGAATTTAAATTTTTTGACAAAGTCATCGAAAAACCTGCTTAGCCTGCCTTATTTATTTCTGATGAATCTATAGATTTTGATAATCAAGTTTGAGACTTATTTCTATGATGTGATAAGTATCCAAAGTCCATGGATAAACTTGTTCATATTCTAATCTTGGCTTTAAAAGAAATTTTTAGTTAAAATGTTTGGCAAGCCTTTTATTCGATTGTGAGTTCCCAACTTTTTTCTGATCATAGAATGCCAAAAAGAGCATTTATTTATTTATTATTTGTTAAAAGCTACAAAAGCAGTTGAAATTTGCAGAAAAGTTTATCTTTCGATCAACCGATATCATACATAATTATGAGTCATATACAAATGCATATATCAAATCACAAAAAATAATAATAAACTCAAATGGGGGCATAAAACGGAGCGAATTAAATTTAAATCTAATTATCATTTGTATAATATATATATTACAATAATTTATTGGAACATTTAAAGTCAGGTTTGTTATACATCTGAAGAACATAAATTATTGTATTTAATTTCGGCGCCCGCTTATATTGGCATTATTAAAACCAACAAAAATTTAAATTTAAGCTTTATATTAATAATAAAGATATTCGCAGTCGTATTTATTGACCGTAGTTATTCTTATAATATTTTAAAATTTAAAAGTTTCCATAGATTAAACCGTTAAACAAATTTTGTGGGGTTTTTTTTTGGCAATAATAAAAACTAGTTGAAAAAAAAAACTTTCTTATGGAGCTTATCAAAAGCGGTTCGAGATTTTAATGAGTTGCTGGGTTCATTTAAAAAATTATCTATTTGTTGCCAGTTTGCTCGAACTCTAGAAACACACACCAAATTGCAATTTTATAACGCGGAAAAATTTATGATTTCCGAAAAGCATAAAATATTGATTGCTTTTTATTAGCTTTTTTAAAGCATAAATTCTGGCTCAGCTAGCAGTTATAGATATTGTCAAGTTGGAATTAAAGTTTTATGCACAGTTGTCAAATTAAGTTTGTTGCATTTTTGATGTGCTACCAAACATTTGATATATTGTGGCTTACAAGACAAATATGTAAGCCAAGGAGTATATGAGAAAAACCGGAAAGCCTCAACAATAAAGTTAAATTAAGCCAGTTCTTTAATTATGGCTTTAATTAAAAAAAATTTTTTCCGAATAGGAATTTGTTTTTAAAAATTATGGGAATCGAGTAAAAAAAAGAGTAGCTGAAGTCAAAGGTTAAGGTTCTATTCTCAGTGCCAACGAATTTTTAAAATTGCACTTTCCAGTACCTTATCCAGTTATACCCTTTCCTTTTCCAAGCCCATCTCTCAAGTTACTGACTTGGTTTCTTCTTTGCCCCAACTTCTTTTCATTCTGCCCTCGCATGAATACCTAAAAACCCAATTTGGATAGATTTTCCGGCAACCAATTTGGCTAAAAATGCAGCATTTTATATAAACACCAAAGTGTGGCAACATAATTGGCTGTAATCTAAAACAATTTGCACTATTTTTTTTTTTGGCAACAATTGGCTGCCATGCGTAATGTTGCAACTGACCAGGAGACACGTGATATGTGCAGCTTGCATTGTTGTTGCTATTGTTGTTGCTTTTGTTGTACTACCTGCTGCCCACCCACACAATAAAAAACAAACAACAACAAAAAAAAGTTAGACTAATCATTGCAAATTTAAGCCTGGCCCGTTAACAGCTTAACTTGGCTCAAATTGCAACAGCAAAGCGTACAAGTGTTGCAAATATGCAAGCCAAGCTGGCTAACTATTGTTATTTGTTAACAGTTGAGATATTAAACAATAATTGTAACTGTAAAGTGAGCTTAACGTGAGTGCATCAAACCATAATTTTCTTGCAACACATGCGGCATGAGACGCGGGACGCGTGACGCGGGATGTGGCAGCAACAGAGCAAATAAAGCCAGCAAAGACTAGACAGGGTAAAAATGAAGAAAAAAAAATTCATTGAAGAAAACGCGCAGACAGACACAGACATAAAGCCAAGTTAAAGCCAACTGGCCGAGAGTCAAGAAACTCGGATAGTACGTAAAACATACCGCTCTATAATTAGAGCAGAAATTCTGACGTTTCTATTTCAATTTTCCAACTGTGGTCGCCACGCAAAACTGCCACGTCAAGTGACGTTTTGATTGAGTGATTGGCAACAAGACTCTTGGCCAGCTGGCCAACGGACAGTCGGCCAAACAGTCATCCAGTCAGTCAGTCAGTTAGTCAGTTGGTCAGCCAGGCAGCAAGTGCTTGTGTTTGTTGCACTGTTGCATCTATTACAAATAGTATCTGCATACCAAGCTGCAGTTAGTTGCCAGCAAATAACTGAAAGATATTATAGCCAGAGCTGCTTATGAACGACGGACGACCAAGGGACAACCAGCCCGCAGCCGCCCAGATTGTGAAAGAAGGTTTTATATTACACACCTTTAATACTCACTCGTAGCTCCGTAGTCCATTGTCTTTAAATCCGGCAAAGTAATTCAAGCACTAGAGAAATTTCCATGTGCACATGGCTATGGCTAAAACAAAAGTGTCAGTTCAGGCCAAGTCAACTGGTTCAACATATTTCTAATTATCACACAAACAATTTGCAAAATATTACAACAGTTGGGCGGGCACACCCACTTTGTGAACAGTTAAGCTACACAGGTCTCAAGTAGTAATTGCTCCAATTTGAATATGCCGGTACAGAGCAAGTAAAAAAAATAATAAAAAAAAAATCATATAAGAAATTACATATATGTAGCTATAAAATGTTCATATAGTATATAAATTGAATGAGCAGCAAATCGATTAAAATCGAACGCGCCCATTGTGAACACGACGCTAGACGAGACTTTTGTCTGACACTTTGGTGCTTTTGACATGACTCCATCGACTCTATCGGGTCTATCGAGTCTATAAGTCTGTGCAGTTGATTGCTTTACGCGGATACTGACCAACACTGCAGTAGTTAGATATCTCAATGTGAAGGTCAGTAGGTGGCGGTCGACTATTAGACAACAACTACAACAACAACAACTGCAACAATAATAATGATTATAACAACAACAATCAATTAGATGCCTAAAACGGCAAAACTCATGTACAACGCGGTCACAAACACACATCATACTATGACGACTAATACAAGCGCATAGTAGTTGGTTGCACTCTTTTTATAAAGTATATCAACGTTCTTATAAAGCTTGCAACATTTTGAAGTCGAATTTGCAACTAATTATTCAAAAAAATGGATTTTGGTACAACGGAATAGGAGATTGTTCTGTTTGATCTATTCGTTTTGAATAAGGCTACATTTTTGTATGGTAGCTATATGAAATAGTGTTCCAATTTTGTTCAGAATGCACATAAATGTGTAAACTGAAGTGCAATACATAAAAACACATATACACATGGTCAGTTTCGTTTGAGAGGTGAGGTGAAAAATTTCCCCTCTAAAGCCCTAACCCTAATAACGAGAAAATAATTCATAACGGTTGTTTTTACTTTTAGATAAAACTTTGGTTTAAAGTTTGCTCAGATGGTTAAACAATTTCATATAACCAATATTAAAAAATGTTGCCATTTTTGAGGCCCTTATAAAATCAATGCATCTCGGTTTCTGTACGAACTTCTTTTTTTGTGCAAGTTTTGAGATTTCTTGTTTGAGTTTTAAAATAAATTATAACTTTTAAGTTAAAGTCTGATAATATTTAATTTTTGTTTTGCCATGCAAATTTTTAGTTCGAGGCAGAAAATAATAAATGATTGTCAACAAACATTAAAATTGAAGTTGCCTAAAGATATTAGATTTAAAAATCATATTTATGTAAAGAAATATTATATTATAAAAAAATAAATAATAACGTAAAAAATGCGTGCTTTTATAAACCTATTTTACCGATGCGGTTTTTAATTCCTCTTGAAACAAAACTTTTGATTTTAAACCACATAAAAAATTCGAATTGGTCAATTTGGGAGCACCAAACATTTGGTTCAAAACGAATCTGAATAAACTGTTTTGATTTGTTCTCCGAAGCACGACCGAATATTATAATAATAAACGCGGGATTCGCGGAAATTATATGAAGGTTCTTTTTATCAAGCTTTGGGATGAGAAACCAATTTTACCTAAAGCTAATATTACCTTATATGTTAAATAGCACTTTTCTGCAGGGAAGTTGGAACAAATTGTTCGATGCAAACAAAAAAATATTATTGAAACCCAAAAAAAGTTTTATATTTTATTTTTAAGAAACATTAATGAGTATTTAAACATAGATTAACAAATTTTAGTTATTTTTTTTATCATTTAAATGATTAATATTTAAAAATAGTGCTAAATGCTATAAAATTAACTTAAGAAAGTCTGTCATCAAGTTTTTAAAATATATCTTTTATGTAAGTAAAAAAACACAACGTTCGTCGTTCAGACGTATCTTAATATTTTCATGATAAAAATATACGTTATTGGTACATGGTTATTATTAATGTCTAAGTGGAAAGCAGGCAAGATATGCGATTAATTAATGGACTTCAACGGCTTCCATATGTTCTACTGAAATAAAGTGTCTCTAGCACTTATAGCTCTCCAAAGTTAAGTGCGACAGATTGCAGGAAGTATTTTGGTATATTTTTCAAGTTTTTCTGCCCGTTACATAATAAAAACCATGTGCTAAAAACGGAAACCCTGCATACAAAAAATGATTCTAATTATCGCAACTGTGTCAGAACTAACACAGAACTGTTTAAATTAAAAGGATCATTAAAGTAGACGAATTGTCATTACCTAGAATTTTCTCTGCTTGGGCCGGGACAGGCTCATTGAGCCATAAACGCGGAGACTAGATCATACAAAAATTTAAAAAGATATAAGTTACCATTACCTGATGGCGTCTAATATCTTCCTCCAAGCCTAATTGGGATGAAAAGGTAATGATAGTGTCGGCACCAATATTCCATTCGAAGCTCAAAAATCTCACTTTTGTGTGAAGACCTTTCAAATATGAATAAAACACTTCCTCTTGAGGGTATGCACATAAAAAGCTCTCAGAGACCGAAATAAATATATCCGACAATTTTACACAAAAATTTAAATATAGTTGTAAAATGTTTAAGAGAAAATAATATTAATAATCTAAGTCTATTTTGGAATTGCACGTAGGTATTATTTCTAAACTAGGTGTCTACGCCCCCTGCGCGCTTCGTTAACCAAGCTTACTCATTATACCCTGTACCGTATGGTACCAAGGGTATATTAAGTTTGTGCAAGCCGGAAATGTATGTAACATATAGAAGGAGACGTCGGAGACACCCCAAAGTTACCTAAAATATGATCAGGGTGAATAGAGAAGTCGATATGCCCATGTCCGTCTGTCCGTCTGTCCGTGTGAACGCCTAGATCTCAGAGATTGTGGAGAGCTAGAGTTACCAAACTTTCACATAAGATCCCATATTATTCCATAGGAGGCAAGTTTATGTTATTTTTTTGATATCGGGGATAAATTATATAGTTCCCATGGGGGTGTTTGAGACGACCTCGACAAAAAAAAGCGTTTTAGATGAATAATTTGTTTGTTTATGAAGATATCGTAACGAAATTTGGTATTCGAAAGTTTTTTATAGTTCCAATCACTGTACCAAATTTGATCGAAATCGGTTGACTATATCATATATCTCCCATAGGACCGATCGGCCAAAATAACTTTTTTAAAGAAAATTTCGCTATATTTCGTTTTTTAATAAAGATATCGTAACCGGATTTGGCGTTTGGAAATTTTTTAGACCACTTAAGCAATGTGCCGAATTTGAACAAAATCGGTTGACTATATCATATAGCTCCCATAGGTCCGATCTTCCAAAAAATCGATTTTTTAACAAAATTTGTTGTGTTTCGTTTGTTTGTTAAGATATTGGGACCAAATTTGACATTCGTGAGTATTTTTTATAGTTCCTAAGCACTGTACTAAATTTAATCCGAATCGTTTGACTAGATCTATATAGCTCCCATAGGACCAATCGGTCCAAAAACAGGTTTTTTATACAAAATTCGATGTGTTTTGTTTGTTTGTAAAGATATTTGAAATAAATTCGGCATTCATATCTTTTTTAAGGTATTTAAGCACTGTGTCAAATTTTATTGAAATCGGTTGACTGTATCGATATAGCTCCCATAGGAACGATCGGTCAAAAAAAAATTTTTGCTTAAAAATTCTTCTGTTTTTGGTTTTTCGTGAAGAAATCGGACTTTATTACAAGCTAGTGGTACAGGGTATCCTAAAGTCGTCCGCGCCCGACTTTACGTCCGCCATTTTTTTTTTATTATTTTTGTAATAAATATTAACTTTCATTACATGTAAAACAAGCTTTTTAAATAATGATTAAAGATAGATATATAGTTTCCCAAATTGAATAGTAGCCTTATGTCAGCCGCTTAAGTAAATCTGTTTCGCCATTTTTGTTATCAAAAAAGCAACAATTTAAAGCCCAAACTTAGAAAAAAAAAAAAGTGTAATTGGTCGTAACTGTAGCAATAGAAAACTATGCGAATTAAGCCGCCTGATTATCTCATTTAATTTTATTGAAACACTAGTGAGCCCGGCTGACGTTGTAATGCCCAAACTTTTTGAATACTATTAAAGTGTATAAACAACGTAAGATTCTCTGGTTAGCTTATTTAGACAATCATAAGAATTTTGGATTAGTTGACTTTCATGACTCTTTAAAAATCCGTATGGGCGAACTTAAGTATTCTCAAGAGAGCTCGCATCTCTAATAAATTCATGGCTCACAAAAACTACATTTCAACCCTTTACGACTAAGCTTCTGTGTTGAACAATTTTCTATTATGCTATATTCACGATATTCACAAAAATGTGTATACCTCATAAACCAATATGCACAAAAACACATCGCAATAGGCTTAAAACCTTCGTATTAACAACCTCTAACACATGCAAAAATCAGATTTGAAATTCATTGACGCGTTTATGAGAACACCCGTAACACGTAAAACATAAGTTTCTTTTATATATAGGTATGGTATATATAGCTTTATATGATGTTAGCGACTACTAATATTTCTAAGAAAATTACTTTTTACTGCAATAAATACATGTCACCAGATATCATATTGTCAGCTAAATTATTATATTGATTATCGTTAATATAATTTTTATTTATTTTTTCAAATTTTTGTACAGCCTTAAATCATTTCGAATCTTTTTGAAATGTAGTGTCTGTAGTCGCAAAATCTTCTTCAGAAGAAAAGAAAATTCATCACGACAAGCTTGGGAAGCTGGCAGGCATGTTGCAGCCATGGACATCCTTAAATGTCCACGTTTTTCTGTTTTTAGACATCTTAAGCATTTTAACCTAGTTTTAGTTTTTTATCTGATTTGATTATGCTATCAAACTTGATGCATCTCGCAAATTGTTGCAAACTTCATATTACCAACCAGTTGTAACCTCAGACCATATAAACTGTGCGATGTCCCAAAAGAGAGCTCTCTATGTATCTCTCCGCTGATGTCTGCTAATGTCTTTGGGAATAGTTTTAATGGCTGGATTAACGTCGTCTTAGCTAATGGTTCCAACTGCTTTGGAGACTCAATCACGAACGTTAATTGCTTTCTTTTCGATGCCAATGCCTTTCTTGGCCATTTGGCAGCTGCTCTCCTACGCAGAGTCAGTCACTTGAGCAAACATTTTTGCTCCAATTTCATATTTATTTATTTTTTTGTGGTCACGATCCAAGTGGTTGTTGTTGCTGTTGTTGTTGTTGTAGTGAGGCATGCGTGACATTTGTAATCTTTAAAGTTAACTTAAAGCCAAAATGTTTTGACAGTTTGCAGTTATTGTTTGATCTGCTGTCATGTGATGAGTTCATTAAGTATACGACCATAAATTGAGCGTTAGTTGTGTAGAAAAAAAACAACAACAAAAAATATGGCTTTTTGATAGACAACTGACACTGATGCCGGGTTTTATTTTATATTATTTTTTGTTGTGCGCGGGTGTAACCAAGCCATTAGACAAGTGAAATTGATACAAAAGTCCAAGCGAAGCCAAGCCAAGCCGAGCCGAGCCAAGTCCATGAAAGTAGGCAAAAAGCCATACCAGAGCTATCAATTGACCAATGACCAACCCATCGATCGAGTCAACAAATCAACCACTTCCTACTTAGTTTTATGGCTTGTGTGGTAGTTGTTGTTGTTGCTGTTTTTAAGAGTCAGTTTAAGTGTATTGTATTTTATGTGCTCTATCTAATTAAAACAAGGGCTTGGTTACTTGTCATGTGGCCTTGATAAGATGCTCAAAACACAGCTACAGCTACAGAGTTGAGTGCCAGATCGCGCGCGGTGTGTTTTTGTTTTGGAACTGTAGACGCAGGGAGACGTTGGCCAAGTTAAAGCTTTTAGAGCACACAGCTGGCCAAGTTGGTACGGTGGTACGTTGGTACCACTTGGTCGCTCCTTTTATGCCAAAGGCGGCAATGCGACAGCGAAAATCTTAACTTTTGTTGTTGCTGGCTCGGCTGTGTGTATTGAATTCCCAAGTGAAATTACTGATATTTGATGCTATTACCACAAATTTAAAACTGCAACCAAAGTCTTGGCTTTACTTTGATGTTGGCGTCGACTGCAGCCTTATTTTGTTGTTACTTATACTATACAGTAGGTCTGTCAACATCTGCATCTGCCAGCCAGTCCGACCAGCCAGTCAGTCCGGCAAGCCCGCCCAGCTTCATTTAGTCAGTCAGTCAGATCGGCAGCCACGATATAGATTTCCATGTCCGGCCAGGCCAGTTCAAAGCGCGCGTGCCCAGCAAATCAAATCAAGTGAAATCAAACAGCCAACAACTGGCCACCACCACCAGCCAGATGAAATAGATCCGCTTTAATATTGGTAATTAGGACCACACCTATGCCATATTCAATGTGATTTTTATTGCATATCTGCTTGGGACTGCCTCTGTTAACTTGGTTCTATTTATTGCGGCCCCTTGGCCAAAAACTCATTTAGTTTCAATTTGTATCCATCTATTGTTGTTATAGTTTAGTTTTATGAACATGATTTAGCATATACTTATAAATGTATTTAGATAAATTCGAAATTTAGCCATATTCATTTATTTTTATTATTTTTGTCTATGCAAAACTCTCGTCTGTTGGTATCAGATGACGGCCAACTGCCATCAAATTGACCTTAAACTTGCCCCACCGCTTTTGTTTAGCGGCGGTTTAACGTACTTACGTAAAAATTTAAAACTATTTTTTTTCGTATATATACATTTAAGATCTACAAACTTCTAGATGCAATTAGTTTTTTTTGTTTTTTTTTTTTGCAATATCTATGTACGCAAGCATATATTGTTGTTATTATGTTCCTGCTTCTTACTTTTTGTTCGCTAAGTATTTCGCGTCGTGTGTTTTGAGTTTTTTATATACCCTAATGTAAAAGGTATCTTGGTTTTGTCATGAAGCTACCATTCTTCAATATAACTTTAGATTTACACTTGCCTTTTTTCCTTGCCAGCATTAATGCATTATCGATAGGATTAGTTTTTCACAAAGATTGTCTCATCAGCGTATCGAGTTTTTATCCGAGGCTTTTTTGATACTTTCGTAGTCATGAGGTTTGAAAAGGAAATGACGGCTGACTGGGCCTTCGACTCCCTTGCATGGTAGTAGATGTCCACTTACGCGTCCATGCAAAAACGTCCTCAAACGCAGATCACCTGAGGGGCCGCCTTCTCACATTAGCTGAAACTCCCTGGAAAGGAGTATCCAGGAGCTAACCAGATGGTTTCTAGCGTAAAGCTGGAAGTTGTAAGCTACTTGGATCGAAGGTTAGGTAATCGTCGCTGGTCAGTCCCGTGTGACACTCAGACAACTAACCGCGCACCCCAAAGACCGAAACCACCCTCTCTGGAATGGTGGCGCACTATATAGCCCTAAACCCAAATCGGGTTCGTCGCGCCATAGAAGAAGAAGATTGGGTAATACGAATACTTAGTTTATTACTTTGACTCTGCGAGCTCCCAGAGAAATAAGTAAGTAAAAGGAAAGAAGAACCTTCGGTGTCCCCAATATGACCTTTGTATCTAACTTAATAAGAAGACAGAAGCATTTCTTTAAAGATCTCGGGTAAATCTGTCCTTGTTACACCAGGTAACCCTTCTCTTTTTATACTCAAAATGGCTTTGCAAGAAGAGCGACTAGGCCACCGTCTAATATCTTAGATATAGCCTACCCCGCTGCATCATTTTCTCCCTCTCATGGTCATGGTCATGGTCTAACCTGAACACTCCAACTAACCTAACCAACCCAGTACGTTATTATTGAAAAAATTATACAATTTTTATATTTTATAGATTATATAAAGATTTAACAAACCATTCCATGTGCCTTCCGAAAGCAACCTATTATTATAATTTAAAGTTTGTTGAAAAGTTTAAAATTTAAAAGATCTTCGTATAAAATAACATTTTGAAAAAAATACTTTTTAAAAAAACAGGATTTTCGAATTTCCTTCCATTACTATTACTGTTCCAACGAATCTTATCTCAAAACCGTCTCACTTGAATTCCGTTTCCGATGATCTGACATCAATCCAATCTAGAATAAATTGGGCAATGTTTTTTTTCATAATTCTTTCAATATAAGAAAAAATACTGAAACTCTTTCGAAAATTCAAATATTTTAATTGAACTGGGAAATTCAATCTAAATTTCTAAATTAATAAACTTAATCATAAATAAATCTAGGGTGTAGGCTCATTGATTTTATGTAATATTATTTAAAAATGTTTTTTGTTTAAAAATTGCATGTTAAATATTAATCTAGGATGGTGAATAAAATATTAAATGAAGTATGTCCCAATTTCAAAATAATTAGTTTATTATAATTTCAATCTATTGCTAAATTACCGGAACATAATTTATTTCTATACACAAAGCAGAAACCTATAGAAAATAGTATTTTGTTTTTTAACATTTATTGGAATCAAACTGAAATTTTTGTGTTGGTTTCATATTTTTCTCTACACTCAGCGCCGTAGAGGGAAAATCCCGACCCAGGGGAGAACAAAGTGCCGGTCCATCTATGACACCTTTAGCTTGAATCACTGTGTTCTGGAAGTAACATCGGGCCCCGGGGGCAGTCCCTCATTTTCCTCCTTTTCCAAAAAAACAGTAGCTATCTTAAAATTGTTATATTGAGCGATATAAGGGATTTTACATTTATTAAAATTTTATATCAAATTCAATTTTAAGAAATTTTCAGTATAAATTCCAATTTTAGTAATAACTAATTTAGAAAATGGTCACCATTTTGAATAATGGGTTACTCTAGATAAAGATAAAATTTAGTACAAAATCGAATCGAATATACTTGCTTGAAAGACAAAAAAATCGAATGCATGCTTGTAATCAATTTGGCTCTTAGTGTTGTAAGCCCAATTTCGAGACTCATTTCGAGCCGGAAATGCTCTACGATTGAAACCGTTTCACAAATCGAACTAAAGTCTATAATATATTCCGGTTCCCACCAAACGTTTAGCGTTTAATAAACGCTACCCACACAACCCAGTAGGTCCCAAGAAATAAATCTATTCACAATTAGTGTATCCAATCTTTGCAGTTTAGACCTTAAGTTTTCTAGCGGGTTTTTGTTTTTGTAGCCTTTTATATTTTTCGTGGTCAGGTAACAGCAGGTGGTCCATGGTCTGCCATGCCGCCAAAAGCTAATTGTGTTTTTCTCACATTTGCAGTTAGTCACTGCAGGCACATATTGTGGCTGTTAGATACTTATGTATCTGTGTGGGCAGCCCATGTGTGTGTGTGCATATGTATTCATATATGTAGTATGCATTTTAAACAAACACACAATAAATTGCCTCACAGCAGGCAGCAGCATCCAAGTCCGAGTGTTGTAGGAAATCCGAGAGTCGCAGGTTTGTTCTATTTCATTAATGCAAGTCGCGGAAGATTTCTACATGTGTGTAAATTAAGCCAAGTTAGCAAAAAAAAAGAAAAAATATTTTATCTGTTAAGCCGGCACTTTACATTGCACTGAGCTAACCCTAATAGGAGGAAATGCTTAAGCTGCGACCATTTAGAATAATTAATTGCTTTAAAGTAGAAGATTAAAAGCAGCATTAAGTGAGATTAAAATGTACAAGAACGATTTAGAGTTAGGAAAGCTAAAGTGAAATGCTTTTCGAGGAGATTTACCTAAATCCTTAATAAATCTTCCATGATAACTGAATTGGGCGATGCTTTTGTAAAATTCACTCAATGAAACGGTTTCACAAGAAGAAACCTGAATCTAAAAATAATCTTTTCACAAGGCTGATTTTGTTTTCTCATAAATTTATATTGAAAACTGGAAGAAGTGGAACTGCTATGTGGAAGTTACTTGTTAAGATGATAAATGCGTTGATCACAATTGGATTGGATTATTGAATATGTGGGTTTAATATGATGGGCTTTTGTTGCAGAGCTCCTGTAAAGCTTTTGCTCAAGTTTCCACTTTTCTCTAGCTAGTGCCCCTAATAGGAAGTATTTTTAAGTGTTCAGAGTACAGTATATAGCTTGATTTACCTTCTTTACATATTCATGGCATCGGACGTGTCTTTCAATAGCAAGCCATTTCATGTCATCTCCAATCAACTCATCTCAAATCAACTTAACTCAGCTCAACTCATATAAACTCATCTCAACTCATCTCAAATCATATCAACTCATTTCAACTCATCTCAACTAATTTCAAATTATCTCAACCAGAGAGTACTAAAATATTGTATATAGAGGCGAAGTTTCTCTCTTGAGTGTAACCTTCTAAAAGATTACGCACCAAATGGGGTCGGAAACACAAAGCTTGAATATACTTCTACACCAAGCGTTCCCATCTCGCCGCATAATTTTTCAAAAGATTTCGCACCAGATGGGGTCGGAAACACAAAGCTTGAATATACTTCTACACCAAGCGTTCCCATCTCGTCGCATAATTTTTGAGTATACCTCTATATATTTTAGTACTCTCTGTTTCCACTCATCCCCACATCATCTCTTCTCTTCTCATATTATCTCATCTCAACTCAACTCATCTCAACTCATCTCATCTCAACTCAGCTCAACTCATCTCAACTCATCTCAACTCATCTCAACTTCTCTCAACTCATCTCATATTAGCTCATCTCAACTCATCTCACCTCATCTCAACTCAACGCAACTCAACTCAACTCAACTCAACTCAACTCAACTCATCTCATCTCAACTAATTTCAACTAATCTCAACTCATTTCATCTCAACCAATTTCAACTTATCACAACTCATCCCAAATCATCCCAACTCATCTCACTCATCTCATCTTAACTCATCTCATTTCATCTGAATTTTTCTCAATACATCTTAACTCATCGCAATTCATCTTTACTAAACACTTTGAAAAACCGTTGTAGCCTATAACTTTAAATATATATTAAACTAAATTCCAGAAGTATAGCCAACAGCTATATCAACAGATACGATTCATAACTAACACTTAACTTACACTTTATCTTTTTAACAATTATCGTGACTTACAGATAGCGATTTATCATTTACAAAGCGTTATTTGAAATAACTACAGACTTATGTAAACTACTATTATTTATGCTTAAAAAATTGACTAGCTTCAGTCAAAGCTATAACTTTTTCGAGATAATAACATTTTATGAACTCACTAATTATAACATTACTACCATATAGATCTGTTATCTCCACTACACAATTTTAGCTCGTTAATCACAAATGAAAGCTATTTCATACACATTCTAGTCATTTGTGAATATATTTCCCTGACAATGCAGATCATTGAACTTTACGTAACCATTTCATGATCAGTTCATAAATATTATAATAGTCCACGATTTCCACTTGACTTTTCCAAGCCAATTTATAAACTACAAGTATAGCCCATATAAACAATTTCCATTTCGTTGAAATGAAATTTTATAAACCGGTTCAACAAAAATTTTTTCACTGCATGACAACTTCAATGGACTTTATGGTTCATTAGGCAACACATTTGCAATGAAAGCCAAAAAAAATAAATAAATAAAAAAATAAAATTAAATAAAGAAATATGAAAACGAGTCATGTGAGCTGAAATGGAATGAAATTAAATGAAATGCCAGATATAATCAAGCAGTCAAATATTTAGTTTTTCACAGATTTTCACTTATATGCAAATTGGCCATGCAACAACGAGCCAAACCAAGTAATGAAAGAAAAATTAATTTTCAAAACAAAATTCATATATTTAAGCATAAAAAAAGATGTTTTAATATTAAGCTGGAGCCAAGTTAAGCCAAATGGCTCTCAATGGCACAGGTGCAAAAAGTCTGAAAAACATGGAAGAAAAGCCAAGGAAAGTGCTGAACCGTTCATGCAGATAAACAGTTAGAAAAGCCATAGGAGTGCAATCTGCAAAACATTTTTGTTGTTTTTCTGACTCTGGACCACATGTTGGGCAACTGTTGTAGATACACTACTACTTCATCGCAAGTCTTTGTCTGCAAGTGGTCCGCATATGTATAGACTGGACCTCAGCAGAAATTATCTAAAATATATGCATGGATAATAGGAACAACATCTTTTGTAATAAGTTTTAATTTCGTTTTTAAATTCTTTGCTAAAGCGTTAGGTAAATCTAAGTTGTGTAGGAGAACCACAAAACTAAAACCAATATGTTTTAGAAAACAAAATTTTTTTTAGACGTGTACGTCGTTCTATTCTTCTGTTCCTCTAGTTCCTGGTGATTATTTTTATGGAACACCCAAACTTACGATTTGACCTCTATTATTTCTCAGGACACTATTTTAGTTGTTATTTCCCCACATTTAGTTTCACTTCCAATATCAAGTGTACATCGTACCTCACTGTATCTTATTTCACTACATCTCATCTCAACTTGACTGAATTTATTTGAATTCATATTATTTCATCATCTCAATTCTTCTTAGCTCATATTGACTTATCGTAAGTCTTCACTCGTTTCAACTCCCCTCAACTCATTTTATTGCAAAATTAAATCCTCTTCTACTCAAAGGCTAAGGCAATAAAGTTATAGATTTTGATTCGAGAGAATAACCGAATTTCTAAATGAAAAAAAAAAATAAGTAAGTCAACCTAAAAGCAAATATCTCAACTCATCCCAACTCTTCCCAACTCATCCCAACTCATCCCAACTCATCTCAACTTATCTTAACCCATCTTAGCTCATCTCAACTCATCTCAACTCATTTGAACTTAGTTCATCTCGACTTATCTGAACCCATCTCATTTCATCCGAATTTTTGTCAGTACATCTTAACTCATCGCAATTCATCTTTACTAATCTCATCTCTACTGAACTTAAGGAACTTTGATTATTTTTACCAAGCTGTAGGTTATTGAGTTACCTATTGATTATATCTCAAACATATTTTTGTTAAATTTACGATTTGTTAGTTATCTATCTTTTTATATAATATTATTCGCCATTTTTAGAAAATTTTTGAAAAAATATTAATTAAAACGCAAATTTAAAAGTTAAAAAAATGTTCATAATGTTGCTTATTAAAATTGAAGAACAATTATTGACATTAATTTTTTTAAGATTCTAAAGCATTAGATGGATTTTTTTTTGCTTATAAAGATATCGTTGCCAAATTTGGAGCTCGAAAGTGTTTCAGAGTTCTCAACAGTACCAAATTTGATTAAAATCGCTTGACTATTTCCTATAAGCACCCTTGGGACCGATCTGCCAAAATAATAATTTTTGTGCAAAATTCATTGTAGCTAGAAGTTATTGAAAACAAATTTGGTGTTTGATAGTTTTATAGAGTTTTCTACCACTGAACCAAATTTGATCGAAATCGGTTAAATTATAGGTATTGTTCCCATAGGAAAGACAAGTCAAGAAAACGTGATTCCTCTTTTTAAAGATATCGTTACCAATTTTTGGTGTTCCTAAGCATCAAATATGATTAATATCGGATATGCATATGTATCATGTACCTCACATGGAGTACCAGATTGGGTTTTTCTGAAGAAAACCCAAAATGCCTTGAAAGGCGGGTACGATTTTTTTAGGCTGATGTAAATTTCCCTTATGATGTGAAGTTATATTAGATGGAGTGGCATCCAGCATTAATGTTCGCTGTATTTGTTTGCATATCCAGATTTATTTTAAACTCGAAAGTCGCGATATTTATTGCTTATTGAAAACACAAAACCGGCTATCCGGTATACTCACTTACATACTAAATTTTTCCTTTGGAAACCGCTGTACCTGTAACAGCTTTTCCCGAACAAAACCACTAAGCACAGTGCGTAGTATCAGGATTACAGTGTGTATCATAGTCGGTACAGTCCGATTGACACATCAACCTCCAGTTTTTTTCTATATAAGCCTACAACAGAATTTTTTCGATTGTTCGGTAGACAGAGTAGTATATCGATAGACAGATATGGATGCAGAGTTGCGTTGACTGACTGACTGCCGCCAAGCAGTCTGTTAGCTATTTTCAATACCATATAACAACCATAATAACGATAACAACAACAACAACAATAGTAAATGTTGTCGCATAGTTGTTGGCAGTCAAGTATTAGTTTTAAATGCCGCATTGGCATTGAGCAAACACTTTGACTAGTTATCCGTAAGCCAAAGCCCGACAACAACAACAACAACAAAAACAAACAATATAAGGTAGCTAGCTATCCAACAGATACAATATTAGCTGTCGTCCGTATTGGCCATGTTTGTTTGTTTGTTTGTTGGCTTAGCTGACACACGTTGCCTTTTGATGCGAGTTAATGGTTCGGCAGCGTTAATGTTTTTAGCAAACATGGCCACCGTTTGTACCGTTGGACCACACACAGATACACACACATACACCTAAAGATATACGTATCCGCGCAGTTCACATGCTAATTGCGCAGAAAGTAAATAGATAAACAAACATTCAACAAGAAAGTCAACATTTTCGGCACAAACGACGCGTGGCCTCTGAAATTTTTGGAATTGTTTAACAATAAATTTTTGTAACTGGTAAATTCTCAGTCAATTATGAAGTTTTCACTTTTGTGCCTCCGTATTTTGAATATAAAGAAGAAAGATGATATAACATCAATAAGGTGACGAATTTTATATACACTTGCAGAATTAAGGGTAACTTGGAGATGCGTTTTGCAGAAAATCTTAGCTTCATTAAAAATTCCAACAACGTCATACTGGTAAAGATGCTTTAACACTATTTTGTTCAACTTCGAGTAGCTAGAATACAAAAAGATAATGATTAAACTGAGAAAATAATATTAAGTTAAAATGTGAAAGTTGCCTTTTGACACTCGTAGTAGAAATAGTGTTAAAAGATATCATAAGTAAAAAGAAAATTTTTATATAACTATTTAAAATATACCAGCGTCTGATGACCGAATTCTCGATCCTTTCGGACTGAAGAATATATTAGTATTCTGATTTTCTATAATTCATTCTATTCCTAAGATGATACTTAAATAGATCACTTCTCATATGGGAAAAATATTTTATTTTTATATATTGCACATACGTATACTTATTTTTATATTGAACCTACTTACTTAGTACAAGCAATTAAGATTCAATACCAGCAATATATTACTCGAAGCACTATCTACCAAATTGAAGCATTTTTTTGTGCTATCACGTTACTTTTGGGACCCTGAATTAATTTCCGGACGCCAACAATAGATGTCGTCATTGGCATATACACGGGGAAAATATCAATGACACATACGCCATTTGAAAGATACATTCAGTCAGAATCAGTTAAAATTATATCGTTTGTGCATACAATTTTTTTAATAATGGAAAATTTTGAAAATTGGCGAAGAAAACTGCATTCGCAAGAAGTTTAGTTGGGACACTTTTTCGCAAAAAAATCCGCTCTCGAAAGTCATCGTTTGCTCGTGGAAGTTAATGGGGAATATTCTCTATAAAGAGCACAGTGTTTTGATAAGTTCCAACGCTTTATAAGTGGTTTTGTTGTAAAAGACAAAGAGCATCCCGAGCCGAAAAAGTTTGAGGATGAAGAATTGGAGACATTATTCGATGGAAATTCGTGTCAAACGCTCAAAATGTTGGGAGAAACATTGAATATCGATGAATCAACCGTTTCCAAAAGTTTAAAGGTCTTGGAAATGATACAAAAGCAAGGAAGTTGGGTTTAATATAAGTTGAAGCCGAGGGACGTTGAGCGCCGCTTTTTCTCATGTGAACAGCTGCTTCAACGACAGATAAGGAAAGATTTTTTTCATCGTAAAATAAAGTGGATCCATTACGACAATCCCAAGCGCAAAAAGTCATGGGAGAAGCCCGGCCAGCCATCAACATCAACGGCAAAGACAAATATTCATGGATCTTAGCTCATGTTCTGTATTTGGTGGGACCAATGTGGTGTTATATATTATGAATTGTTGAAACCGGATGAAACGATCACAGGGAACCGTTAACGACTTCAATTGATGCGTTTGAGGCATGCACTCAAAGAAAAACGGTTAGAATATGAGCAAATGACATGATAAAGTTACTTTGCAAACATGACAATGCTCGGCCCCATGTCGCGAAAGTCGTGAAAACATGCTTGGAAACGTTAAAAAGGGAGGTCCTATCTCAACCGCCGTACTCTCCTCTCCGGACATCACCCCATCCGAATACCACCTATTTCGATCGAAGGCACTTGCATTGACTGACCAGCGGTTCACTTCTTATGAAAGTGGATAGCCTCAAAAGACGAGTCGTTCTTTGCAGCCGGAATCCGAAATGTACCAGAAAAATGGGAAAAAGTACATTGAACATTAAATTTTGTATCCATTTTTTCAGAATGAATAGTTGAAAATTGAAAAAAGTCCGGAAATTATTCAAGGTCCCAATATAATGATTTTTTTTATTCATTTGGAACTGCAAAACACTCCAAAAGTTTTTTATACAAGAGTAGTGCCTAAAATTTTTATTTATCAATTTTTTGAGCTTTTCTTAGATTTTAATTGATCTAAAAATAGGTTTTCAAAATTTTCTAAGAAGTTTAAATTTTTCCTATTTTTATCTATTTGGAACCACGAAACACTCCAAAATATTTTTATAAAGGCGTAATGCCTAAAATTTATGGTTATTATTTCATTGAGCTTAGTTTTTATTAAATCGATATGTTCTAAAAAGTGGTTTTCATGATAAACTCTGCAATTTTATACTGTAACTTACATTTTTCCTTTTTTTTTTTTTGTAAATATTGAGGTTGTAAATTTAAATTTTTAGTTTGTAAGGCCATTCTGCTTAATCGTTGTAAAAAAATTCAAGGATAAGTCAAAAATTGCTAGACTGTATTTAAGAAAAAAGGTTTCTTTAGATGTTTTCCAAATTATTTTTTATTTGAGGTTCCTATTCCTGTCAAGTTGCTCTCGATACCCTTTTTGCAAATGTTGTGTAGGGCAATGATTTATTCTCAATTTTTGCGCAACTTTGTGTAATATTTTTGCTGTATTGGATTATAATTTGCAATTTGGCTCAACATTTTCAAGCAATGCATTAAAAAATAAATCTTGAGCAGAATAATCATATTTAAAAATTATTTGCATAAATCTGTATAACCTAAATAAAATTTGTATTAAAACAATTGTTTGCATACTTTAAATCATTTTGTATCATTTTTTTTTTTGGTAGTCTTTGTCTTTGGAAGTAAATTTGAGTTGCATAAATTTGCATAAAAAATAAAAAACAATTTTCATTTTGCCAAAAATATTTATTTGCATAAAAGTTTTTGTTTTGGCAGCTCTCGTTCTATTGCAAGAAAATTTAACACAAAACGTTTAAAATGGAATGGTTTTAAAAAAAAATTCTATACCAACTATTACATATTACTTATAAATAAATAAATAATAATAATAGTAAGCAGCTAATTTTTAATTTAAATTTGTTGCTTTTCTGTATAAAATAAAAATTGTAAAATGATCTGTTCCCATGTTTTTTCCAAAATTATGCACGTCTTTTCTATCGTCATGGAAATTTGGCATTTCGATATAGAGGGTAGTTCAGAGATATTTATTTATTTCTGCTTAGTACAGATATAATATTTATATATTGTATATTCCGTACAAAGCGAATAATTCCAAAATAGAAGAATCTTCGAGAGAAGATTAACAATGCCAAAATAGAAAAATCTTCGAAAGAATATTAAGGGTATATCATATAGGTTGGACCTTATTATATAGAGATAAATATACAAAGAATTTATTTACATTTATTATACCCTGTACCGTATGGTACCAAGGGTATATTAAGTTTGTGCAAGCCGAAAATGTATGTAACATATAGAAGGAGACGTCGGAGACACCCCAAAGTTACCTAAAATATGATCAGGGTGAATAGAGAAGTCGATATACCCATGTCCGTCTGTCCGTCCGTCCGTGTGAACGCCTAGATCTCAGAGATGGTAAGAGCTAGAGTTACCAAACTTTCACATTAGATCCCATATTATTCCATAGGAGGCAAGTTTATTTTATTTTTTTTGTTTGATATCGGGGATAAATTATATAGCTCCCATGGGGGTGTTTGAGACGACCTCAACAAAAAAAAAGGGTTTTAGATGAATAATTCGTTTGTTTCTGAAGATATCGTAACCAAATTTGGTATTCGAAAGTTTTTTATAGTTCCCAATCACTGTACCAAGTTTGATCGAAATTGGTTGACTATATCATATAGCTCCCATAGGACCGATCGGCCAAAATAACTTTTTTAAAGAAAAATTCGTTATATTTCGTTTTTTAATAAAGATATCGTAACCAGATTTGGCGTTTGGAAATTTTTTAGACCACTTAAGCAATGTGCCAAATTTGAACAAAATCGGTTGCCTATATCATATAGCTCCGATATAGGTCCGATCTTCCAAAAATCGATTTTTTAACAAAATTTGTTATGTTTCGTTTGTTTGTTAAGATATTGGGACCAAATTTGACATTCGTGAGTATTTTATAGTTCCTAAGCACTGTACCAAATTTAATCCAAATCGTTTGACTAGATAGCTCCCATAGGACCAATCGGTCCAAAAACACGTTTTTTATACAAAATTCGATGTGTTTTGTTTGTTTGTAACGACATTTGAAATAAATTTGGCATTCATATCTTTTTTAAGGTATTTAAGCACTGTGTCAAATTTTATTGAAATCGGTTATAGCTCCATAGGAACGATCGGTCAAAAAAAAAATTTTTGCTTAAAAAATTCTTCTGTTTTTGGTTTTTTGTGAAGAAATCGGACTTTATTACAAGCTAGTGGTACAGGGTATCCTAAAGTCGTCCGCGCCCGACTTTACGTCCGCCATTTTTTTTATATAAAATACTAGCCGGTTTTCGGCACGCTCGCTCCGCTCGCTCGTCTAGAAACACGTTGACTATTTTCTAGATGAACTGCTAAATGGACAACGGTTGGGTGTCGCTCGTGAATTTGGAATGAGAAAATTCGCCATATTGCCTCGTTTCTGCTAATGCAACATCCTATTTCATATTGTGAAATTTCGTCATTCACATTGTCGGCTCTCACACCCAAAATCGCCATATCGCTTCCCTTATTGACGTATTTGCAGATATATTTTATTGATTTTACTGAGTTGCAATACTCGAAGTTAATGTGGGCTTTATACGTTTTTGATAATAATGGCGAAAATGGAACAACCCAACGATTGTCAATTTCAATTTCTTGTTTTTGCACTTTGATTGTGGTTGATCTGCCATTGTCTTCTGTTGATCTACGGCGATATAATGGGTATCCATCGTAGCCCGTAACAGTGTCCGAAGTCAATGCCCTTGGATATCTTTTGAAGCATTTGCCGTCGATCATGCATGGTGAAGTTGGGTTGAGCACACCATATGGTCCGTGGATCATATTCTTTGTGATAACCTCGAACAATTCTGGATAATTTGTTTGAACTGGGATTTCCGCCGATATCACATCATCAATTTCATGCGGTAGTATTTTCTGAGGTAATCCTCTCTTCTACCATTCTACCGAATGCATCCAGCAGCGAACCTCTCCGAATACACTGCTTTTGATAATAAGCAGGCCTGCTGTTTCATTGAGAAATTTCAGTGCTTGGCACTGGTCACATACCTTGTTCATTGTTCCAATTACAACAGATTGACGCGAGCTATAATCGGTCGTATTGTTATATTCGAATGCAGCTCTGTGCAGATTGGATGCATTGCGCATTTGCCTGAATGTTCTTTGGATTAAATTCTGTTCTGCATGGATTTCATCTGATTGATTCTGATAATTCCGATTTCGTCTCATTCTCATTCGAGCATTCATATTGTATTCATCTCGTTCTTCTGTTGTATGAGCAGAATGTGATCTTGCTTCTCTTAATCGATTCAACTCATTCCTTTGTAAACGTTGTTCCTCAGCTTCAGCTGTTCTTCGGGATGATTGCAATTGAGTTCTACGCGAACGTCTCCCAATGTTACGTCTTTTTGGCGGCATTATGTGCAAATATTGATCTGATCATATGTATTTTACACAGAAATCAAAACATGAATCGTTTATAATTTTTGTGTTTCCTTTCGACAAAAACTATTAACTAAAAATATTAGTTAATCTGACAATGTACACAATGCCTACCTAAATTAAAAAAAAAATTGTATTGGAAAATCAAATTGTCCTTTTTAGTATTTGCGTCGCAATTTTGTTATATTTTCTCAACCCTAAACAATCCTTGGACTTCCACGAACATTTCAAGCCAAAATTAGCCAAATCGGTTCAGCCGTTCGTGAGATCCTAAGCTTAGAACGAACATAACATTGTGACACGAGAATTTTATATATAAGATGTATATTTGTTTGGAATTCAAAAAAAAAAAGAATAATTAAAAGTCCCAACCTGATCCCAGGTTTTCTGCATCATAGATACGCCAACCAACGCAAACTTATCCTTTGCAAGGGTATTGCCAAATTTTTGAAGCCAGCTAAATCGAATGGCCATAAACAAAATGCCGCAGGCCATTTTGGGCAAGTCAAATTGTTTGGCTCTTTTATGGCCATGGCTAAAAGTTGTAAATTAATAGGCGAAAATGTTTTTGTGAAATTTGAAATTGAGGGTAGCAATTGGCCACAAAAAAAAAACCCAAAAATACCCGAAAAAACCCAAAAAAAAATTTTTAAATGTTTACTGTGTGTGTTTTGGCCGGACACGCCCGAAATGCAAGCTGCTTTTTTGAGAATGGCTTTCAATCAATTGGTTAACAAAAAATGGCTGCCATAAATTGCACTGCATTAAATGGTTTAAAACTTTTTTATGTTTATTGGCCAAATGTGTCGAACCACTTACAAAACAATAAACATTAATTTTACTATACATACATATACGAAAGTCAGCTGACAGTGATTTGTTAGAAATTGCAACAACAAAAACAGCCAACTGTCAATTGCCAATTGAAATTTATGTGGCCAAGAACATTGCCCAAATGCAAGTAGGCAAAAAACAAAATTAAAGCCTTAAAAAGCCAAGCCGGCAATATACACACTTGACGGGCAAGCCGTTCAATAGCAATTTATATACAAAAAAATGCAGCTACATATGTTAAATTGAAAAAAACAATAAAAAAAAAACAAATCAAAGCCGTATTGCCAACTGGGTGTGACAATTCCGTCGAGTAGCATTGCGGACTACTAAGACGACGACGACGACATCGTGCGACATACGGCGACACTTGAGTCAATTTTAATTACGTGGCTGCTGCAATTGCCACAAATAATGACGTTGCGGGGTTGCCCAAAAATGGCCTAGAGAGACAGACGACGACGACAACGACGGGGTAGCGCAGAAAGTCTGCCAAGTTCCAGTTTGGGTATATCAGACAGGCAGCAGTGTTGTACAACTGTCGTTTGTCAATTTCGTTTGTCTCTGGCCATAATAATAAACTTGGCTTGTACTTGCTGCAGCAGTTGTTGCAACCGCTGCACTTGCTTTGCATGCTGCAACCGCCCACGAAATGATCGACCGACCGATCGACCGACCGACCGACCGATGGGCAGACCGACTGATCGACAACGCATGAAAAATGAAGTGTTGAAATGGGCACGGCTGCCATTTTTGTTGTATCTTGTCTTTCGATTATGGGTGGGTGTCTGATTTAACACTTTCGCCGCTCTGCTAAATTGTCAACTGCCTTTTTTGGGGCCCAGTCTGGGGCCCAGAGTCTGTCTGTGTTGTTGTTTTTGTTATTGCAAGCAAATTGCATTGATTTGTGTGGGAATGGCTTGTATAATTTGATTTGATTAATCAAAAAACAAAAAAAAACAAAATGCCCCGGCACTTAAATTGACATGAACAAATTTCATCCCAGCACACACAGATACATTTCTACATATAGATACTTATATATATACAAACTCATACTTGTCTCTGGTATATATTGGCAATAATTCACTCAAGCTAAATCTTTGCAGCAGGCCTAACGGTTTATTAGCATAAATAAAAATAAAATTGATATGTTTGAACTATTTCCTGAAGCAATGCGCGCTACAATTTTCGTACATGACAACGTACAAGCTCCAAGTCGCTGCTGCTGCTGCTGCTCACGCTGACGCTGACGCTGGCGTCGCTGCTGCAACCGCAGTCAACGTCTGCTAGCAGAGACTGCAACAAGACAACCTGCAGCCACAACAAGCAGCAAACTAATACCAAACTAGCCAAGTGTAACATTTAAACTACTTTTAACTCAAAGTCTTGCAAAAAGGTATATTAACTATATAACAGATTTTGGTAGGCAGAACTCAATTTAATCGATAATTTTTCCGTATCACTTTACTCACATAGTCTTGTTCTTTATAGTTTTGTGCTCTCTATAATCTACATCATATATATCTTTTTTTTAATGGTTCTTTATTTGTAATCTATCCAAAGGACATTCAACAGATTTTATAAAAAATAATTACATGTTCAGCTTTACTCCAATGTGCTAAACTAATATAACCCTAAGAAGATTTAGTTGTAATTAAGAATATACGAGTATGGGTAAGATTTAGTATATAATATCGCTTTAATCGTCTAATATCTGCCCTATTAAGCTGTTTTAACAGCTTACTAGAGCTGGGTATCGATTCGATTTAAAATCGATATAAGTGATTCTTTTTTTCTGACAATAAAATCGATACTTGTTCATTGAGCATCGATCTTTCATGTAAATTATGACGGATCAATTTGTAGACGCAGAAAAACGGTTTGGAGCTCTCAGCGATTTTAATTCTTTGAGTCATTTTAAACTATGGTTCCAAAATGAGTTTCGAGTCTGTTTTAAAGTAGGTTTTTTTCAAAATATTCAAAAATCGACTTAGACCTTTCATTTACAACATCGAAAAACATTATTTTTCCTCTAGCTTAATGGGGGTTTTCGCGCTCGAAGAATCCATTTTTCCATATATTTTTATTTTGAGAGCCACCAGAGAGCGTATTTACAGGTTTTTTATTTTTTAATAAATGGTGACTTCATTTTAGTTTTCTCTTATTAAGTTTTAAATGAAACGAATTATTAATTTTTTGTTTTCATTTACTGAGTTTTGAATTTTCGCTTTCGTTATTTGGAATTATGGACATAAATTTAAGTGCATTTTGTATTAATGCCACATGTAAGTTTGTCCGATTAATCGATTTCGGTGGGAATTGGCAGAAAATATCGGTTCTCGAAAATAAGGGATCGAGCTTAGCTCTACAGCTTACTATACTTTTGAAATACGTTTTCGAACTGAAATTCAATTGAGGTGAGCATGCGAATCTTGCCTTAGGGCAGTACGCAGCATAGCAAAAATGACGAGAAAACAAAACTTCATTATAGCAAAAAAAAAAAACGCTAGCTAGAATTTAAATCGTTGTAAGCAGATTCGAACATAGCTTGAGATCATTCCATTTTATTGTGTGATAGTCGAATCGCTGATTTGAATTTCGAATAATTCGGGATGTATACAGATTCTTTATTGATATTATTGTTCCATATGATGCCAATTCTTCTATATAAACAAAATAGTGTAGTTTATTTTACAGTTCTTATAGGTTAAATGGGTCTAAAAGTAAATATTATTAAACATATTTTTTTAAATTCTCCTCCGATCTTTGCGGCTTCGCATGTTAGTATGGGCTCAAAAGGCCTATCGGAGAAATGGATGATTTTTATACTTTTTTGATTTTTGTTATACATTCTCATCTCGCGAGAGTGTGCAAGATGTACATTTTTTTATATAATTTGCGCTAGATGGCGCCAGCAGTATCAACGGCTATTTTGTTTTAGCGCTAAAAGTAATAAAGTGAATGCGTAGCAAATAGTTGTGAATCATTTCATTATCATCATTATCATGAACCATAACTTACTGGGGTTTTTTGTACCTTAGGCTCAGATGCAGCGATATCAAAAGTCTTAAAAGAACTTTAAGGTTAAAAATAAATGGATTTTCGCTCTCAGAGATCAAGCTTCTATTCTAAGACTTCTGTATGGCTCTAGAGTCCCTAAATTCTAGATACTGGCTTTAGACTAGCGATAACCCTAAAATCCCTATGAACATTTCATCATGAAGGTTAACTTGAACTTACTTTGATTTCTTTCTCTCGATTTCGGCCATGAATTGAAAAAAAAACATTTTGGAGCCTGCTGTGGATCATAAAACAAACACTCTAAATGGCTCATAAAATATTTTTTATAAATTTGTGTAAGTTTAATCTAAGCTTTATGCATTCTTACGCATTTTTCAACTCCAGCATCATTTTGCCTATTCCTCATATTTTCCAATATTACCACATACGGGTATATGATACATACGACTGTATTTAATACATACTTTATCGAATTTCTTAAACCCCTCCTCTAGTTACGCTTATGCCCACCATATATTTTTCTTCTGAAATTGTGACGATTCTCATCCAGCAAGTACGGATTTCGGATGTAGAGCTCAAAATTCGACATAGCTTTAAATCTATTTTTTCAACTGCGCACTGATCTAAAATCGAAAGGCAGAAAATTCATTCGTTTTAAACGTCTGAGTTGATATTTTATCCTCATTAAATTTGAGTATTAATATAGACTGAACGAAAATTAATGTATTTATTCGCACATCCATCTTCCGTTTCAAAGTATAGAACATGAATAAATTTTTAAAGCCCCGAAATACTGATATCAAATATGTATTAGACATCTACGCAATAACATATACATTTAATTTTATAGTTTGTGTGAATTTTTTCCGCTTTTCAGCTAATTAAAACCAAACCTTTATCAACCAGAAAAAATGTTGCGCAAAAAAGCTTTAGCCCAAACAATAGATTGACGCAGTGGATTCCCTGGCTTAGTAAAAAAAAAACTCATGGTCACTCTAGAAATTGCGGCAATGAAAATAATAATTTGATGATCTGTCAATATTGGTTTTGATAAAGAATATATTTAAATATGTATGTTGTAGCCTAATTAAAGGCTTATACAATAGTTTATTGTGTAAATACCATTTGAAAAAAATCCTTATTATTGTGCTAATATCATTAAAAGCAAACATAACCAAGCTTCTGGTGCACTTACCCGAAGGTGGATTATTGGGTTATTCCCAGCATAGGTACGATTCCGCAACAAGTTTAAGTCGAAATTTCCTGAAAAATAATACAATCGGTTATTTATATATATTTTTCAAATTTAATACTTTATGTGTCTTGGTAAAAAAAGATTTGCGTTAATATCTTTATTAATAGTCTTGAAATGAAAAGCATGATATTCAGTTATCGATAACTCAATAAATAATCGGAATTTCGCAATAAAATTGGACGTGGTTAGCTCTACCAAATATAACATATTCGTCAAAATCAGAGAAGGTCGAGAAAAAAGTAGCCCACTTATTTTCGGTGATATAATTTCATAGGGTAAACGTTGCAAAAAAAAGTAATTTTTATAGCATCTTAGATTAAATACATACTCTTTAAATTAATTATAAAAGACATATTCCTCAGAGTATTTACAAGTTGGCGCGTTAAACTAGGCTAATTTCTTGGCCATGTTTTTTCTTATTCTTACAAGCCTGGCCAACTTGGTAGCCAAACTACAAAATGTTGCGCTGTCAGCGCGTCGAGGCAGCCATAAAGGCGCACTTCGCATGCAAATGGCGTGGCTCACATGGGGCAATGAAAAAAAATACTAAAAAAAAACGAAATTAAAAAAAAACAAGACTACTATCTAATGGTTATATAAATTTGGCACTTCATGTAGTGCACTTGTTTTAACTGCTAACATAAAAGGTGATTTAAAACAATATTGGAAAAAGCCCGGGGCGCAATTGGTTTAGCATGTATGTACGAGTATGTGTGTTTATTAGCGCTATAACTTGTATGTATATACCATATATATATACTATACATATACACTATTTAAATAAACTAGACATTTAAGGAAGACTTGAGTTTACAGCATAAATAAATAGAAATGTGCTTAGAAGCTTATTTAAATAAATACGCATTTTTGAGGAGGAACCAAAGTTTTTTTCCGAACTTGCTGCATAATCTTAGATTTTTTAAATTTTTCATGAATTTAAATTATGATAATTTGTTAGTTAATATGTGTGTTAAAAACAGTCTAGACTCTAGAGGAAGCTTCAATAGACACTAATTAGTAATTCGTTAAAATTGATTATATTAAAATCGATATAGTATTAGAGCAGCTTAACCCTTCTGGTATGTTTTAATTTTTACACCACGTGTAGTGCTTGCTGTCAAATTAACTAAAGTTATGGCTTTATTTATTTATATTGTTTTAGTTTTTACAATACATAACCTCAAGTTTGTAGGATAGTTGCATTATTGGAATTGAAAGAAGCATTGAAATCGGTCCTTGTATTAAAATTTTTGACTGCAGAAAAATAGTTGGTAATGGAAGATAATGATAATCTTTTTACGATTTTAAAATAGCTTAAGTGGAACACTATGTAGCAGAGCTAAAACTGTTTCTAAAAATTTACTGTAATTGTTGAAGCTTTGTTTATCTTTCCTAACGTATCGATCTGCCCTAGATCTCAGATCTTATGAACAAGGAACTTTTTTATAACAAGAAATTTATATCTCTTCTCCCAAGTCGGGAGACTTTGTCTGATGGCAGCCCCTGTGGAAACCTCCTGTGGCAACAATGATTTACGGATGGGTCCAAAACTGAGCAGGGCGTAGGGGTTGGAATCGTTGGACCCAACACCAGAATCTCTACCGCAATGGGCAACTGGCTCAGCGTCTTTCAAGCGGAGATTCATGCCATAGATATCTGCGTACTTAGTATCCTTCTCAAGGGAACTAGGGAAGCAAACATATGCATTTATTCAGATAGCCAAGCTGTTATTAGGGCATTGTCATCCTGGAGCATCTCCTCCAGGATGGTTAAAGAATGCCATAACCACCTCCAAGCCCTGTCCGCCAGGAATAAAGTCCTGGACACTGGTATAGTATGGTATGGTGGATGGTAACACGATCGCTGCCTCCACCCTCACTACATCTCCTGCGCCGTTTTGTGGTATTGGTTGGTCCACAATGAAAACCATGATTAACAAATGGGCCGCAGGCTCTCCCTTCCGGGGCTTCGTGAAGTAAAAGTGCTTGTCAAACCTGTGGATGCGATCAAGCCAAAGGTCTTGGCAGAGCGGAGCTAAAGCTACTGATAGCATACATATCTGGCCACCACACTGTTAAATACCATCAACAGAAACTTGGCCTATCGGACTTTTCAGATTGCAGCCTCTGTCTAGAAGAAGATGGAACCACCAGACATATTCTCTGCGACTGCCCAGCGCTGGTATGGGACAGATCCTGTCACATGGGAAAGGATCGGATTAGTCCCCACTTTCTTAGGTAAATATCAACAAAAGACCTACTGGTATTTATGCGGAAAGCGGAAAGTCTTTTGCTCCAAAGTATGAAACAAAAGTTCTTTTGGTCGTTCCTCACAAAGAACCCCTTTTCGGAAAAAAAAAACATTCAGCAGAGGTTATGACAGCTCTTTTATTCTCTTTTATTTAAAACTTTTAATTGCTTAAAATAATTTTTAGGAAAATTAAACAAGTTTTTATTCAAATGTTTAATAAAAAATTGATTAAATTTAGCCCAAGCTGAGCAAAAGGGTTAAACTAGTTTAGAACAGCAAAATTTCCAAGCGTTTAACTAAAATCCAGTAAGCCTCAATAACTTTTACTTAAAGACAGCTCAAGTCAAATCCATCTTAAAAGTTCAAAGTTATGCCACGCCTTTTGTGCGTTAAAAACAACGAAAAAACAAATATAAGATACAAATTTTTAATACGCAGTTTCGCATAGATCATAAATTTTTAAATGACACATAAAGCATATCTACAATGTTTTGTATGTGAGCAACAGAGTGGGACAACTGACACGCACTATGCCGCATGCCGAACAGCTTCAAGCCACGCCCATTCGGGGCGGTCATACAATACATATAACGCAAAGTATGCGATAAAGACGATAAAGTTATCATATATGCAAATTATATTTGACAGTTTATTTTGAATTTTAAGTTAACTGGCTGGCCACGCTGTTGTTATCTCTTTCTGTTTTTTTTTTATTTTTTGCTGGTAGCTCTTTAACTTTACCAAAAAAAAAAACTTTTCAAGTGGCCTAAAACTTTGGCATTAACTGGGCTAAACGGTACTTGGCAACACCTGTTTCCGTACCGCAGTATTTTTTATGCAAAAAGAAAAAAAAAACTGAAATATTTCATGGCGCAGCCCAAAAGGTATTAAAAAAAATAAATAAATAATATAACAAAAAACAAACTGTTAATGACTCACTAACAGCACAACGATTGAGCGGCTAATAACATGTCCAGCACAAAACTCATTACGGCTTTTCGACCGTAAGTGTGGCCAAAGCACACAACAACTAATATGCAGTTAACCCACAAAATAAAAAAAAATACAACCACACTTACAACCAAAAAACAACGCGCGCTATTATTAAAAATTACAAACATAACGGCAACTGACAAACCTATCAGTAACTGCGAACCGTATGGAGTGTGCAGACTCCGGACAATGCTCTAGACCAGAAAATAATAATAATAAAAAAAAGACCAGAGCCAAGTCAGTACAGGCTGGGCCACCGCTCAGGCCCATTCATAGTGTAATTGATGATGAAAAAAGAGATCAATCATATTATGCGAACGCATATCAATCACAGGCACGACAAAATGTAAACACACACGGCTAGCATTCGCATACATATATGACTCACTGTAATACTGTAACACTATAGCACTGTATACCCGGGCGGGCATACACGGCGCATGCGTAACTTGTGGCAATTTATGGATACAGCAACATCGCAACTCTTTGCCGAGAGCCACAAAAAATCAACATCAATATTGGCAGTAGCTGCCACCAAGGCGGGCCACGCCAAATCTTTAACCTCCAGCGTTTAAAGACGGCCAAATAGCACAATGTGCGTATGAGTAATCTATGTCTATGGGGCTATCTATATGTATGTATTGTACATACCGCTACCGCTAATAATAATAAGCCAGAAATTCCATTCAAGCCAACTTTGGCGGCCTCATAAACGAGTTTCATATTAATTGGCTTTTTCATAGTTTAATTTCGTACTGGCCAATTTCGAATTTAAACCAATATTTATTTATATTTTTTTTGCTTAACTTTTTTTCGCACACTTGCCAAAAGGGTATATACAGCTTGTGATAAAACTTGCAAAAAAGTTAGGATTGGTTATTTTTATTATTTAACTTTACCTGATCTAATGCCTTAGATTAAATTGTTTTTACATAAGCCGATGATCGCAAAAAGTTCTTTACAATTTAATTAATCATTTTATATATTTACTTAATAAAGTAACGTAATACTTTTATAAAATTTTATTTATCGATTCAATGAGCTACTTTGTATACACATACCATTAGGAAAAAATAACTAAATTTGCTAAGGTTTCTCTCTGACAAGAATGCTGTCCCAGGAACAGGCAATCCCAACTAGAAAAATAGCTCAATGGCACAAGAAGTTTATCTATGTGAGCGTAGATAAGTGTGTACGTGGATACTAAGGACGATTGCATATTGCACATTGCTCATACGCACAGTGGTAACGATAACATTTCGATAAAGGTAATTTGAGTGATAAAGTCAATAAAAGATTTGCTTGGTTTCCACTTCACAGTGGGAAACTTGGCAAGTGTTTTAATATCTATCTACTAAAAGCGCATCATATTTAGCAGGTTAGAAGTTTAAATCTTTTCGAAAAGGTTGTGAAAAAAATAATACTAAGATAAAGTGACTTTTAATGCAATGATCAGAACTTTTTCAACTAACATTCGAGGGTGGATTGATAAGTTTCCGGCCTGACCAAGAAAAACAAGGTTTTTAAGAATTTTTTTTATTTCTCAACATAATCTCCTCCAAGGCTGATACATTTCTCATAGCGGTTTTCTAGTCTAGTAATGCCATCTCTATAGACTGATTCGTCAAGCTCCTCAAAATACCCATTTACAGCTTCGATTACTTCTTCATTGTCCGCAAATCTCTTACCGCCAAGCCATTTTTTGAGGTTAGGAAACAGATAAAAGTCACTCGGGGCTAGGTCTGGAGAGTAGGGAGGGTACGGCATCAATTCAAACTTCAGATCGTTGATTTTAGCCATCGCAACGATTGACTTGTGCTCTGGTGCGTTATCGTGATGAAACAAGATTCTTTTCTTCGCCAGATGAGGTCGTTTAATTTTCACCTCGTGGCTCAAACGTTGCAATAAGTCTGCGTAGTATTGACCAGTGATAGTTTTACCCTTTTCAAGGTAATCAATGTATATAATACCTCTTGCATCCCAAAAATCAGTAGCCATAACCTTGTTCGCTGAAAAAATTGTTTTTTGCCTTCTTTGGAGTTGGTTCCCCTGGTCCAATCCACTGTTTAGACTGTTCTTTGGTTTCAGCTTTTCCATTTGCAAGAAAAACACAGAAGACGCCTCTGTGTTTTTCAGTGTGCTCTCAAATCTAAACTAACATGGCGATCGCGCTGAAACTATAACTACAAGCTATCTAAGGATGGTACTATAGAGCGCCACCTCAACGTAGGCCTAGTGGCGCCATCTCATGGTCAGGCCGGACACTTTTCAATCCACCCTCGTATACAGCGCGTTCTTTTGTAAAAGAAATAAGTTTGAAGCTTTTGGCCTCAGATTCGGTATCCAAAAAAAATGCATTAAAAATTCTGGCGGATAACAAGTCCTAAACAAAATGTTGTGTGTTTCCTAATGATGATCGAGGAGTTTTTTTACCCCCGCTTTGAAATCAGTGCTATAAATGTATTTAATTTTTTTTTGGCTGTGTAATCCAGGAAAAAATTTTGATTTTCCAAACTGGTTACGATTTCTTCATAAGCAAACTAAATCTTTCTGCTTTAATTCTTTTTAAAATTGCATACAATTCACTACTGCTTTACACATTGCTGAGTACATCATCATCAAATACATTTAGAGAAATTGTCTTAAACTTATTAACAGTCTTTTTATTTCTATTTTGTAAAATATCTAAAGCAAAAGTATTTATAATAATAATAACACGAATTGCCGTCGAAGTGGGTAATTGTCATCTCCTCGCGAGCTTGTGATAGGGTGGAAAGCGGAATAATAATAATCATTTAAAATTAACAATAAATATGCACGTTTTTATAATAATGGTCAAGTTAGAACTCTCTCCACGTCTTGCTTGAAGCGCTTTAATAGATCGTCTCTCTGGTAAGGCAGAACAAACGGAGATTCCATATTGGATTCTCTCAGTCACCACAATTATTATTTAGCTACCTTCGGAAGGATCCGGAATAAATATTATTCACGCTTCATTATATTATATCTATTAAAATAAATTATTACATACTATCCCCAGTTCTAGAAAGGTAGGATACTGCAGTGACCAAATGTAGATGGTATAAGAAGATTCAGTGCCCGAAGAGTCGCTGCGATTCTCGCTGCCACCGACCTCAGGGAGGTTATGACAATAGTATAAAATACTACTATACTAACAAACTCCCCGCAACTATTTCTGTCTCAGCTGCGGGGCTGAGGGAGAGATAGAAACCATCCAAGAGCTGTTGTGTGACGGTCCTCACTTCATAAGAAACACACCAAGTATCTGAGCTTTTGGAGACCTGGGCTGTTAAGTAAATGTGTGATAACTCGGGTTTAGACTAAGAAAAAGGTTCCAAGCCATCTTTGAAACATCAACAGCTTTTGAAAGAACTTCAAAATGCTAAGATAATCTTACTAACCTTTAAAAAAGTATAAAAAGTTTTTATTAAAAACAAAAAAAAATAAGCAGGATATAATTTGCCTCGCGAGTTTGAATTTAAAAGTGGTTGCGGAGTGGTTCAAAAGTGAAGACTCGTGAGGTTGAAGAAAATTCTTATAAGTGGACCTCTTACGGTCGTGTGGGGTCTAAAAGATTGCAAAGATTGCTTCACGGGATATTTAAGTCACTTTGGTAAGGTTATCAAACTTTAGCGATTTGAAGCTTAAGTTAAGTACAACACGGGGCCATCTAAGTGACATAAACAAAACACGGTCGAGTGGCCACACTTTGAATTTATTTCTGTCTAAATCCCAAGTTGAAGATTTCGAAAAATATTTCATCACATTTTTTTCAAATTTTTTGTAAGTTTATTCGATATTATTTATTCTAATACCGATCTATGATTATTTTTAGCCATATATGTTCTACAAGGAAATTTAAAATTGCCTTGCTGTTGGTTATTTTTTCGCAAAAGATTTTTAATTATTGATTTAATCTGTTTTTTATATAGCTTTATCATAAAGCTGTATTTTATATAAATTCAGTTTAATTTTCTAAACTAAAAACAATATATTTCCTGTAAACACACAAGTTGAAAAAATTACGAATCTTATCAAAATTTTTGGATAAGACACATTTTCATTACTTTAGAAGTTATATTAGACTGGGATCTCACGTCCTCCTATTATATGATGAGGTTATAAAAAAAAAAAAATTATTGTATTTGGATTCTAAATCAAAGGCGAATGTTTCAAAAAAATATTGCATTTAAAAAATTTTTCTTAGATCAAAGTGAATAACTAGGCAATAAGTTGGGTGTAATCAGCGAAAATATTTTAGCGAGAGTTGAGCATCGTATCTGTGGGAATAGAAATATGTGATCTTTCGGTACAAATGGTCTCTAGCTTACATAGTTTCTAATATCTATGTGATATACGACCTTCCTGGTATGAAGTCCAATCCTCCGAAAATCGTAAGGGGCAATAAAAGAGTCTTAAGAGCCGAGTGAAGCGGAGATAAAAGTGCTCTTCACTTTTTAAAAACGAAAATCAGGATGTCAGAAAACTTCTGATAAGTTCTGCGCAGTCTAGAAATTTGGAGCAAATGAACCTGGCTCTTTATTTTCGAACTGAAATAATCTATTACCCTTGCGAAATAACCTTTTCTGTCCCCATCCTGAAATTTTTCTTCACGCTTTTGGTTTTTTTTAGTATCTTTTCGCGTTTTATGGCACCACAATGGATCGCGTGAAAATCGAAATCTTTGGAACAAGTAGAAGAACACCCGTGGAGAGTACTTGACACATAACCTATTAAAGCTCTTTCATATAAATATACGAGATGAACACAAGCTACAGCTCCGATTCTTGATAATATATTTCGACTTGAAGCAAATTGTCAAAAAATTGACTCGTCAAGCAGAATTCGACAATAAATACTAGAAAGCAATGTATTTGTTCATAAGTACGCAAGAGACCAAAAAGCTTTAAGAACACAAACTTTTTTTTTTTAATTTATAATTTGTTATGAGCCTTTCTAAACATAATTGGCGCTCCAATTAGGCTCAAAATTATCGGCGGAAAAAACAAGAAACACCAAAATGGCTTAACAGTCATAAAGTGCTACTTCTCAAAGTAATCAAGTTTTTGCTTTTGTTCTGAACCGTTTCGGACTGCTGCGTACTGGCCTTAAGTATGCAAAAATAAACCCAAGGAAGGTGCGTCATGTAATCTAGATACAAAATAGGCAAATTATCATCATGTAGCGTCCATAGTCCATAAATCAAATCCTTGTTTTTTCAAAACAAAATCCAATAAATTAAAATTTTCTTTATCCATTTAAAAGTAAAAGATAAAAAATATTTTCGATATTGACAATTTTGCCAGCGCATCCAAACTTCGTCATTGCGAATTAAATACTTTTTGGTCAATTTCTTTGCTATTGTTGTTACAACAGATTGTTCTACTTTCTGAACTTGATTTGCCTGTGGGTCAAAACGACTCAAAATTGGGTTTGTTTTACGCGGCAAAAGAGTTGACGCCCTTTTTATTTGTTTGGTAACTAAACAGCAATGGCTCTAACTGTGCCTTCTCAGAATCGGCCAAAAGCCAGGGGCAGTTGGCGCCGCTGCTTAAACCTCGGACTCAGTCTCAGCTCTATTGTATTATAGCCAATTTTATAAACTCATTGTTTATTTTGATTAACATTTTCTAGAGCAGACATTTTTATTTTACTTCGGCCAAAAAGCTTTAAAGCTTCTGTTGTTAGGCGCTTTAAATTAAATTGTCTGCTATATAGATGATGTATTGACAAATTGAAGCAATGACAAGCGTTAACTCTCTTTTCGCATGACTTAGTAGCTCTTGGCCCAAGGCCTTTTGAGGTATTCCAGCATAAATGGAGCACAGCTTGAGACACACACAACTCAATTAAAACTTTAACTCTGGCACGTAATTAAAAGAAAAATTGAGCAAAAACCAAAAAAAAAAAGATAACTTGAAACTCCAAATATGTTGGAACAAATGTCAAAGCAAAAAGTTTAGGCAATAAATCTTTTTTTGGCCGTCATTTAATTGCACACATAGCCAAAGAAGATCCATTGAGTACATGCTAGTTAGTTGTTGGTCAGAGGTGTAGTTTTATTTGTTGTAAAAGGGATCGTTAAAGGAATCTATCTTCAAAGTGGTACAAAAAATACTACTATTTAAGTGAGGTAGTGGATTTTATACTCTTTACTCATTTTTATTCATTATGCATGTCAATCTCTTCACCAATTTTTTTTGGGAAAAATTTCTGCTGAATAACCCTTTCTCGTACACATCCTCAACTGATAGATGCCCCTAACTAGCTTGAAACTACGCTCCTGGTTGTGGCTTAGGAAAAAAACACTTGCCATGGCTGTTACTCTTGTTGTTGCTGCTGCTGCTGTTACTGTCTTGTTTGCGCAGTCGGCCAAGTTGACCTTTATTTCAGAGGAAAAAAAAACATTGCACCGAGCAATTCGATGTCTGCATTTGAGAGAAAAGAACCAGTTGGGGCTATGGGGCTCTGAGGCTACGGGCTGCCTGGCAACCTGCCACTGTTGTTGTTGTAGTTGCAGTTGTTGTATTTGTTGTCGTGCCAAAGCAAAAGCAACAACAGCAACAAAACAGCCGTTAAAGTCATTTTGCATCATTAGTATGATATGTGTCTATGTATTGGTGTTGATTTGCGTCCAAATGCAAGTCGGCGTCGGTGTTTGGTCTCGACGTGCGGCTGCCCCGTCCGTCCAGCTGCCTGTGAGAAATTACAAATGCTCATGTAAATACTTTATGCTCACAATTCACATACACAACAACCATCAACAACAACAACACTACAGACATGCTCATTTTTGTAGCATTATGTCGGCTTGCCGGGCTCACATATTTTTCAACATTTAATTTCCACCTTGACTTTGATAGGCCATGCCATAATGGCCAACTGACTAACTGCAGCAGAGCTAAGAAACTCAGTAGGGGTGTCCAGAGGCAATCTAAAAACACTGAGAGAATAAGCAGAGACATATCTATCTATGTTAAAAGAAAGCACAATATTCCTTCATGGAACGGCTTGAAAATCACTTGTGAATTATAAGCAGCAAAAAGCAAAAATTTGTGCTTTAAAGGAAAATTAAATTCATCTGTTCGAAAATCACTTGTGAATTATAAGCAACAAAAAGCAAAAATTTGTGCATTAAACGAAAATGAAATGTACCTAATCGTGCTAAGTGTGCCAGGTGGGTACGATTGTTCAAAATTGAATGCGTGAGAAATTTTCGATTTGGTATTTTTTTTTTTCTAATTCAGTACTCCTCCAGGGAGCTTAGGGGTTCAACAAGAACTTTCCACCGGACACTGTTATGGCTGCAGTTTGCTTTGCTATGTCCCAGCTGATGTTGCGTTGGGACAATTCGTTGAGTGTTGTAAGACGCCAGGTTGCCTTTGGCCTTCCCACTCGTCTGCTTCCTTGGGGGTTCTATTCCAAAGCCATCCTGACGATGCTGCTTCGATCTTTTCTCAGAGCATGGTCAATCCAACGCCACTTGCGTGTTCTTATCTGGTTACAGATAAGAACTTCACTAGTGTAGTGCCATAGTTCCGCTTTTGATATCCTGTTGGGCCAGAATATCCCGCATATAAATCTAAGGCACTTGTTGACGAATGATCTGTCACTTTTGATATTATTCTTTGCGGGTCCATCCACGTTTCGCTGCCAGTATGGATTTGACGCTCACATTGATAGATCCTCAGCTTTGTTCTTCTTCTTATTTGCTGGTTTCTCCATATGCGGAATAAGCGTCCAAATGCTGATCGCGCTTTGCCAGACGATTCTCTATATCCTCATCCACCCCACCACTGGTGGAAATTGTGGTGTCATGGCATGAGAAACTTTCGACTACCTTGGCTGGTGTAGTTGAGGTGCATCACTATCGGTTCTGGATGCGTATATCGAGAGTCCAACTTTGCTGGCAAGGATCTCGAGATCATTCACTATTCAGGCTTGGATATCACTTAGTATTATGAGAGATGAGACAAATGCCGTCCGCGTAATCCAGGTGTTCCAAGTGACAGGTTAGACTCCACGTAATCCCACGCCTGGACCTGCATAACCTCGTCAACTACTCAATGATTAAAATAGTAGTGGTGATAGGGGGCATTCTTGACAACTATTACCGGTACTTGTTTGGATAGGGAGTACTAATTTTCCCGTATGATGATAGTACCGCCAAGTCCGCATCATCGTACATCGCTTTGTAATATCGATCACGATGCTGGCTGGCACTCCTTTCCTATTGCCCGCCATATCGCTTGAAACTCTGTCTACTGAATCAAAGGCCTTCTTGAAGTACGCATGAACAATAGGTACAGTGGTGTGCGCCACTTCATGAGCTTGTTCGGTTATTATGCGTAGTGTGTTAGCCTGGTCTACGGGAGTATGGTATTAGGATATTGAAATTTATAACCCTCCAAAAACTTATTTTGACATTATATACCATTCATTCAACTGCATATTTTGTTCTTAAAGCCGTAATTCATAAATTAGTTTGGGCCGAATAAAGATGAGAAATTTTGAAAATTGGCTAGCAAATTGAATACGGGATGTCTAAAACGGTCTTTCTTTCATTTTCGTTCTATAAAAATACTGTAGTCAAGTAAATTTTTTAAATTTTATATGTTAAACTAATGTTAAATATAAATTTTTATTGTTACACTTACAAAAATTAAAAATTATTATCAAAATCATTTAGTTTCCCTACGTGCTAAATAAAATCTGTAGTCCTGAAATTGGCATTTTTAATTTAGTTATTTTTCACCTTATTTTTCAATTAAAATTTTTGTAAGCCAACTATTTTTTTTTCAGTGTATTAGCAAAAGTTCTCTCTTACGACCAACTGCAGGCAGTGTAAATTAGCCGCTGCTTGTGACCCGCCGTCGACATATTGGCATATTTTATCATGCTAAATGCATCATTAGACAATTTGATATATGACGGCAAATGCCGAACGACACGTGCAAATGCAATGCGTCATTTGAGAAGGTGTGTGTGTGTGTGTATTGGTGTGTATCTGTGCAGTTGGCCATATTCGTAAACATTTGTGGTTAAGGAAATTGGCGTGATTTTGGCGCATAATAGCGTCTAATCGTTTGAGCCAAAAGTTTATTGACATGTAAATACTGCAATATAACAAAAAAATGAAACAACAGCCAGAAAGAAAGCTTTCTTTAAATTAACTTTAAAAAGATTTAATACTCTTTTTGGAAAAAAAAACAAATGAAAAATAGTGTGATGCTTAAAAAAATTGTATTTTATAAATATACTCAAGATATATATTGAAAAAATGTTTAAAATCATATGTATCTGCTATGTGGGAGATACATTTTTGAAAACAATTTTTAAAAACTAAAAAAATTAGGTTATGTATTGCCAAAATATTATACCCATATAAAAAATATTAAACTTTTTTTTTGTATTTTGTCCAATATTTTGCGCTAAAACTCTAAATTAACACAATGTAAAATGTCCTATTTTATATGAGGAGCTTAAAAAAGATAAAATGGGAAATAAAGTAAGTCAAAAAAAATTTTATATATTTTTTACTTAAAAAATAGGTCGAATATTTTTTATAACTATTAAAAAAATTTCATAATTTTATAATTAAGAAAATTGCGTCCTTTTTTTTAGCTAAAATAATATCATATTATTTTTTGAGAAGAAGGTGACATGAAATTTCTTATCATATAATAATAGAAAATATTAAAAAAAAAAATTAAATTAAAAACAAAAAATTCCATATAATTTTTACTTAAAAAGGTTATACATTTTTTATTAAAATTAAGTTAATTGCACATTGTTCACTTAAAAAAATTACATCCTTTTTTTACTTAAAAGATTTAATATTATTTTTCAAGTAAAAAAAAAATTGTCACGTAAAATTTCATATATTTTTTATTTAAGAAAATATCATAAATATTTGATAATACTTAAGAAAGTTATGCGCAACTCTTTTGTGGTTGATAATTAAAAAAAAAGAAGGGAAAAAGATAAAATTAAAATTATAAAAGTTAATTTTTTTTTAAGAAAACAAAACAAATAATAACTTATAGTGAAGCTTTTTTCCGACATTCTCCGATTTTGATGATTTTTACATATTTGGTAGAGCTACTAGCCAATAGAATCCACGACCAATTTTATTTCAAATTTTCGATTATTTATCGAGTTATCGATAACTGAATATGGGGTTTTTCATTTTTTTTTATATGCCATAACTTCTAAACGAATAAAGATATTGACACAAATTTTTTTGCCATACCATATTGGATTTATTAAAACGATTTTTCTTTTTAATTTTTTATCATGTTATTTTTTTTAATGGACGAATTTATATAAGTCGCAATGGTATAAAAAGTAAAAAAAATTGTATCATACAGCTTTAAGCTTAAAAGGAGAATATTCTGAATCATTTTTTTTTTTTTTTGAATCACTTTTTGTTAAATTATAGTTCTTAAATTTATTTACTTTTTTTTCTAATTTATTTATAACTAGTAAATTTTTTGCTAAACGTTAAAATTGCTAAAGTAATCCTCCCTATTTCTTCCGCTTTCTCCAAAAAATCGTAACTTCTTTTGAAACTGCCCCCCTTTTTTTGTCACATTTATATGCAAATATGACAATAATGTGACCATACTCTCTGAAGAGTACAAAACCAAACAATTATTGCATTGCATGCAATTGTTAAATAAAATTCAATTAAAATAGAAAACATGCTCAAAATATATGAAATACTTGGAAATAATCCAAGAAAAAAAGCAGTTTGAACAATTTAATTAAAAAATTTTGTTATTTTAGTTTTTTTTTGTTTCCACTACTATTACCATAAAATCTAGTCAAAAGTGCAGCCAAGCTGGCTGCAACAATGTCTATTTGTTGTTTAGTTTTGGCCAACAAGCATTTGTATTTTTCGCCATTTTTTTCTCGATTTTGGCCAAGTTGTTGCGTTTGCCGCTTTTGAATTCAAATAAAGTCAAAACGAGATCGCAGCAAGTGGCACGCAATGATACCTGTGGCAACTACGTGCCTGCCACAGCTCTGGCAACTTTGGCCACTTTGGCCACATTGGCTACTTTGGCTACTGTGCGTCGTCGCAGATGCGTATCTTTGGCCAGGGTAACTGGACAATTGCATTTATGGCGGGGCGCTGCTGGCCAATCAAACATTTTAATGAAGTGATTAAAATCGACTGTCTTGGCTAGTTGCCATTTAAGCGATGCACAGTTACACTTTGCTATGCCACACAAATACAGTTGCACAGATGCACAGATACAGATGCACAGATACAGATGCACAGATACAGATACTCGAACTCGATCTTTGTGTGTATCTTTTAATTCAATCATTTTTTCTCACAGCTGCTTCAAGTGTTTGCGCCTGTGGCATCATTTGAGTTACATGACATCATTTGAATCAGCGAAGTCGGGTTCCGCATTTACACTATAATACATATACTTGTAGATTTACGAACACGCGCTCTATTAAGTATATATACAAAGTGTGGATCATTTGAATAAGTAAATATTTTTATAGTTGTGCGTAATTTTTTCTTTTTTTTTAACTAAGCTGTCATAGTAATCGAAGTTTGCAGCTAGCTATCACGATTTTAGAAATTTATTTTCGTATACTGAATTGTTGGCTATTTTCAAAGCTTGGAAAGTTTTGACCAAACTATGTTACCATAAGGATTTATGTATCCGGCAGCCCCATGATAAAAACTCAAGCAAGCTTACCATAATGGACTTTTGTCACGGCAATCACGCAAGCCTCACGCACAATAGGTCTATATTACCATAAGGATTTATGTATTCGGCAGCCACATGTAAAAAACTCAAGCAGTGTTGAAAGACAATAATAGACTTTTGTCACGGCAATTACGCACGCCTCACGCATCACGCGCAACTCTAGCAAAAAGCGGTCAGTAAGCCTAGGTTCCGCCTTCTAATAAGGATTTATGTGTCCGGCAGCCACATGTAAAAAACTCAAGCAGACTTTTGTCACGTCAATCACGCACGGCTCACGCACAACTCTAGCAAATAGCGGTCAGTAAGCCTAGGTTCCGCCTTCCAATAACGATTTATGTGTCCAGCAGCCACATGTAAGAAACTCAAGCAGACTTTTATCACGGCAATCACGCACGTCTCACGCACAACTCTAGCAAATAGCGGTCAGTACGCCTAGGTTCTACCTTACCATAAAGAGTTATGTATCCGGCAGCCACATGTAAAAAACTCAAGCAGTGTTGAAAGACAATAATAGACTTTTGTCACGGCAATCACGCACAACTCACGCATCACGCACAACTCTAGCAAATCGCGGTCAGTAAGCCTAGGTCTATGTTACCATAAGGGTTTATGTATTCGGCAGCCCAATGTAGAAAACTCAAGCAGTCTTGAATGACCATAATAGACTTTTGTCACGGCAAACACGCACGCCTCACGCATTACGCACAACTCCAGCAAATAGTGGTCAGTTAGCCTAGGTCTATGTTACCATGAGGATTTATGTATCCGGGCTCCATATGTAGAAAACTCAAGCAGACTTTTGTCACGGCAATCACGCACGGCTCACGCACAACTCTAGCAAATAGCGGTCAGTAAGCCTAGGTTCCGCCTTCCAATAACGATTTATGTGTCCAGCAGCCACATGTAAAAAACTCAAGCAGACTTTTATCACGGCAATCACGCACGTCTCACGCACAGCTCTAGCAAATAGCGGTCAGTAAGCCTAGGTTCTACCTTACCATAAGGATTTATGTGCTCGGCAGCCACATGTAAAAAACTCAAGTAGACTTTTGTCACGGCAATCACGCACGCCTCACGCTTAATGCACAACACTAGCAAATAGTGGTCAGTAAGCTTAGGTCTATGCGTGACTTATTTGTATTTGCTTTTGTGGAACACCCACAGCTAGATAAACATTGTAGAGATACAATATATAGATGCTGCATCAATTAGAGATACTTATATACTTGGCTCTTACTCAAACTTATTTATGCGCTTGTTTACCTTATGAGACACTTGTCAATGACCGAATGTCATTGATTTATGCCACTAATTGTTATTCTGGTATTCAACGCATTGTAGGTGGGCTCATCAGCGATATTTCGTTCTAAATCGCTTAATCAACAGATCAACAAAGTCAAAATATAGATACAGCTAAAGATACAAGACATTAATCACAACAAAAAGTGTCTTAAGTTGCCTTTTAGTTAGTAGCAATTTAAGGCAATTCTTTTATTTCGTTTTAAAGATTTGTTTATGTCGTAGCAATTAGTTGTTGACATCGTAACTAGTTTGTAACTAGTTTGATTATTATTTTTGATGGTTCATTTAATGGCCGTGGCTGCTGTTTGACGCCCACGTCCATCATGTTGTATACTTATTTATTAAAGCAAGTCCAAATAAACTTGTCTTAATTGATTTTTAAATTTTTATTTGAGCTTGTTTTAATAGTTTGTGTAACCAAATTAAAAAAAGTTTCAAAAAAAAACAAGAAATTAAAATTTTGCCGCTTTTATCAAACCACATTGCTAATGAGATCAAATGATCGAAGCAATAGAATGAATATGTATGCCTAAATTGTTAATTGAATTAATGAGCTTTAAAAAAGTTTATATAATTTATTATAGTTATATATATACATATACGTAGCGCTATAGTTAACATTTTCAACACAATGGCTTAGCTCTCATTCTGAATAGCCATAAATGTCATTTTGCATGAAATTGAAAAATGTTTTGGCACTTTGAAACGGTACCAAAACTGGCAAACGACTAAAATTAAGATAACACATTATTATAGATTTCATTCGGGCTTAAGCAAATTTCGTGGATGGTTTAAGGTCACCTTGAAACATAATTTAGCATAGATATGATCAAATGAACACATATTTTATATAAATGAGTTGGATTTAAAGAAAATTAAGCCTATGATATACGTTTTTATGCTCTACTATTATGAATACATTTTGATTTGCATTTTTTTGTAAAATATTCAAGCAAAAACATTTCGCACAATAATTTACAAATTTTAATGGTACACCTTTTTCCGTTTTTTTATTATGTGAATTCACATGGAGAACTTCTAGAATTATCTAAGATTTATGCTACAAAGTTGTTTTTGAATAAGTTGTCTTTTATCACGCTTTTGGGGTGTTCACTATGTCGAGCATGAATGCACAAGTGGCAAAGCGTCCAGCAATAACTTTCAATACAAAAGGGGCATTTCTACTCGACCCAGAACCTTAAAAGATAATGTAATCTTGCCCAAAAAGAGGATATATATACGAATGTGCGAATATTTTTATACTTTTTTTGCATTATTAAGGCGAGCTCTATGAAAATCTTTTCACTTCTTGTCTATCAAAAACATATATATTTTTTTTATTTACAATAATTAAAAACTAATAAAAAACATAAAAAATAGATAGCTCAGGCCTTCGGCTACTATGAAAAAATATATTGTTTATATTTTAATAACAAATATATTGTACATACAAAACTTTATTTTTCCCATAAAAACTTTTATTTGACAAAAGAGAGTTGTACACAGCAAGATTTTCGGACTCCGACGTCAGATTCGATTACAATCGATAAATACATCAGGCCAATACTAAATACTTTTTTAGTTGTGAATGTAAAAACAATTAAATTTAAAAACATCGAAACAGACCAAAGGTCCACAAAGAAATAAAAATATTAAATAAAATTATTAAGTAACAATAATTTTTATTAAGATATAAAAATAAATCCAATTTTAACTCCATAATTTGTTGTATTTTTCTCTATTCTGGTCAGCCGAATTTGGGAAAAACCAAAATGTTGAAAATATTATTTTTTTTCAAGTGAATTTTTTGAGTTCAAAGTTCGGTACAGTATACGAAAATCTTGTATCTACTTTCCTTTGAAATACGGTATGTCCTTGAAGCATTAATATTAAACTAATTTAATCGATTCAAAGCTAGTTCATATATAAATAATTCTTTAATCTAGATAACTTTCATTACTAACAAATAACTAATTCAGTTTCCTTTTGCTTAAATATACGTCGGTTACTGAAAACATGTTTGTTCAATAAAAAACTCAATAATGAAGTAATTAATTCTGCTTGCGGTATACATCATGAAGATCAATCTTATTTCCCTTCAATTTCGAGCAGAATTGCAGAATCTCGTTTTCTTTTTTTTTATTTACCATGAAATATAGTAAAGCTAGTCGTAATTTGTTTAGGAAATGAGCTGATTTAATTCTTGAGCCCTTAGGTGAATTCCCCGTAATTTCATTTTGCTTTCAAAGAGGCCTAACGAACTATTTAAGTAAGTCATTCAAAAATATTGTACATCAGTTTATAATGCCTCCATTAACTTCAAATTGAATTTAAAAACGATTTCCACTTATAAATAACAGAGTCATACAAAAATTTAAGCACAATTTCATATTTAAACTTAAGTTTAACAATAATTAAGCAATTATATTCTATATAATACAGAAAATATAAATTAATATATACAATATTTGTATAAATCGAAGATTATTTTACATACATCTTTGTATAAATTATAAACTTTTTGACCTGAAGTTGATGCCAAAAAATGATTATCTATGCCAGAAACATAACACAACAGTTCGCTGTTTGTAGCGACTTACCGGTAAATTACTAGCGACAAAGGGGCAAGTTACCAGCGACATCTTCGTGCCCCGCCTAATTTCTTTTTTACATATGATGTCATAGGAGAGGTGCAATTGTCACATCCTCGATGACATGTCGCCATTAATTTACCATAGACTCGTATGAGGTAATTTATCTCAAATAAGTCGAGAGTAGTTTACCAGAGATATGTCGTCAGTAATTTGTTGTTTGCCTGAGTAAGAAAGCCAAAAATACATTAAATTTTTTCTCTTTTTTTGTGGCAACATGTCGCCAATCGCGGCCTCCTTACAAGAAATTCATCCTAATTCTTATCTGGAATAAAAAGCCATTATAATAAGGTGAAAACGATCTGGGGTCCAAAAGACCAAAAATTCTAACCTTCAATACCCCACACAATTTTTGGAAAATTTTTTGTTGTTTTTTTGGGGGGGTCGCTGGAAATAAGTTCGAGGTCCAAAGAGGTTCTGAAATGACTAAAAAAATATCTCATTTAATGGATTCTTTTTAGATTTTGAAAATAAAAATAAAACACAGTGTAACTACCCACCCAAAAAATCTATGTTTTTGTACAAATTCTATTTTTGGAGACCGATTGTCTGGAAATATTTTTAATATCGCTAAATACGAGAATACAAATTGGAATAGTTTACTTCAAAAGAATGTTCACATTTTTTCTGGTTGCGGAGATAACCTCTAAAATAGTATATCAGCTAATGTTTAGTTTTTAAGATTGTCCTAGAGCCATAGGGAACTCCTACGTTTTGGAGCTCATATGCGGCTTCAGGGGTACAAATACTATACCTTATATATCATGTATGTATATAAAATAGCCTAGTTAGGTAGGTAGGTAGAAGTGGTTGCTATTCCGACACACCTAGGCCTTTCGAAGGCCCGTTGTGATGCCACTTGAGTTAGTCCTCTACTCTCTTATACCCTCTTTGAACCAACCTGTCGATTTAATAAACGAATTAATCTTATTTATTTTAGTAGAGGGGCAGTAGGAATCCGAACTCTAGCCCTGGGCCTGGGGAGATATCCTTTTTATCCACCACTACCAGTTTCGCTCCAGGCAAGACCTCACTCTTGAGATGGAGTCCTTGTACAGTGACGCCGATCTCTCATCGTCACATGCTACGACCTTAATCTGTCCTTGTTACCACCCCGCGTGTATGCACGATGGCGGTGGACCTGGATTGGTACAGATTACGTCCATAGCGACATCGGAAAGGGCCCGCTGTGCCCATTTCCATTGGGCATTAGGGAACCTTCTCTCTGGGTCTTTTTGGTCTATTACACCTATAATATCACGGTCTTGCGTAACCTCTGCGAAGGATATGTACGGGCTTACCCCCTGCGCCTTCACTTTCTTGTCAGTCGATTTGCTTTCTTCTTTCGACCTCTGGAAGCAGTAGCCACTTGCTCATGTCTTCATGCTGCTACCTTTAGTTGCTCAAGGGAGAACTCTGGTATTATTGCATTTGACCATTCGATGGGCACATTTTTGGACCCACGAGTGTAGGAGAGAGGAAGTCCGCCTGCGGATAGCTCCCTATAAGCAGGTAAAGCTAAATATTACGGAGGGCGCCAAGTATCCGTAAGCTCACGTTAACGACTGGGCTATTTAGGGACCCCCACCCAGGCTGATCTTCGACACGGGTCGCATGACACCTTGATTTAGCCCCTTACACACTCTCCACCATGATTAAATTGCAATATACTATACTCTCGAAGAGTAAAGGACACAGTATAATGCCCTTCTAACTTAGCTGCCCTTCTAACTTATGCCTTCTGCCTACAGAGATAGGGGAGGGTTCAGTGGGGAGGGTTCAGTGGGAGATTGGCCTAAGTCATCAAGAACATATGCTTGCATTTTTTAGTAAGGCCTAGAAAATAAAAACATATTTCGCAATGATTTTACTCACGAGCCACTTATAGTGTTTTTCCAACAAAATCGTGAGACAATACTATTTCATTTAATCATCTGCGTAATACTACGGATGCGTTTTGTTTGCTGCGTACTAGCCTCTTTTTAGAGCATATTTTATTAGTATAGCAATTGAACGATTCAATTCTTTCCATCTTGTATGCAAAAATGTTTAAGTTTCTTAACTTTCTAAAGAAAGCTCTGCCTTTTGTGAATCTGTTTGCTGTTTAAATTTATATGACAACATAGAAAAAATAATAAATGTTAAAAATAAAAAATAAATAATAAACTTTTCGTTTCGAGAGACATAAAAATCTAAAGAAAATTATAAATACAACTGACTACAAATTATATATTATTATCGGGGTCGACTGCAGTTGACCCACTTGTTTTTAAAATGAACTCTGGATGGTTTATTTCTTTTGCCATTTTAAATAATTTAAACTTAATTTATTTTAATGACATGAGTAGCAAATTATCAACAACAAAATTGCGCCATAAAAAATGTCCGCTCCGAAATTAAAAAAAAAAAAATTTAACAAACAAATTTTGTTTAAGGCTACATATGAAACAGGTACTAAAATAAAAAATACACAGTTGAAACCTCGTTTAATGGATCGTTCGTTGTACGTTTAATGGTGCGAATTATTTTAACAATATTTATTGAAAGCCTATACCACACAATATGGCTGCGCTTTTTTATTGTATGTGTTTCTTTATTATTGTTAATATTACTTTTTTATCGCTTATTGAAAAAGTAAATAAAAAAAAAAACATCATAAAGCTGACAAGTCCAATATTTAAATGGCGCATAGTTTGAGCCAACTTATTTTCAAATTGCGCCTACAACAGCAACAAAAAAAACAAAGCCAGTGGCAGTCACAGTGGTTCGTTCGGTGGCTACAGTGGTTGCTGTGTTATTGTTTGTGTTTGCGTGTGTTTAAGGTGTGTCCTATGCCAATCCGAAACCTTATGAAAATAAACAAAAAATAAATAAAAAAAGCTTACAAAGAAAAACAAAGAAAATGTTATGTATAGCAATGAATGCTTTAAATATGTGGAGCAGTTTGATTTTGAAAAACCGTAATGAAAACAAAGATCTAGATAAGTCGGAACGATGCACGAAAATTAAATACACTACAAAAGAATTCTCTAAGCCTAAAGAGTGTTTTGAGAAAAGAAATACAAAATTTCGTTTTTGTTTGTTAGGCTCACATAATGTGGATATAACTCGTAAACTAAGCGTCCTAGAGCGAAAATGGGCTTAATATTGATCACCCAACTTAATGTAGCAAAGTGGTATATGGTTGCAGTGATGTCTACCCATTTAAACGCATATTGATAAGTCCATTAATAATCCCAATTTCACAAAAAATAATTATATTTCTCTATATCGCTCTCAAAAAATTCCCCTAAATTTTATATATTATTATCATTTATTTCCGTTTACAAATTTTATAATCTGGCTAAAAACCACGAAATTAACTTACGCTGAATCGGAGCAAGATTTCAATTTGAATCGATTAGCTTGCGTATAGAGAATGCGTATCTTTTGGCGAAATTTCGTGTGCCTAGCTCTAATAATTTTCAAGATCTTGCTGTTCAGACGAACAATTGGGTGGTAAAATTTTTCACACTCTCCCACACCAAACTCTGTCTATACCACAAGTCCCCTTGACCCTATACCTATAGGGTATACAAAATAACAAATGTGCTACCAATGACAATAAATTGAGGCACGGCGTCGGTGGCAGCAACTTTTCGGGGCTCTTGTTCGAATTGTGGCTACTTAAATAAACAACCCAAGAGATAATGAAATATAGCGGCATCAATATAACAAAATAAAAACACTCTTTCTGCTCTTTCTCACTCACTCTCTGGGATCCGCCCGAGATATTTTAATCATAATAATAGACAGATAACAACGATACGGTAAAGGCGGCAGATACATAGCAGCAGCAGCAACAACAATAACAACAACAAAAAGCTGACAAGAGCCTTTGTTCAAATGTCAGAGATTAATAAAGGCGCAAAAATTTATTTTAAACGATTTTTAATGACGTCGAAAACATCGTCAGAGTTTCTTAACACACACACACACATAAAGCTGGACCACATATTTGTATGTGTGTGTGTGTGTGTTTGTGGCTTTTTTTTATGACTAGAGCTACTCCCTAAAAAATTGTCAGAGCTGCAAGCTTCTGACATAGCAGAAGTCTTTGAAAGCGTTTAGGATTTGGAATGCGGAAAGCTTTTGCGCAACATATATCAAGGAATCCCCAAAGACAACAAGCGGAAGTGGTCGTAATTAAGAATAATATATTTTAAATTTCATTAGTTTGCTTCATTAGTCAGACAGTTTTTTAGAGCAACTAAAGTCAAAATGGTAATTAAA
>JBAMAX010001816.1:0-155485 GCA_037043745.1 Chymomyza amoena
TTTTAAATATCAAAAGTCTCAACAAATACAAATTTGTTGTGACCTTTACCCTGGGCATAGCTGAGCTATCCCAGCCGTTGTTCTGGACAAACCAGAGGTCGTTACAACTGGCGCCCGAGCAGGGACTTTTGATATTTGAGAAGTAAAATTCTGCCTTGGCTTCAAAATATATATTTTTGGGTCCTTTTCATATAAAAAAAAAATTAACTAAGCACAAAATGATGGCACGCGCTTGGATAAAATTCCTAAAGCGTGATGAGCTCCTCGCTTATAGCCAGGAATTTGGTATTCCAATGGCGGGCACTGTGGAAGAATTGCGCAGTCAATTTTCCCAGTGGGTAAAAGAGCAGGAGGGCCAAGTGCGATGGGCGTTGCGGCTGAGCGAGCTGGCCAGAAAACATGGTCGGCGAGGCTCAACAAGCAATTTGGAGGAAAGCGGCTGTAGCGGGCTGGCAGTACCACAGAGTAATGCAGTCTTGGCCAGCAGCACTCCTGCCCAAGTCGACACCAGACCACCACCTTGGGGTACAGGATCCTTTAGACATGACGTAGCGGTCGAAATCCCTGTACCCCACAATGCGTATATTGGTTCCAATAGTCTGCGAGACTACACAAAAGTTGCGAAACAAGTGAGCGAGTGGAAATTTCGTTTCGACGGATCCACTAAGCCACTAGAATTTTTGGAACAGGTGGAATGGTCAGCTGAAACTTATGCGTTAGATATAAATCTTATTCCAAGAGCGATGCCTGAACTTCTGACAGGCATGGCCCTAAAGTGGTATGTGGCAAACAACAACCACTGGACAACATGGGTGGCCTTCGTTGAAGATTTTGAGGGCTATTTCCTACCCCGAGGCTATTTCTCAAAGCTGCGGGAGGAAGTTAGCCGAAGGCGGCAAAAGCTGGGTGAGCCCTTTAAACACTACATGGCCGAAATTCAGACCCTGATGCGTCCTTGTAGATATTTCAAGGAGCAGCAACTGCAGATCATTTAATTCCAAAGTGTGCCTGATCTGCGAGCATACGCTCGGTCCGGCCAATTTCAAACCCTCGCCAAACTCATGGAGTTGGCGGACGAGTTTGAAGATTTGGAAAAGGACAGGCAGAGATTGAAGGCGGAGGCACAGCATACAAGGCCAAGGGCAATGTATGCGGCACAGGGCGAAATGCCGCCAAACCACGATGCGCCAAATGCGTGTTTGGGCAGGCGGCAAATGCGCAAAGGCGGGAATTGCCTACTCCCAGAATAAGGGAGAGCAGGCCCCAGCAATACCAACCACAGGGCAGGATCGAGGATCCTAGCAATGTGTGCCGCAGGTGTGGGTATCCCGGGCATTGGGCTCGGGAATGCCGAAATAAGCAAATTGTATTTTGCTGGAAGTGCGGCCAAGTGGGCAAAAGCACAATGAATTGTTGCCCAACAGCGGGAAACGGGCGGCGGCTCTCGTCACAAGGAAACGAGCGAGGGCCGCAGCAACAAATTCCGCCGCGGCGCTAATTGCCAAATTGACAGATGGAGGTGGCCGTATAGATGCGGAGGTGGCAATTGCTGGCGGATTATATAAAGCCACAATTGACACCGGTGCAACTGGCAGCTTCATCTGCGAGAAATTGGCCAGTGCATTAGGCAAGCCATACTTAGAAATGCACAGGGTACAGTTGGCGGATGGGCGATACAGCGACCTCATGCGTCGGCTCGATGTGGAAATCGCCTTTGGACACAGTGTCGCCACAATAGGGCTCCGAGTGATGCCGGGTGTGGTAGACGAACTGGTCCTTGGGTGGGATTTTCTCGGGCAGATGGGCATGAGCATGAGCTGCGCAGGCCACATATTAAATATCCCCAACAAGACGCATGGTGGGCGTTTGGCTGAAGAGCGAATCACAGTCACACGGGCGGGAGGACCCGGTGTTGATGTGGATGCGTTTCTTAGGATAGAATTAGCTGAGTTTGACAAAATGGCGGGCGTTTCAAACATTGCGGAGCATAGCATTGTTATGAAGGACACCCGGCCGATCAAACAGCGGTACTTTCCTAAGAACCCAGCGATGCAGGCTCTCATCAATGAACAGATTGATGAGCTGTTGGCGCTGGGGTGCATTGAGCCTTCGCATAGTCCGCACAGCGCGCCGATAGTCATGGTGCGAAAGAAAACCGGTAAATGGCGGTTGTGCGTGGACTACAGGCAGCTAAACGCAAGGTCAGTACCTGATGCGTATCCATTGCCTCGAATTAACCATATCCTAGATCAGCTACGTGATGCAAAATATATCAGTAGCTTAGATTTGAGGAATGGTTACTGGCAAATTCCAATGGAGGAAAAGAGCAGACAATATACTGCGTTTACAGTGCCTGGGAGAGGACTGTTCCATTGGAAGGTTATGCCTTTTGGCCTACATTCAGCGCCGGCCACATTTCAGAGGGCGCTGGATGCCGTGATTGGCGCAGATATGCAACCGCACGCGTTTGCGTACTTAGATGACATTATTGTCATTGGACGCACGCTAGAGGAGCATATGGCCAATCTGAGAGAAGTTTTCCGCCGCTTAAAGGCGGCAAACTTACGTCTCAACGCGGAAAAGTGCGTATTCTTTAAGAAAGAATTAAAATATCTGGGTCACATGGTGACGGACCAGGGTATTAGCACAGATCCGGAGAAGATAGCCGCAATAGCAGAATTGAAGCCGCCATCCAATTTAAAACAACTATGCCAATATATTGGCGTTACCTCCTGGTATAGGCGGTTCGTGCCAGGGTTCTCTGCAGTGGCACATCCTTTGAATGCACTTTTAAAAAAGGGCGTCAAATGGATGTGTACTCAGGAACAAGAAAAGGCGTTCTTGGAAATAAAGGCGAGGCTTACTGCGGCGCCGGTACTTGCTTGTCCAGATTTTGGGAAAATGTTTGTGTTACTAACAGATGCAAGTAACTACGGATTAGGAGCAATCCTGACTCAAAACTCAGGTGATGGCGAAAGAGTAATATCGTATGCTAGCCGAACACTAAATTCAACTGAGCAGAATTACTCTGCAACAGAAAAGGAATGTCTGGCCATAGTATGGGCCATCCGTAAGTTACGTCCATATCTGGAAGGATACCATTTTAAAGTTGTGACTGATCACATGGCTTTAAAATGGTTAATTTCTATTGAAAATCCTGCAGGCCGAGTAGCACGATGGGCGTTAGAGCTACAGCAATATGATTTCGAGATAGCGTATAGAAAAGGCCAGCTTAATGTCGTGGCGGATGCGTTATCTCGACAACCATTAAGTGCTGATAAGTGTATGCGAACGGTGGGAATCGCTACACAAGCTGAGCCTACGTGTGCTTGGATTAAGCAAACGCGGAAAGATATAGAAGCTGCGCCACAAAAGTTTGCCGACTATTTGATAGAGTCGGGCCAGCTTTATCGTCATATCCCGCATAGAGCTGGAAATGAGGACGTGGCTGCGTGGAAATTGTGTGTGCCTACAGAGAAAAGGCCGCGAGTCATAGCTAAATACCATGATGCGCCGGCGGCAGGACACAGGCAGTCGGAAAACTATTGCCAGAGTAGCAGCACGGTACTATTGGCCGGGAATGTATAGAGACTTTCAGGCATACGTACAAAGATGCGAGGTATGCCAGAAATATAAGGCAAGCCAGCTACAAGCGGCGGGTAAAATGCTGACGCAGATTCCCGAAGAACCTTGGGCAACAGTGTGTGCGGATTTTGTTGGACCGTTACCTCGGTCGAAACATGGCAACACAATGCTTCTGGTTTTCGTAGACCGTTTCGTAAAGTGGACAGAATTGGTCCCTTTGCGAAAAGCAACGGCGGCGTCACTGCAAAAAGCGTTTCGGGAAAGAATACTTTCGAGATTTGGAGCACCGAAAGTATTAATTACTGATAACGGAACGCAATTTACCAGCCGGGCGTTCAAACGGTTCTTAGAGGATTTGGGTGTACGGCACCAATTTACAGCGCCATACACGCCGCAAGAAAATCCGACAGAAAGAATGAATAGAACCGTGAAAACCATGGTGGCGCAGTTTGCGGGCAAAGAGCAACGTGCCTGGGATGAGCTCCTTCCCGAAATCATGTTGGCCGTGAATACCAGTGTATCTGAATCTACTGGATATTCACCGGCGTTTTTGGTGCAAGGCCGCGAGCCGCGTTTGCCCAATGCATTGTTTGATGAAACAACCATTGGCACGGGCCAGCCGCGGCGCGAACCAGGCGAAACGGCAGAAAGATTGAAGGAAGTATTCGAGGTGGTGCGGCGCAGCTTAGAAAAAGCTGCGCAAGATCAGGCCCGATACTATAATCTACGCCGTAGGCCTTGGAAACCCGTTGTCGGCGATATGGTATGGGCCAAAGAGCACCAATTGTCGAATGCGGTAGAAGGTTTCGCAGCCAAACTAGCCCCAAAGTTTGGCGGACCTTTTCGCATTGTTGACTTTGTATCGCCAGTTATAGTAAAGTTGCAAGGCATGAATGGTGAGCGGGCCAGAACGGCACACATTAGCTCCTTAAAACCTCATGGCCAAGTTAATTCGAGCCAACCCAAAGCTTAGAAAAAAAAGGGGTAAAGTCGGCAAAAAGAAAAAAAAAACATAAAAAATGTAAAATTTATGTTCTAAGGGAAAAAAGCTATAACTGGCGACGATGCAGTTTAGGCGGCACTAGAGCACAGTGGATAGATGCAATAAGCAGTCCAAAAAAACTGCGGAGTGCGTCAACATAGTAACAGCCTATATTGCGGCGGCCACTATGAAAAATAATGCCTTTAAGAAAAAAAAACTGCGCAAACAATATTTGTTTATAGCCAAACACAAGCGAAATGGTCTCTGGCAATTTACATTTTTAAAATATGTATATAAATTGCGGGGAAAAAAAAAATATAGCACAACCTATAGTTAATAATAACAAAAAAAAAATTAATAAAAATTGTGTGTTGAGAAAAGACTGCTTGTTGGCGGGAAAAAATATTCAAATATGTTGTACACGAGAGCGGTGCACTGCTTACCGGATAAAAACACTAACACAAAGGTATGTAAGCAGTGCGGTACTCACCTATGTGTGAAGTGTTTCACATATACATAGACTTGTATGCACTTCTATGTTGGTGCGAGTGAAATGCATGTATTACACATATATGATATGCAAATCAACCACCAACGGAGAGATAGAGTGCGGGAGAAACACTTACACATAGATATGAGCTGCTCAGAGATTAGAAGAGAGCTCATATGTGTACGTGGAGCGAGCTAAAGCTGGAGAGGAACCGTTTGGACATATTCCTCGGGTCTCCAATCGGCGAAGCAGCACCAGCTGGACTTTGGAAGTGGCGTGATCTGCTATGCAGCGGTCATTTCAAAGTGGACCATTAAGAAGAAAAGTCGAAACAGTGCTGTATTTTTTTTCAAAAAAAAAAAAAAAAAAAATCATGGAATTCATAAACGAACAAGTTTTGGACGCGCCTACACCTATGGAGGTGACGGAGACGGCGGCGGACGCAGTGGCGGACGTGGCGGACGCGGTAGTGGACGTGGCGGATGACGTGGCGGACGAAGTGGCGGACGAGATGGCGGCCGACACGGAGGCCTCCGATGAGGCAAGTACGGTGATCTCGGTCAGCTCGACTGAGAGCGATGGCGGAAAGCCTCGCCTAGTCTTGCTGGGCCGAGAGTAAAAATGGATGGTAAATCGGTGGCGCACCCGACATTTTATGATGTTGGAAACGTTTAGTTTTCCAAAAGTGTCGGGGTGCGGGGGCTTCTCGCTGCGGGAGCTCTCCGAGCCAGCGGGGCCACCACGATCTAGCATATCTGAGCCACCAAATCTGGCCGACATTGTCAAAAAACATGACCAGCGACAACAACAGCCACAGCCACAACAACATCAGCGGCAGCCACAGCAACAACAGCAACAACAGCGACAACGGCAGCCACAACAACAACAGCAGCAGCCACAGCAACAACAGCGGTGGCCACAACAACAACAGCAGCCAAAGCAACAACAGCGGCGGCCACAACAACAACGGCAGCCACAGCAACAACGCCAACAACAACAACAGCAGCAACCCGGCAGGCGGATGCGGCCCCTTCCGGCCATGTCCGACGAGGAGATGAGAAGGACGCTTCGCCGACAACGTCTCCAGCGGGAGACACAGTTACACCTGCGCCAGCAAAACGTGGCCCAGAACCGGCTCGACCGGCTGAGGCGGTCGTTGGCACAGGAAAACACGCCTAGGCGAGGATGGCGCCTAGTTGAGGACGAGGCCGCGTGGCCAGCAAAAGTCCTGGAGGCCATCAGGCGCAGGCTGCTGCGCAGCCCGCCCAAAAATGTCGGTGGGCAAGTGGTGACCACGGCAGAAGGCCTCTTTAGGGTACGTTGGAGTCGGGGCGGCGACATAAAGGTTTATGCCCTGGTCCAATAGGAAAAAAAAATGTTGAGAAAAAAAAAATATAAAAATATGAAGAAAAGAAAAATAAATGAAATTTTATATAACTTTTTTAATATTTTTTTCCATACATTTCACTTTACAGAAAAAAAAAGATTTCATATATGTATTAAAACAAATTTATATTTCGCAAGCAGCCACTACACTCGCACAAAAAAAAAAAAAAAAACACACATTACAGCGATCGGCGGTGCCTCACTCCTGGGTAGCAGGGGCTGACGGCGGGCACAGGCAGGTGTACACTTGCCGGGTCCAAAGAGGGACTTAGGCGTTAAAAATAAAGTAGTTGCCGGGTCCAACGAGAGGCCCAGGCGTACAAAGTAAAGTATTTGCCGGGTCCAACGAGAGGCCCAGGAGTTGAAAATAAAGTATTTGCCGGGTCCAACGAGAGACTTAGGCGTATCCAATAGGCAGAATTGCAGGCCGGGCCAAAATATGCAAATAGGCGCAAGGCTGCAATTCATAAATGGGAAGGCGGACGGCGATTCCGCAGGTGCAGATGGGTAGGTAGACAGGGTGTCTACCTTCTTCACATATCTGGGAAGAGATTTGCGTGGTAAAAAAAGGTTTTTTATAATATTTTAAATTCAGTACGAACCTTGCACGTTTGTTACAGCAGTCTCTTCCTCTTACTAGTAACACAGCTGGTGATGGCGTTGCCAGTCGCGCATGCGCACAGGTGGCATCACCAGACTAAATAAACACGCTAAAAAGCTAGTTGATGCGGTAGCACAACAGAAAGCTGATAGCTGTAACAGTGGCGGTAAAATTTTGCATCATGGGCGGGGAAAGAAAAAAAAAAGGAAAAAAAAAACGCACATTCAAAAAAAAAAAATAAATACTCAGGCCGATGCAGCTTGGCAGCTGTGGGCAAAGCCAAGTGAGTATTTAGACGCGGTGGTCGGTGGATAAGTGAGCAGAGTTTTTTCCTAAAATTTTTGCTGCGTCCGCCGTGACTCCGGTTGAGGGAGCTCGGGAGCGAGCAAACTTTTGCTGCGTGAGCCGTGACTCCGACTGAAGGAGCTCGGGAGCGGGCAAAAGTTTGCTGCGTTCGCCGTGACTCCGATTGAGGGAGCGCGGGATCGAGCAAAAGTGTAGTCAACGCTGCTGGCTACTCTCCCAAAGAGGGGAGGTAGCAGAGCGTTCTGGGAGGCCGTTCCGTCGCTTGACCTGGTGCCGATTTATGGCACAGGCAAGGGCGAACGATGGATGGTGAGTGGCGCTCAGCTCACGAGGAGGATCCGCAGGGGCGGTGCGACCAGCCGCGGGCGCCATACCACTTGGCAGAGCAACAGCTGGGCCAATGTTTGCGATCCGCTTCAACAACAAAATTTTATATTATTTTTTTTTCTTCCATTTTTTTTCTTTACCGAAGGAAGGGGGGAGTGTGAGGAGGCAAATCGCCACCTCACAACATTCGGATAATTTACCAATAGGCACACTGCTTGCACTGCTTGGTGAGAGTACTCTCACTAACAGCAACAACTGCTTGGTGAGAGTACTAACACCAACAACTGCAGCAGTTGGCGCGCTTAATTGAATTAGTATTAGTAAAGAAAGCCACTAATACTAGGGCAAAGATAGCGGCCAGGTTTTTGGCGGGCTTCTTAGGAGAAAGTATTGGTGTGTACGTGTGAGTGTAGAGTAGGCGACAGGGATAAATTCGAGTAGGCTGTACTCTGTCTTTTTAGGGAATTAAGATAGGTAGATAAGCAGAGTACAGTTTAGGATGTGTTTGTATTAGTTTTGGCGGGAATTCCAGGATTTGGCGGGATCGAGAACCTTTATAAGGCGGATCAGTGGCCAAATCTGGGCATTCCGAGTACGCATTCCGAGCAAAGTATTTCGAGTCGAGTAGTGATAGTGTAAAGTGAAGGCCAACGTGGTACAGTCAGAAATGAAATTATAAAATTAGAGTGCCACTCTGATTTTCATAATATAATAAACTAAGTGCAGTGACCAGTAGTGCCGAAAATTTAAAGGCGTACGGTAAAATCAAGACAAAGACTTTGAGTTAAATAGTAGCGCACCGGGTGCGACCGCGTCGGGAGTTTAACGACCCGTCTAATATAACTCAGCCAATAAATAAGCTTTTGCTACCAGGAGAAATCTGGGTAAGCGTCGCCAAGGGCGTAGTTTTAAGCCACTGTAGCTACGAGAAATATAAGATTTAATATAAAACTAATCTGTAATAATTTTATAAGATTCTGTTAACTAACGTATAAATATAAGTGCAATATATTTTGTAAAAGTAGCGAGCGTGTCGGCTCAATTTAAGTGTTTTAAAGAAAAACCGCGAAACGGCGGAAAATATATGTATTAAAATTAAGGCAAAGCGTTTTCTCTTTTTAAATATCAAAAGTCTCAACAAATACAAATTTGTTGTGACCTTTACCCTGGGCATAGCTGAGCTATCCCAGCAGTTGTTCTGGACAAACCAGAGGTCGTTACAACTTAAAAACAAAATTAAGAAAATACTTCAAAAACTTTCATAGAATTACTTCAAAAAATTTGCATGTAAGATACGACCGTCAACGACGTCTGCCCTCGCGTGTCTCCCCTCGTATTTTTATATACGAGGTGTGTTCAAAAAGTAAGGCGACTTTTCAAATTTCGCGGGCAACGTATTTTCGATTATCGATTTTTTTTTGTTTTGTTGTGTTGGTACACTCTTCCCGAACATCTGTACCAAATTTAAAGTCAATGGAATTTTTTGTCTGATTGTGAGAGGCGTAAAGGTTATAAGTGTTTTGTGTGCACTCATTGCGTTTATAAATAATATTAGGGAATTTCCTGCCTTAAAACTGGTGCTATTCGAGCTAAGATGTAATCTTTCATCGGGGTCAATCAAAAAACTGTTATTTCTCAAATTAAACAAATAATCATTAATAAATACAATTTTGTCAATGCGCTGTTGACTGAAAATATTTTAAATATAGTTTATTTTCTGGTATCCTTAATATTGATCCTTCAAGGACATGTACGAATTTCTATGAAAGTGTATTGAAGTGTACACACATACTTATTTTGGTTCAAAAAATGATTAAATTATAATTTTTCTTATGTAGTATCCTTAATATTGATCCTTCAAAGACATGTAAGGCATCAACGGAAAGGTCTTGATGTGTGCAAACCATTTTGCGCGCTCCTTGGTTCAAAAGATATCTAAATTCAATTTTTATTTTCAATGTTTCAAATAAAAATTACGCCATAAATTTTATTTTTGATTTTGATTTATTATAAAAATTGAAAAATGAGAGTTATTACTCAATTTTCAATAAAAATTTATATTTAATTATTATTTCATGATTTTTATTTTTATATGAAAAATAAGAGTTAAAATTTTTTTTGATATAAATTAAAAATAAAAGCTTAAGCTTGTTGTAAGGTCCTTCAGAAAAAATTATATATTGCTGCATGGACTTTCATAAATACCACTTTTTTCGCTTTGAGATTTTTCATAACCATCAGTCTTATTTGCGGTCCCTGGTTTTGCGTTGACAAATAGAAAATCAGTAATAAGAACTAACAAATAAGATTGTAAAACAATAAACAGTTCAAACCCAACAAATATACTTGCCTCCTAAAATTCAGAAGTGCGATAGTGCCTCATTTTGAACGATAGTGTTAATGTATATAAATTGTCTGTTGCACAAATAAAAGCTTGGCTTAGTGTTTTGAGCCAACCGACAAAGGGATTAAAATCGGACTGTATGCCATTCCTAGCGAAATCCGCGATCAGTGCCCAGAGGTGCACCAAGCTCAAAATTTGGAACAAAATTTTTCAGCCAACATGTCTACGCAACAGATATTACAACAAGAGCAACAACATAAATCAGATAACGACGCAGTTTTTCAGCAACAAAAACAAAAGTCTGCAAACGACGCCACGCACTACAGCAACAACAACCATGCATACAAAGTAACAATAACAACGAGCAAGCAAAATGTACAGTCAAGACGCTGACATGATGCGTCGCGAAAACTGAGGCGACGGCTTACAAAATAAAACGTCAGCACAATTCGACGAAAGCAACGAATTGTTGCAACTGCGTGCTGACCTAAAAGCAACAAAAGCTAAATTTCATCAGCTTGAGAAAACTTTTAAGTTTGCTGCTATAGCCGAAAGAGTAATCGTACCACAGTGCCACACAGAGAGAGAGAAGAGAGCCAAAAAACATTGTCAAGCAATTTTGCATTAGCCAAAGAGGTAGTGGTTCATTACGATGGAAAATCGGGCAAAATTAATAACGACTGCTTGCGTATACTGATCATCACCAAATTAAAGGGTGCTGCACAAATTTGGAAAAAGTTTCAAAGGCTGATATCAGACGAAAATTCGAGGCCCGCAAATGGAAAAATCAGAAAAATTTCTGCACTTATTTTGGTAGCAAAATTACACTTTCATGCGGCGTTAATGTTGACGACGACGAACTGTTGGACCAAATGATCGAAGGAATACCTCTCGAAAACTTACGTATTCAGGCGCGCATTCAATGCTTTTCCAGCCCTATGCAGATGCTAAGGGCATTTTCCAACGTCTGTTTACCGGGACGTGCCAAAGCAAATGCCGGACCAGACGACACAAAGAAAGATGAGATGCGCTGTGACAATTGCAACTCTAAAGGTCACTCAGCTGATGTATGCAGAAATCACAGACGTGAACGTGGATCATGCTACGCCTGTGGAAAGTTTGGTCACTTGGACATTTGTTGCACAATGTGCAGACAGGAAGAGCAACGTCAAAGACGACTATGTAAGATATTTTAAATTTTTTTTTAAAAACAGCAATAGTGATTTTATGCCATTGACTTCAGAAAGCCTGCTAGACTCAGGAAAAGCCCTGTTTCTTTCATTAAAAATTCACTTATTAATAAACAAGTTATTATAAATTCAGTTAATGAACCGTATTTCGGAATGAATAAAAGCCCTGTCGAAACTTATGGGAAAATAAAATGTTACATCTTAAAAAATTCCAAAAAAATTTATTTTGATTTGGTTATAGTATCTGATTTTTGAAATGCATGTGGGTTACATTTTAATTTGGAAGTACACTTGTTGGGAAAAAGAACCGCACATTAGTCAAAAATTCAGTCAAGATAGCGGAAATGTATCTTTAAATGTTAACAATGTAGTTACAACAAAAAAGCAAGCAAATGAAACTGAAAAATGGCGTACGTAAAGTCGGGCGGACGACTTTGGGATACCCTGTACCACTAGCTTGTAATAAAATCCAGTTCCTTAATAAAAAACTAAAAACAGAAGAATTTTTAAGCAATTTTTTTTTTGACCGATAGGTCCTATGGGAGCTATATGATATAGTCAACTGATTTCGATCATATTTGACACAGTACTTTAATACCTTAAAAAAGAATGAATGCCGAATTTAGTTCAAATATCTTTAAAACACCCCTATGGGAGCTATATAATTTAACCCTGATATCAAAAAAATTAAATAAACTCCTATGGAGTAATATGGAATCTAATGTGAAAGTCTGGTTACTCTAGCTCTTACCATCTCTGAGATCTAGGCGTTCAAATGGACAGACAGATGGAAATGGGTATATCGACTTCTCTATTCACCCTGATCATATTTTAGGTAACTTTGGGGTGTCTCCGAAGACTCCTTCTATATGTTGCATACATACATTTTCGGCTTGCACAAACTTAATATAACCTTTGTACCATTCGGTACAGGGTATAAAAACATAAAAATAAAACTCAAAAAGTACTGGCTGGACAAGTCAAAATCAAACAACCGTTTTGAGTTGCTAGCGCAAGCAGATGACGAGAGCGAACTACACACTGACAGTGGGACAGAACCGAAAACAAACACACAAAATCAAACACATAAACTACGCAAAATTAAGCCACCGTCCATCTATGTTCAAAATCTAGAAAACTTCAATGCACTAATAACAGCCCTAAAATCACTTCCCGATACGAAATATTAACTAAAAGCACTCCCAACAAATGAAATCAAAATACAACCGCAAGAAAGTACCCACTATACAAATATAATAAAATTATTAAAAGATAAAGACACAAAATACTTCACATTTAAGCCTAAAGATCAAAGAGGTTTCAAAGTAATACTTCAAAACGTTCAGATACAACCGAAATCATAACGGAACTAGCTGAACTCGGTCACGAAGTACTAAACATACACAACATTCAACGCAATGACACAAAACAACCTCTTTCCTTGTTCTTTATAGAGCTAAAACAAAAAGATAACAACAAAGAAATTTATAAAATAGTAAGCGTTCTATACTGTAGAGTCACTTTTGAACCACCTCACCAAAAACGGACAATCCCTCAATGTATAAACTGCCAAAAATATGAAGAAATTATTGCACAAAAGACCCAGTATGTGTAAAATGTGCAGGTAAACATAATACAGTTAACTGCATTATCAAAAACCAATCCGACAAAAACCAAATTAAATGTGCCCTATGTGGCGAAAATCATACTGCTAATTACAAAGGATGCATGGTTTATAAAGCTCTGCAAATTCAAAAATTCCCCGCCCTGCGTAAAAAAGAACTCCCAAAAACGACAAACCACTAGCAGACCACCGGCAACAAACTAACTTCTCCAGGGATAACATATGCACAAGTACATAACAAAAATATGTCCTTACCAGCGAGTCACAACCAGTCTTCTACTACAACAAACACCAACCCAGCACAGCAACAAGATGACCTGCACGAACTGAAACAGATGACAAGTAGTTACCCAAATGACAAATATGATGAACATCATTACCCTTCTTGTAACGAAACTTGACAAACAATAAGCTAATAATTGCCATTTGGAATGCTAACGGACTGTCTCGGCATCTATTGGAAGTAAAAAACGATTATACTGAAAATGCAATTGACATCATGCTTATTTCCGAAGCGCATGCCACTGACAAGACGCATATAAACATACCGAACTACGAAATTTATTTTACAAACCACCCTGACAACAAAGCTCATGGCGGCACAGCAATTATAATAAAAAGAACTCTGAAGTGCGTAGAAATGGACGATTATAAAACGGACGTTCCGTTAATACAAGCGACTACAATCAGCATTATATTATAACTTCAACTGGACTAATAAATATATCAGCCGTTTATTGTCCACCCAAGTTCAATAATACAAAAGACCAATACCTCGATTACCTAAAGTCCCTCAGAAATCGATACATAGCAGGAGGAGACTACAATGCTAAGCATATAATGTGGGGATCGAGAATTACCAACGCTAACGGAAGACATTTATACGAAGCCAGGAGAACCGACATATTGGCCAATTGACACTAAAAAACTTCCTGACTTAATTGACTTCTGTATCACCAAAAATGTGATCCATGAAAACATAGCAATAAAATCATGCCTTGACTTATCATCAGACCACTCACCAATAATAATTACACTTCAAGATAGACCCGTTGAAAAAACCACCACATCCCTATACAACCATAAGACGAACTTTCCCTGCAGGAATTCGGTGTCATTTATGTGGCCTCAACTACTCTAAACGTTACTAGTTCTTATATGGTTCAAATAAGAACTGTTGTGGAATAGGAAAATGCGGTAAACGAGAGCGCGCTTCGCTCACGGCTTACGCTCTCAAATTTGTGTTCGCTCAATTGAGCGAGCTGCTCTCTCGTTTTTTGTATTTTTTTAACGCAACAAGAACAAACAAGCATTCTTTAAGGGTGGGTTCATGGTATAATAAGTAAAGGTAAAGTACTCTGAAATTTCACTCGCACGACAATTCTTAATTTCATTTTCGTTGCGAATGTTCATGAGGAAGGTTGTGTCTGCGCATTGTTTTTAAGCATAAGCAGTTATTTTGTGCAGCGTTTATTGCAAGCATTAGCAACAAAAAATAATTTTGTATGCATATGTGCATATGTATGTGTGTTTGCTTATGCACGACAACAGCAACGAGGGTGGTTTTTTTTTTCGCTTTCTCGCTTTTTTGTCCACACAAAAAATAAGAAATCGGTAGGTTCGGAGTACTTTACCTTTACTTATTATACCATGGGTGGGTTGTGGCTATTTTTTTTTTTTGTGTATGCATAAAAACAACAAAGGAATAAAAGGCAAAAGAAGCTGCTGCAAAAATTAGGCGTCAGTACAAAGTGCAAATCAGTGCGATCGGTTGTAAATATATTGAAAATCAATTGTTTTAATAATTAAAATAAGTAACAATTTAAAAAGCAAATCAGTGCGGTAATAGAAAAACAATTATTTAAATATAATAAAAGAAAAGTTGCCAAAACACAAGGTGAGTTACATACATATGTATTTGCTATTTATGTTTATGCAAACATACAGTGTGCCACAAAAGCCATAGTACAGCAGGCGATTTTACACTTAAATGCGAATTCCTCCCAAATTGTTTAAATCTTCCAAAAACTAATGATATATTTTCTTAAATATATATTTTTAAATAATAAACAAAAAAAAAACAACGTTTGCAGTTAATAATGCACATTTTGGCAGCGGAAAATTCCCACACGCGCATACAAAAGTAAAGCAAAGCATATACAAAAAAGTCCCGTTACAAAAACCAAAACAAACCAGCTGCAACAACGTAAATTCGGTATACCGTCTAAGTGTACTATGACATTATATACACAAATTTAAGAAAACCTCATCATTAGTTTTTGGAAAAATTTAACAATTTGGGAGGAATTCGCATTTAAGTGTAAAATCGCCTGCCGTACTATGACTTTTGTGGCACACTGTATGAAGATACATTACATATAATTGCATTGCATGTGCATAAATAATGTTGTAAGTAATATTTGTAACAAAATTTTTTATCTGCAGTTAAATTCTGCTCACAGACGCATGTCAACTAAGGTAAGTAAAAATAGCAATAATTTGTTTTTTTATTGTTTAAATATACATAAATAAATATGAACGTATTTATACAAAAATTGTTTTTTGTGCTCTATAGAGACATTTCTTGCATCTATTAGTTGATGGCTATGAGGAATCAGGCCCGTCATTCCGTGCTTTGATATTTGTGTGAGATCTTGCACAAAGACGTTTTAATGGAGCTTTACATATGTATTTGGGGAAAACGTCTCTAAGCCATTTCGAAAACTTTTGTGGCATATGTAAGCATACTATTCATTACGAGATTAAAAAAATAAATAATAATTAAAACTCTCTTTACAGAAGAAATACAAATTCAGTCGGCAATATTAAATCTCTCGGACAACAGCTCCCCAGAACGGCAACTAATGAACAAAAACTACCTTATAGTATTTTTAAGTAATAATAATTTTCTTATTTTAAGTTGTATTATAAATTATTTGTTATGTAATATTTTGTTTGATTATATAATTGTATTAATTTTGTAATTTAATTAATTTATATTTTTAATTTGTATTTAAAATTAATTATATTCAATATTTTAAGTAAAATTGTATGTTTATACATATGTTAAGATAATTTTTAATGTTTTTAATTTAAATTGTTATTATTTTTGTTTAGTAATTAATTTTATTTATGTAACTTGTATAATAATAATAATAATGTTCAAATTGTAAATTTAAAGTAGTTTCATTTTTGGGCAGTATATTCCAGTCTGGAACAAAAATTACTAGTAAAATTAAAGACCATATTTACCAACCTACAACTAAATGCAAAGAACTATTAATTTTCTATATCAAATGGACTAGTTTTGAATTCGTTAGAAGCGACTTGTTACATTCTAATAAGCTGCTACTAGTTTTGTTCAATATGCGCCGGACCAGTTTGAAACCAGTTGAACATCATACCCGAAAATTCTGGTTGCCTGCAATGACAGCCCCATGTTAAACATACTAGAATTTTCAGAGCAAACATACTAGGTTTCGGACAAACAGTTGCACAACGGGGCGGTTCAAAACCAGTTTGCGACTGTAATGTTTTCCTGCAGGGTTGCAGTTAATAATGCACATTTTGGCAGCGGAAAATTCCCACACGCGCATACAAAAGTAAAGCAAAGCATATACAAAAAAGTCCCGTTACAAAAACCAAAACAAACGTAAATTCGGTATACCGTACTATGACTTTTGTGGCGCTGAATTACTGCCATTTTTTAGTTTTTTTAGAATTTTATGGTTAATTGTTATTGAATTGTTTTTTTTTTTGGTTTATTGTTTAAAAATATATATTTAAGAAAACCTCATCATTAGTTTTTGGAAAATTTAAACAATTTGGGAGGAATTCGCATTTAAGTGTAAAATCGCCTGCTGTACTATGACTTTTGTGGCACACTGTATTTCGTGTAATACTACTGGAAAATATGGAAACAAGAGTCCCTTTAAAATCCCCCACGGAACTTGACTCTGCAATTGCATATTTAAATGACAACATAGTAAAACCAGTAACACAATCGACAGCACCACCAGACACTTCAACAAGAAACCAAATCCCTGCTTATATTAGAGATAAAATCAGACAAAAACGCAAACTTAGGAAAATATGGCAGCTCTCTAAAGATCCAGATGATAAAACTAAACTAAACAAAGCCACAAATGAACTCAAACAAATTCTCCAATAAAATAAAGATAATCGACTGAAGAATTACCTAAGCAGCCTTGAGACAACTACAGCTACTAACTATTCCCTATGGAAAGCGACTAAAAAACTTACTAGCACCATCATACACAATCCTCCTATAAAAACAAAATCCAACACATGGGCTAGGACAAACAAAGAGAAAGCTGAAACTCTGGCTGAACACTTTGAAACAATATTTAAAAATAGCATGGACAATCAAAACACTGAGCTCCCAGACCCAACTGAAAATCCAGACTATGCAATACAAAACACATCAAAAGAAGAATCTTAAAGACAAAAAGACACCGGGATACGACCAAATAAGCTGAAAAATACTAAAGGAACTACCTGCACTATAATAAGTTATATACGAGACCTCTTCAATGGGATCATTAGACTACAATACTTTCCGAAGGCATGGAAAGTTGCACAAATTACAACGATTCCTAATCCAAATAAAAACGCCACTGTTACAAGCTCGTATCGACCAATCAGCTTACTACCTATCCTCTCCAAATTGTTCGAAAAAATACTACTTGACAGAATTGTCCCGATTATTAAACAAAAAACAGATCCATAGAGTAGTCAACAAAATTACAGATGACTTTGACAATAAGAAATATTGCATTGCTGTATACTTGGACATTGCGAAAGCATTTGACAGAGTATGGCACAAAGGACTTCTACATAAGCTTAAAAATATCTTACCACTTAACATATTTAACATCTTCAAAAGCTATATAATTGACAGATACTTCTTCATAAAATACGACGATGAATGCTCTGAAATCATAAAGACGACAGCGGGAGTACCTCAAGGTAGTGTACTTGGCCCCATATTATACCTAATATACACAGCTGACATACCTACGCCAACTACCCCAGGGACATTTGCAGACGACACTGTGTTATTGTCAGCTAATAACAGCAAGAAAGAAGAAACTAGAAATATGGCGGACTACCAGCAAATCGAACCTACAACTAATACAAAGAAGTCAATCTAAGATGCTTACAATTATTACAAATGCAGACTGGTACATAAGAAATGATGATATTCACCAGGATCTTGACATAGAAACAGTTACAGAAACATTAATAAAACACACCATGCGACTACTACACCACGAAAATATAAAAATGAGACAAATACCTGAAATGGAACTCCAACCAAGACGACTAAAGCGCAAAACACCAACAGAACTAGCTCGCATCTTAATATAATTACAATCAATACCACAAAAAAATATACCTTATCTTCTATAATAATAAAAACTAAATCGCACTAAACTTAAAATATTAATGTACTCTTTCGCAGAAAAAGGACATTCCAATTCCGAGCCCCCTATACTAATTACTTATTGTTAACTTAAACAGATTGTAATTTATAATGGAAATTAAAAAAAAAAAAGTATTTCAAAGATTTGTGAACAAAATCATTTCAGACATGATCAGAGAAAACAAAGTTGTAGTATACATGACATTATGATAGCTAGTTAAGATACAAAAGAACACCTATAGATACTAAAGGAAGTTTCAAAACGGTTAGGTAAAAACAATCTTGAGCTTCGAATAAATAAATGCAAGTTCATGCAACTAAGCAAAAAATATTTCGGGAACTTTTTCCCCAGGGCCCGGTTCTCCCAGAGGGGCCCGGACTCGAGTGTCATTCGGGAAGTATTTGCTTAAAAAAAAATATAGTAAATTATCATTCTACCATAGCTCCGTAACATACTTTTTTGTTTAACCATATCGAATGTTATTATTATGATAAGGCGAAATTCTAAGCATCTTGACGGTTACTGTGAAACATATGTAGGGCTAACTTAGTTCATAAAAAATTCCAAATTCTTTGAGTTACGTTTTCTTTAGATCTGCATTAGAGTTTTATGAAATGTATTATTATGATTTTATAAAATCATAAATTCTCTCAGAAATCCTTTCTATACTTTTTTTATGTTGATCTCTCACTTTTCAACAATTATACGTATTTTCATGAAATAAGAAAAATTAATAGGGGCCCGGATCCGAGATTTCTATAGTTTTTTTCAATACGCTTCTAAGCTTCATTAAATAATCTATTCTATTATTTCCAGGGTGACAGTGGAGGATCCATGTCGCGGCAAAGTGCAGGTGGAAGTATAGAAATAATTGGAATTATTTCATGGGGAAGGGGCTGTGCCCGCCCAAATTACCCAGGAATATATACTAAAGTAGCTAATTACAAAAAATGGATTTTAAAATCTCTTTCATTTAATTTTGTTTTCAAATAATTTGGGATTGTAAATCCTTTCGGCCAAAACAATAAAGGTGCAAAAACAAATTAAATCAACATATGTATACATGTTTAAAACAGAAAACAAATGCAACGTCCTCTTTTTTTCACATACTTTCACCATTCTAAAGTCCATGTCGTTATTGTTAATAATTCAGCACTCATCCTCAAAACCATAGGTCATATAATGAACAAAAAGTGACTTAAAATGTACAAAAAAATATATTTATCCCGTTCTTACACTTAATTTCATTATAATCGACTACGTCCGTCTGTCTGTCTGTCCGTATGAACGCCTAGATCTCAGAGATGGTAAGAGCTAGAGTAGCCAAACTTAGATGCCTTATTATTCCATAGAAGGCAAGTTTATTTTACTTTTTCGCTTTCGTGGTTACATTATATAAAACACAGGGACGATTGGTAAAAAAAAAGCGACGACTATTACTCTTCGAGTGTGAACGTTTGTGCTTTATATAAGTTAACACAACAGTTCACTTCACCCCCAACTCCCACGCTATTTCAAGTACTCATACTAATCTCTCATCGTATACTCAATCGAAGGCGACACTGGACACCACGAGCATCTGGCATCGATCAACGGATTGACCCTCAACAACGATCCGCGGCTAGAACCTCAAAAACGCTCAACGACTAGACCCTTAGCGACGAAAGGCGACTCCAGACGATCAACCACTTGACATCGTCAGCGGCTAGGCCCTTTGCGACGCTCAGCGGCTAGATCTCCGGCGACAAAAGGAAAATATCAAATACGGCAGCGCCGCATCCAGCATGAGCATTGTCAGCATTTCCTAGTTATTAATACAACTGTTAGAGTATTAAGACCTCAGTCATTGTTAGAGTTTACACTAAGGTCTGTCGAGGCATTTCCGCTACAGTCAGGTCTGCCAAGGCACTCCTGCTGTAGGCGGTTTTGTGACAGTCCAGTTCTCGCTTTGTTACAGTTAATTTAGTTTGAGTTAATACTCAACGTTCGGTTTTCTATCATCCGAAGTAGTTTTAAGTTAAATATTAAAATTTTGAATAAAGTTCTTTTTTAAATAAAAAGTGATTTTATAATTTATATTATCAGTGCTATCGCTTATTCTTGTTATTCTTTAATTTTTTCTCACAGCGCACGTGTCTTATTTAAGCCACAATGTTATTAAATTCAAAACCATGACCCTTGGGTCACCTTATTTAGTAGACAACCGCTTTGCTAGCCTTAGCGTTACTCCAAAAAAAGAAAAAAACATTTGAAAAGAACCATCTGTGCACAGTATCTCATCAATATACCAGGTGAAGAAATTGTAAATGAATTAGAATCCAAAAATGTGCACTCCATTTTGAAGTTCACCAGAGCACCAAGCCAACTGGCGTTATTATGATCACTTAACCGTTACAGCTTTCCCAGGAAATTTGACATCTCTTGGCACACCGTCAAGGTCAGGGAATAGTTTGTCAAGAAAGTGTTTTTACAAGGGGAAAAAACATAAAATATTATGTTGGGTCGCAAAAATATTTATTGCTTGCAATAAAATCCGGTTCCTTCACAAAAAACCAAAAACAGAAGAATTTTTTAGCATAAAATTTTTTTTTTGACCTATCGTTCCTCTAAGAGCTATATGATATAGTCAACTGATTTCAATAAAATTTGACACAGTGATTAAATGCCTTAAAAAGGATCTGAATGCTGAATTTAGTTCAAATATCTTTACAAACAAATGAAACACATCGGATTTTGTATAAAAAATGGCGTATGTAAAGTCGGGTGCTGACGACTTTGGGATACCCTGTACCACTAGCTTGCAATAAAATCCGGTTCCTTCACAAAAAACCAAAAACAGAAGAATTTTTTAGCAAACAATTTTTTTTTACCAATCGTTCCTATGGGAGGCTATATAATGTAGTCAACCGATTTCAATAAAATTTGACACAGTGATTAAATACCTTAAAAAAAAACTGAATGCTGAATTTAGTTCAAAAATCTTTACAAACAAATGAAACACATCGGATTTTGTATAAAAAACGTTTTTTTGGACCGGTAGGTCCTATTGGAGCTATATGATATAGTCAACCGATTTGGATTAAATTTGGTACAGTGCTTAGGAACTATAAAAAACTCACGAATATCAAATTTGGTCCCAATATCTCAACAAACAAACGAAACACAACAAATTAGGTTAAAAAATCGATTTTTTGCAAGTTCGGCCCTAGTTACGATATCTTTATTAAAAAATAAAATACAGCCAATTTTGATTTAAAAAAGTTATTTTGGCCGATCGGTCTTATGGGAGCTATATGATATAGTCAACCCATTTTGATGAAGTTTGGTACAGTACTTGGGAACCATAAAAAACTTTTAAATACCAAATTTGGTTACGATATCTTCATGAACAAATGAATTTTCCATCTAAAACCTTTTTTTTTTGTCGGGGTCGTCTCAAAACACCTTAATGGGAGCTATATAATTTATCCCCTATATTAAAAAAATAAAATAAACATGTCTCCTATTGAATAATATGCGGTCTAATGTGAAAGTTTGGTTACTCTAGCTCTTACCGTCTCTGAGATCTAGGCGTTTAAGCGGACAGGCGAACATGGGTATATCGACTTCTCTATTCACCCTGATCATATTTTAGGTGACTTTGGGGTGTCTCCGACGACTCCTTCTATATGTGTAGTAGTAATTATTGTTTTCTTTATTTCAAAATAATTACAAAAAGCAAATTACAACAAAAATTTAATTTTTTAAAAAGAAACATGCGACTAGGACTTTGTATCGACAGTCGGCTAAGGAAGCTTAAGTACAGACTACTATTTAAACATTTCATGCGAATGTCTGTATATAATACAACAACTTAAATAATTAACTAAGGCATTGTGATTTTTAGATTTTAGATTGGACAGCAGCCAATGACGTGGAAAATGTTTTCCGGCTCACCAAGGTTGCATATTGGACAATTGGAGTATTTTTAAAAGATCTTGCATTTAGATTGAGCAGGCCGCCTCTAGCACGGAAATTAAACTTGCGACATACACTGTGAAATTATCATTAAAGTAATTTACAACGGCGGGTATTAAATACGAATATAAATCATGAGTTTTAGTGTTTTGGGCAGATTTAATAAAGCCATTAATCTCAAAATCTCTGATCTTTTCCAATAAGAGTGGAGTGGAGTATAAGATGTCTCTGCAGCAGCAGAGAAGTTTGTTAAAGGTACTATATCCACCCTTTCAGCAAATGCTTTCCATTTAATGACCCAGTCTAATTTCAACTTTACAGTTTCTTCCACTAAAATACGAGGGAGTCTGTGAGGGGGTAGTTTTAAACATCTCACGATGTAAAGCATGTGTGCTCGAAGTGTGTGTAAGAACTGAGGCAGTAATCCTGTCTCAAGATGTATCATATATGTGGGAGTGTTAGGTGGTAAGAAGATTAGTTTCCTAATAAAAAAGCGTAAGAGTTTCTCTACTGCTTCAAATCTGTCCACACCCCAGACTTGAGCACCGTAGAACATAATCGACCTCGCACACGTGTCGAAGATCATTAATTTTTTGGAAATACAAATACGGGGGTTATTGATGTATTTTAACCATGTCGCGTTTATTGCTTTTTATACCCTGTACCGTATGGTACAAAGAGTATATTAAGTTTGTGCAAGCCGAAAATGTATGTAACATATAGAAGGACACGTCGGAGACACCCCAAAGTTACCTAAAATATGATCAGGGTGAATAGAGAAGTCGATATACTCATGTCCGTCTGTCCGTCCGTCTGTCCGTCTGCCCGTCTGACCATCCGTCCGTCCGTCCTCGACCAAAAAACAAGTTTTTGATGAATAATTCGTTTGATCATAAAGATATCGTAACCAAATTCGAAAGTTTTTTATAGTTCCCAATCACTGTACTAAATTTGATCAAAATCGGTTGACTATATCATATAGCTCCCATAGGACCGATCGGCCAAAATAACTTTTTTAAAGAAAAATTCGCTATATTTCGTTTTATAACAAAGATATCGTAACCAGATTTGGCGTTTGGAAATTTTTCTTGAGTATATCATATAGCTCAAATAGGTCCGATCTTCCAAAAAATCGATTTTTGAACAAAATTTGTTGTGTTTCGTTTGTTTGTTGAGATATTGGGACCAAATTTGATATTCGTGAGTTTTTCATAGTTCCTAAGCACTGTACTAAATTTAATCCAAATCGGTTGACTATATCATATAGCTCCCATAGGACCAATTGGTCCAAAAACACGTTTTTTTGCAAAATTCGATGTGTTTCGTTTGTTTGTAAAGATATTTGAACTAAATTCGGCATTCCGATCTTTTTTAAGGTATTTAAGAACTGTGTCAAATTTTATTGAAACCATAGGAACGATTTGTCAAAAAAAAATGTTTGCTTTAAAATTCTTCTGTTTTTGGTTTTTTGTGAAGGAACCGGATTTTATTACAAGCTAGTGGTACAGGGTATCCCAAAGTCGTCCGCGCCCGACTTTACGTACGCCATTTTTTAGAATTAGTTAGTTTACTCTCCAAGTGTTTCTTAAAAGAAAGTTTGTAAATGATAGGAACCCCCAGTTATTTATATTCGTTTATGATCTCGACTGGCTCGTCGCCAAAAGTCCAAGCGTAAGAGTTCGGAATCCTAGTGCATTCTCTAAACACCATCATTTAAGACTTCGCCAAGTTAACTTTTAGTCCCCACAGCGTGCTGTAGCAGCGTATGGAATTAATCATAGTTTGAAGTTCGGAAGAAGACTACTAAAGACTGGGAAAGATCGTCCCCGTGCCAGATTTGGTTCGTTGTATTTTCATATAAGATACGTAAAATTTCAATAAAATGGCTGGAAAGGCCGTAAGAAGCTAGCTTGTAAAATAACATGTTCCGTGGGATGGTGTCAAAAGCACATGAAAAATCAATGAAAAACACAAATATCTTCTTATTATTTTTAGAATTTATGCATACTATACTGGAAATATTGAAGATGTTATCAGTGGTGGAATAGTTTCTACGAAATCCCGCTTGAAATTCGCTAATGATATTGTTGCAATCAATCCAAGCATTTATTCGGCCTAGTAACAACCCAGTAAAAATTTTACATGATGAGTCAAGCAATGATAGCCCTCTATAATTTGCTACTAAATCCGGGTTACCCTTTTTGAAAAGACTAATCATGATCGCTTTACTGAAAGATGGCAGGATTTGTTTCTTAAGAAAGATCGTGTTAAAAACTGATAACACCTCATTTAAAAAGCTCTCGGGTGCGAACTTGTAAAATTCATAGCTTATGCGGTCTAAACCGGGCGCTTTATTACATTTGGTCCCCTTGAGTGTATACAACAATTCACGCATTTCAAACGGGGCATCAAGGAAAGGGTTAATTATAGACGGCATAGTCCAATGTATGGTGAGGTCATCCCGACAAAATAACAGGCGACTGAAATGGTCACGGAAATTAGACAGGCTTAGTGAGGAAGATTCTTTAAGCGGAGAGCACTTGAGTGAAAAAGCCAGCTTCCACCATTATTATTATTTTGCCATTCAAGTTTTTTCCGGTTACACAACTTAAGAAAGTGAGAGCGGCAAGAGATATAACTGGATTTAGCACTGTCAGAATAGGTTTGCCTAAGACATTTGAGATGTTCAAACATTCTGTTGCGAGCATTCAAGCACTGGCAGTCAAACCACACATTTTTGGGCGTAAAGAGCCTATTTTTCGGTTTTATATTAGCTGCAAATCTAATTTTTTCACATAGCGCAGTAACTTGTTCTTCCACTGTACCTATAGGAGACGCACCGTTGCAGGCTAGTCTTTGGGCATATTTGTTACCGCGTTTTGGTTGCCATAGAAGTTTAGGTGGAAATAGATTTGCTGTGCCTGACTGTTGAGAGGGGGCGATAAGCTTTAACGTTACAGGGAAGTGATCGGAAAAGAACTCAAGGCCGATAAAAAGTTTTTTAATAAATGGAAGCAGGTCAAAAGAGCAAATGCCATAATCAATAACAGAGGTGCCCACCGCACCACAAAACGTTAAATCGCCATCAATATCCCCCGGAGAACTACCGTTTAAGACCACGCCCCCGATATCATCGATCAGATTTAATCATTTTTTCCCTTTATGGTCAATAACAAGTCTTTAGATTTTCTGTTTGAAGAAAACTGCGGGAGACTATATAGAAGGTGTTCATCAAGGGATTGTTCCAGACCGATTCGAGAATTGAAGTCCCCAAGCAGTTAGAAAGAGGATGGATGTAACTTCGAGAGAAAATCTTAAGTTTTGCAAAAGTGGTCATTCCAACTTGAGCAATTAATGTAAAGTGGGATAAAAAGAAATTAATATTATTTAATGAGGCAGTAAGTAACAAATTTTAAATTAAAAGATTGAGCCATACATTTTTTGTAGCCAAAAAGGCAACCACCGCTCGGTCAGCTTTGTGTTTTTTTGACGCGTCAGTCCAATGCAAGTTATAATTCTTAAAAAGGTGAAGGAACTTTGACCTGGTTTCTGTAAGAACATGAGTTTCAAAAAGAAAAATGCATCGAAATCATTTACAAAATTGATAAATTCAGAAAACTTAAGCTTACTATTTAAGTTAGCCACATTATAAGACAGTACGCGACATGTATTAGGATTAGTATCTATAGCGGGTTGATTATTCAGTTTTTTGAGGCGTTTTTGTGTTTTTCAGCGTATTATAATGTCTTTTGGTGTAAGTAGGGAAATTCAATATATTGAGGGACGGCCAGCTTCTGACCCGCACATAAGTATTTTGTATTGCAACCATTTACCCTCGATGCATATAGTATCGCCTCTGACGAACACCTTTTTACTTTTGTCCAAAGACAACAACACTTTTCTCAGGGTAAGCAGCACGTTCTTCTTAAGCCTTTGGTCAGGAGTCAAATCTCTTTCCACAAAAACACTTGACCCAGCAAGTTTCTTTGCATTTTGCTGCACTGATTTTGCCATTTCAGCCGAGTCAAATTCCACAACGACAGCAACATTGTTTTTGACGTGACAACGTCTTAAATTAGGTTTGTATGGGAGGCACCATTGAAAAAATCTAACGATAAATAATCGTAACGATTATACTATCCCATACTATCGATACTATCGATAGTCTATCGATAGTTTTGGCATCTCTACTAACAAGCATAGTTCGGCCTTTGCAAAAATGCTACAAAAAAAGCTACGTACATCTGCTAACATAGCCCTCACCAGCGGTACGTCAGAGTCACCTGCTGCAACGTCCTGTTCTATGGTGGAGAGAACAAGCGTTCCTGTCGTGGCGGAGAGAACGAGCGTTCCCCTAACTAACGCTCAACGGCAACGTGCATTCCAAAAACGTAGAGCTGCATCTTCTCGGACTGGTGTACAACCGAATACTTCTTCAAGCCAAACAGCAATACAACTGGAACAATCCACCTGGTATACCAAATGGTCATCGTCAATAAGGAGATTTCAATCTACTTTCCTGGACAACGATTTTGGCCATGCTTGCTCGGTTTGTGACAGATTGTGGTTCAAGAATGACCTTACAACCATCACTGCACTACAACTGAAGGTAATCTCGGATAGGTACGTTAAGGAAAATCGGCAGCTACGCAAGGAGGATTATACAAAGTCTTGCAACACCTGTAGACAATCGCTGAATAAGCGTAAGCTTCCTACTCTCGCAAAGGTCAACGGCTTCTCATATCCTGATATACCTCCAGGTCTACCGCCTCTGGATCCTATCAGTGAACGTTTGGTCTCACCGCGCCTTCCAAATGGAAGAAAGTGTTTCTGCTGTAATGTGTCTTGCGAAAGTCAAGTCGATTGTTGTTTCTTTTAACGTAGTTGACTTAGAAACGTTTGATACGTAATCAAGATTATACGCATATTTCATGAAATTATGAAAGGAGTTGTCACGTAAAATCTTCGCCCGTAAAACCGACTTTACAGGCACCAGTTTTTTTGCGTTCATAGAGAGTGCGAGTCTCACGGATGTGTCTTTGCGCAATTTGGAGCTTGTCTTTGCAAAGAGCAGTGACACCAGCATTAGTTGCATTTTGTTTTGTAAGCCCCTTGAAAATAATATTTTTGCTTTTATAGTTGTAAGCTAAGGCATTTATATCTTCGCGGTCTTTCTCTCTTAATTTCTTTAACTCCTCTTTTAAGAGCGTTTTTTCTTTTTTTGGGCAATGCTGCCTAATTGATTTTTAACATCAGCGATATCAGATTTGGGAGCCAGACCTGATATTTGTATGCTGACATTTTTCTCAATGTTTTGTACCGCTTAAAGTATTTCATATAGAGATATTTCAGGTGATAGTTCATTAATCTTCCTTTTAGCATTAGGGAGGGAAGCATCGCACGGGGTTCTTGGAGGCGACCGTTGTAGGTTAGGCATTTTAAGGTTGTTGTGTTGATTGTTTGGCAAAAACACGAAAGCACAATCACAAAGAGAGACAGCTAGAAGTCCGCAACAACAGCGATAACGTTACAGCTTATCCACCACAGCTCACACAGCGGTAACACAACAACCAACAACAGCAAATCAGCAACAGCGGGTTATTAAGAGATTACGAAAATTATGATGATAGAGGCGCGAAAATCGATGTTTCGGCAATAAGGCGGCGGGCAGTACCAGTTTTAATATTTTTGAATGAAACGCGTTTATTTGATATTTTATATAGTGGTTGCGGTGGAGTGCCCGGAGAGTAGTATAATCAACACCTTAGTATAATTTAAAACCGCGTAGAAATATTAAACAGCGGCTTTATTACAGGAGCGAATAAAAACACGTCTGCTTCGTTTGAACTACTCTTTTTTTTTTTCCTATATGTTATACATTTTCGGCTTGCACAAACTTAATATACCCTTTGTACCATACGGGTATAAAAAGACTAAAAACTAAAAGTACACATTTTCAAGCGTGTCAAGATAGTGTTTTTACCACTCTTTGGAATTCCTTGTGATTGATTCCGTTATTTTTCTTTACCGTTTGTGTTACATTCCTTGTTTCTACAAACTGTCTGCTATTGTGCTGACAATTTTGCTACCCATTTGGTAATGTATTCTACCTGCAATCAGCGTTTTTTGCAAGAAAACTATGCCCGGGAAAAGAGTTACATTTGATGTTGCTCAACTGGAATATTGCAATCACCAGATTGGAAAAACCGTTCCACAATTGTCAGAAATGTTTTACCTAACAATGCAAACCATTTACAACATTTTAAATAGGGCCAACATGGAACATAGGCTGGAAGCAAAAGTGACATGGCCCCGAAAAATGACTGACAGGATGGAACGAAAAATAGTGAGGAAAGTGGGGCAAATCCTCGAATTTCCGGTAGAGCTATTGCTACCTTAAGGACTAGAATGGAGTTGATATTTCTCACAAAACTATGCGTCAATTGCTTAATCGCATTGAGTACACATCAAGAGTAGCTCGTAAGAAGTCATTCGCACATATTGGGATGATGTAATATTTTGTGATGAAATAAAAATTATGATGTTTTATAACGATGGTCCATCCAGAGTCTGGCGCAAGCTCCTAGCAGCGCTAGAAAATAAAAACTTAATCCCAACCGTGAAATTTGGAAAATTTATATTTGGAACCGTTTATGTTTTAAAATCGTATTTTGCTATTTTATATACTTGCTATTCATAAACGAAAAGCAGCTGAATATTGATAATTATTTCGATAAATTGCACATTTTGTTAGTTAGCCAACAATTTTCTTTTGGTACAAAAATAACTCCGCCTAGCTCTTAAACAAGAACTTTAGAAACACTTTCTTAACACCCCTGAAAATGTGTGATTTTAGTTTTTAGTCTTATTTTATCCTTTTTATGCATTGAATGCACATTTTTTTTCTATTATATTGTTTAGAATTAAGTGACTAACCATACTGCATACTTTGTTTTACTAAAAAATTATCAAAAATATATAGTTTTGCGACCAAACATAAAATTTGATGTATATTTCCCTTGTAAAAACACTTTCTTGACAAACTGTATATGGAAGCGCCTCCAGCTGTTTGTTGGTGTTATGTTGAAGTACTTTGAGTCCATTAGACCTCACCAATGCTTGAAAGCCTCTGGTTTTAAAAATAGTAAATTATAAGTTAAAAAAGTCATAAGTTAAAAAATGTATATAGGTATATGCAGTTTATGTACTATTTGTATAATAACATGGATTTTCCATTAAAATAAAGTCACCAGCAGTATGTATGTATAAGTGTAAAATACATACATTGTTTATGTGCAAGTCACCACCAGCTCGTCGTCCTTATTATAACTCCCAATTAATTCTTGTTATCAACAAAAATTCATAAAACCCTTGCTTAGTAATAGTTAATGCTGAAAAAAATCATAAAAAGATTGATATTTTAATTTGAAAAAACATTTATAATATATTATTATAATTTGCTGATTTTACGTGTCAGCCTGTCAATATAACAGATGCTAGAAGATGTTAGATGTTGTCAGTATGAATCACTATTTCACATCTTCACATTTTCCCATGCGGTCCGCTTAAATGTGCCCACTGTGAAAAGGCTATTTGGTGTTGTTGGACGTTGTCGTAGTTCCTGTTGTTGTTTTTGGCGCTGTCTGTCTGCTTATTGCTACGTGCAAGTGTGTTTGCTGTGTATATTTTTGCATATGCAATTGCGAACATGAATCAGTTGTTTAAATGAGAGGCGGTTTCGAGGAGTGTAAATGGTTGTGTTTAACCATTTTTTTGTTTACCCGCTTTAAAGAAATCATTGCCATAAACCTGTTGACAGCAACTCTTTATAAGCGTAAAGCCATAGCTCTATTCGGGCGTGCGAAAACTATTGAAAGTGCTTTGGCTGGCGAAAAACTTAATTAATTAATTAACTTGGACCTTGAAGTGCATTAAAAGTTAATATCACAAGTTCAAGCCGCTTTTAATATGGACTCGAAGAGCTTGGTTATGCAAGCGCGATGAATTTGACGAGCTTGTAGCTATAGTAGATACTCGCATTCGCACTCACATTCATCGGCATCGCAGCCTGCCAGCCAGTTCTACAATGCATCACGATTCAACTATAGAACAATCAACTGTAATAAAGGCCAGCAGACCAAGACCAGTTCAAGGTATGTGCATGCATCTCTAAAAGCCTCTCCATACAAATGTCAGCCTCGGCCTTCACGCGGCGTTCCCTGTTTTAAACATATGAGGCAATGGCGACCGATTTTGACAATGCAATGTGCGCACGCTTTTTTAAGCTGGAAAATTTGCTCAGTATTTTGAACTAAGCCTAAGCGCCTTGCGAATACTAAATATTGGTGCAGCATGTCTCGTTCCGGCGTCTGGGTATCGGTCTAGTTTATATGGCCTTGAAATTTCTGTACTTGTACTATTATTTATTCCGTGGTCAAAGCTAAGTAAATGATAACACTGGTAAACACTGTTTATGTCACATGAACTTAGTAATGATTTTTGTTTATGTTGGCATACCTACATTAAAAAAAAATATAATTTCGTTCCAGTCACGTCCAGTTTTTTTTTGACAGTTATATATTCATTTCTAACCTCAATGCGCGTTGTTGTTTCGGCAACTGTATAACTACTGCATTTAATTAATTTACATTTTATTTATGTTAATGACATCGTGAATATGCCACGAAAGTGTTCTAATAACCCCGACAGTTTTTGTTATGTGTGTGGGAATTAATTTTTGCATCCCAGCGTCGAAAATTTACGCCATTAATTGATCAGTGCTATTCAGATTATTTTGGATTTCCTGTGTCACATCAAGATAGATCCTGGGCTCCCCATATATGTTGTGTAACGTGTATGAGACTTTTATTAGGTTGGGCTAAACAAGAACCTAGACATTTACCATTTGCTATACCAATGATTTGGACAGAACCAATAGATCATGTAAGTGATTGTTATTTTTGTTTAACTCAAACAAAAGGTATTAGTACCAAGTCTAAACACACTATCCAGTATCCGAACTTATCGTCGGCCGTCAGACCCACCTTACACAGTGCTGAACTGCCCGTTCCAAAGCCTCCAAATCAACCAGAAAGTCAAGATTCTGTTTCTAGTGCGGAATTTATTCTCAGTCAGAATGAAAGGGACGCAAGTTATGAACCGTCAACTTCAGAAAAGAAGCCTCATTTATTGACACAAAGTGATTTAAATGATTTAGTACGTGATTTGAATCTATCAAAAAAACAGGCTGAACTTTTGGGGTCTAGATTAAATGGCTGGAATTTACTTTCTTCTGATACAAAAATTTCATATTTTCGACATCGTGACGACGAAATAAAACCTTACTTTTCTAAAGCAGATGATTTAGTCTATTGTAATAATGTTCCTGTTTTGATGAATTTATTAAATTTTGAATATGATCCAAGTCACTGGCGATTGTTCATTGACTCTTCAAAATCAAGTTTGAAAGCTGTGCTGTTGCATAATGGAAACAAGCTCCCTTCAGTACCGGTTGCTCATGGCTCTAATATGAAAGAGAACTATGAAAATATGAGATTTCTTCTTGAAAAAATTAAATATAGTGAACACGTTTGGAAAATTTGTGGAGATTTTAAAGTCATTGCTCTTTTGCTTGGGCATGAAATATATTTTTCGATATCACAAGGATACCAATTTTTTTTCCTTGACATATTATTGCTTGGTGACCCCAGTATATTCAAAATTTGATATAAGTTTTTGTGTGACAAAAAAAAGTTTAAATTTTGTTAACCAGTGTAAGTTGTCCATTCGTCTGTAAAGTGTGAATTTTGCCACCCTCCGAAGTTGCCGCCCGGGGAGTAGGCCGAGAGGGACCACAACAGCTCACCACTGCAGGCCACAACGCCAAAACCAAAGGAAGTACATCAGCGTTCAATTGGCGTGAGCCGAGTAGCTGCCTCTCAAAGCCCAGGCACACCAACACCCAACGAGAAGTCTAAAAAGTTTGCAGAGCGGGCTATTGACCGAAAAGGGGCTTTAGCATATAGCTATATGCAACCACTTGCGGCCAAAAAGGGCGACCCTCGACCTCAAAGGCCGCCGCAGCAGCAACACAGGAATCCAGCACCACAACCAAGAAGAGGCAGCCCACTGCCTCCTATAAGGATATGGTGACTGGAATCAAAATGGCATTTCTTGCAAGGGATTATCCCAATTCGCACTTGATAACGGAGAAAATGGACTCCATATAGAAGCTGATTCTGGACAAAATAGTTGCAGAAAGAGAACAGGCCAAAAAACCTTCTTTTCTGGGAGCGACCTTCAAAGCAGGATACACTTGCGGTCAAAAAGGGCGACCCTCGACCTCAAAGGCCGCCGCAGCAGCAACACAAGAATCCAGCACCACAACCAAGAAGAGGCAGCCCACTGCCTCCTATAAGGATTTGGTGACTGGAATCAAAATGGCATTTCTTGCAAAGGATTATCCCAATACGCACTTGACAACGGAGCAAATGGACTCCATACAGAAGCTGATTCTGGACAAAATAGTTGCAGGAAAAGAACAGGCCAAAAAACCTTCTTTTTTGGGGGCGACCTACAAAGCAGGATACATGGTTCTGCATTGCAAGGATGGCGCCTGATCGGAATGGCTAAACGCGATCATCACGATCACACCACCATGAGGTGCCTCACAAGGATCGCAGTGGGGTACTTCCCCAAAGTCCAGAACCTGGAAACCTCCAGGACTCTAAACCTAATACAGAGCCAGAACAACGGCCTATATGTAGAAACAATCCTGAATCCTGAAAGAGGCTCTAATGTCACTCTAGTCCCGGCCGTGGACAAACAATCAGCAGCCAGACAGGTAAGGCCAGGAGACAAAATGGATGCAGTGGAGTTGGAAGAAGAGGGCGAAAGTACTCCTTGCAGCCCTGACCAGGCAAACAAAACATGAGGTGCATCCAGGCAAATCTTCACCATGTTAAGGCTGCAACAGCCGAACTCAACAGAAGGTTTGACGGTGGATGCATCAATAGGGCTTGTCCAAGAGCCCTGGATTAATAGAGGGTAGAATAGCAGGCCTTAAAATACCAAACTCTCAGGTAACATATGACATGGGTGCAGTCAAACCAAGGGCTGCAATTATCATTGATACCAATATTAAATTTTTGCCATTCACAAAATTTATGAATGGCGACACGGCAAAAATACTGCAGCCTTAAATGGAAAGCAGATAGAGATTACCGACTACATATCCCAAATGCATATCTCAAAAGCAGGCGTGCAAAAGACACAGCTTTCAGGCCGAAACCCTCTCACCAATTCGGCACACTACAACCTCATTCGTATGGACCAAAATCAAAATCAAAGTGGCGGGCTTACCTTTGTTCTTCATAAGCCCGTGTCATCTCGAGGTCCAAGGCATCACTGCTAAGGTAGGAGGCGACGATCTAGATATTAAAAACTTGTACATCCCTGCCGTGGCAGCGTTTCAAGCTGGATATCGTCCCAACTTTGACTTTTTGCTGGTCGGAGACCGTCGAATAATCCTCGGCGACTTCAGTGCTCATCATGACAGTTGGTTCTCTGAACTCGGCAACTATGATGAGGTGGGGTACTGCCATTGCAAGTAAGGTAAGCAAGGTTCGACCATCACACTTCTTTCGCCAGTGATTCAAACTCTCGAGTCACTGCTGCTCTCGTCTCTATGCGGATCCTTCACTATTTCCGATCACCAGCATGGTTTCTGTGCTGGCAGAAGCATTACCACGGTGCTCTTTCAGCTTACATCGCCTAAAGCCTCAACTTGGCATCTACATGGCTGGAAGGCAATCTTTTGTTGAGTTTCGTGGGACCTCATCTAAATATAGGAAATGTAAACGAGGTCCCAGAAGAAGGAGTTCTCTCTCCAATCCATCAATCCTCTTCAGTTGCTGCCTCTTCAAAAGACCAACCCCACTAGCGTAAAATTAGGTTTATATGCCAAGCAAAGCTCCATTGTAGCATCTCATCCTTATATACACGTTATTAAAGAGCGCATAAAAATCTCAGCCGCAAAATCTTCAGCGACACTAAAGGACTAAAGAGGTCTCACTCGACCTAAATATCAATTCAGACGGCCGTACTATCCCAACTAAGAAATATCCCAAGATCCATGGTGTCGTTTTTGACAATCTTGGCATTGCCAAAAAGAAACAGAATATTTAAAGCCAAGCCGGTAATACCTGGGGCAAAAACAAAAAAAAAGATCACTACCACATTTAAAGCAATAGGACGCCCGCTTCTTGATTACTTGGACTCTTTCGTTAGCTACAAGCAATGGAGGACTGTGCGAAATGCGGCCCTTCGAGTGGCTATTGGTTGCCACGCTAATACGCATGGAGACCACATACATCAAGAAGTGGGCACACTCCCTCTGAGCGACCACTGTCTCATAGGTGGCGTAGAAACGTGTGCATATTATGACGATTACAACTTTTACAATTATTTGACTCGCTATATCTCAGAAACGGTGGATCTAAGAAAAAAAGTATTTGTACATTTTTTATAGAGAATTTTATGATCTACAATTATGTCTCAGATAATTTTATGATAAAATTTACCGTTGTGCTGAAAATCGCGAAAAACCAATTTTATTCAAGATTTTTGACCTTTGACCTCGAATAAAAATTTTAGCACACCTCGGAATGATGGGGAACTTTCAGATATTATTTTTAACTATGTTTTAAACAATTACACCAACTTTCAGCTTGCTGTTAATTTATGTACCTTTACCCTTCTTTTTTGGTCTAATTTGACCGGACTAATACTGGTAGACAAGTCTAGCATCAGGAAGGATACTCATTAGGCGACGCCGAGTCCAGTGGTACGCAGCTCCGTTTAGGCAGGCAATGGATAAATCCAATTGATTGGCATTGATGTCCATACAGTGCGATAATCTTGTGTGAAAGAGTCATAAGAAAACTGATGAGTCAGCCAGAGTAATATTAAGACCTAAATTATTTAGTGGGCCAGAAACTGTGATTTTTTAAGTATGACAATATATGTAATGCGGATAAGACGAGAAAAGGCGCATAGTAAAAACCTGAATAAAAAACTACAAACATTACGGGCGCCAATTTTATTACAGAGTCTCAGCAAATATAATTTCGTTGTGACATTTACCCTGAGCATAGCTGAGCGACCCTAGCAACAAACCGGAGGTTTTAGAATTATTAGTTATAAACTAAAACTCTCCAAAAATGTATATAACATAGCACTATGGGGCAAACGACCAGTTTATCTATCGGCGAAAATAAGTGAAGCGAGACACTTTTTTGGCGACCTTCTCCGATTTTGATGGTTTTTACACAGTTGGTAGAGCTGCTAGCCATTAGAAACCACGCCCAATTTTATTGCAAAATTCCGATTATTTATTGAGTTATCGATAACTGAATATCGGTTTTTTCATTTTTGGACTATTTTTTGATAAGCCATATCTTCTGAACAAATAAAGATATTGATATTTGAGAATTTTATGCCTTACAATTATTTAGAACATTGGAAACATTTTAAAATACCGGTAAAATGTTATTTGCAAAAAACCGATTTTTGTGACTTTTGCCCTTTAATATCTGGAGACAGGGTCGTGATACTCATTGGTACTTTTCAAGTTGATCTTAAAATGTCAAAACCATTATTCATGTAAAGTTTCAACTTATTATCTTTAAATTCGGAATAGTTATGCTTTTGTGTCATTTTTCGATGACTGTTTACTATGGCGAAAATGCGAGGTGCCATCACAAAAATAAGAATAACTTCTGCAGTTCTACGAGTTACCGCGTTCAGGGCCGTCAGCCAGTTGGTGTCACAAGGGGAATCACGTGTAACCCTAGACTTGGGTACGCGCCGTAATTGTGACACACTTCTGGAAGTGCGACTACACTCTCCACGTGAGGGCGGCTGGAAGCAGGCCCATGGTAAGGTCATGTCTCTGCCATGGGTGCTGACGAATAGTAGTTCGGGCGAGAGAAGAAAACTCTATAAAATTACCCCAAATCCAAGGTGGAACAGCAAAGGCCGAGGGATGAATGGCTGAGGGGGTCTCAGCCGATACTTTGCGAACTCTGGATACCTGCCGACCTCCAGTTTTAATAAATGGCTTCCCGCGGTAACCGGGCTATGCCGCGGGTGACTCACCCCTTCCCGACTACTCGTGGGACCAAACTATGGATAACAATAAAAATAACAAAAATAAAAACAACAACCAAAAACCTGAGACCGTAACTCGACAAAATACGATAGGGTATAACAACCCAATAAAAGTAGCAAAAAGCGCGGTGAGGAAGGAACCAGAAGGTGTCCTTCCCATCCCGGATTGTGCCGGCAAGGGCAAGACGGCAAACCCACCGTCTACCCTAGATTCTGAGGGAAGGCAATCCAACCCACCCTCGGACGAGAAAATGGAACAAGCCAGTTTCGCTTCTTCGTCCAAGGTAGGGCTGGCTGCCAACTCTTCAGAGCCGGCTACTCCCAAGATGCCACCACCAACAAAACCGTCTTACCAAGACAGGCGACGGGCAGGAGAAATTCTGCAAAAAAATCTTACCAATCCGGAGGTCACTCCGGAGGGTAAGAAGCTAGTGGATTGGGCCAAAGGTATCCTGCCGGGCTTCCAGCCAGCAGCCCCAGGGAAACCTAAGGCCCAAGTCAAAAGGCAGAGATCCGCAGAAGAAGCTGCGCCTCCGCCAAAAAGAACCCGACCGCAGCACCTCAACCGCTCCTTTGCCGAGGTTGCGAGGAATAAGATCCTCCTTGGTGTCCTAGACAAGGGCAACAAGGAGGGTTTTGTACCTCGGAACTTGTGGAAAGGGGTGGAAAATGAGCTGCAGGATCGGTTCCTAGATGAATTGGAGAGAAGCGGAGGACCCCCTCCACTCTGCAATGACGTCGGATGGCATCAAGGCACAATAAAGACGATTGCGTGCGAGGATATCCGTTCGGCAGAGGCCTACAAGAAGGCCATAGCAGCCCTTGGAGAAGTTTACCCAGGAGCTCAGCTAGTGGCGGTGGACTGGTCAGAGGTCCCCTTTAGGCCGAGAGCCAGAGTGTGGGTCTCAGCCAAGCCAGAGGATCCAGACAAGATCCTCAGGCTGTTTCAGGTGTGCAACCCACACCTGAAAACGGATGACTGGCGGATCGCCAAGGTAGAGGGCACGGAGGGCCCAACTAGACAGGTTCTGCTGACTATAAACAAAGAGTCAGCAGAAGCCTTAGAGAAAGCCGATGGCGTGGTGAGATACGGCTACAAAAAAGCTGTGATTCGGGTGTACCGAAACGACACCTCGGGCGGCAAGCAAACCGCACCCGAAATAAAGCCAGAAGGGACAGAGACTCCCATCGACGAGATGAGTGGCGAGGAAGACATCCTCGACGGGTATGTGTCAGAGTCATCGGAGCTCGCCAGGGAGCTCGGAAGAAGCCAGCTAGATGACTCAATCCTTGAAGACACAGATGAGGATGAGAACAATAAAACGGTGGTGGAGGTTAATCGAGAAGATGTCGTTAAGACTTCTTCAGATTAATCTCCACCACTCCACAGCAGCATCAGCTGCTCTACTACTTCGCCTAAGCCAAGGCGAAGTAGATATCGTTCTCATCCAGGAACCATGGCTCAGCAAAGGCCAGATTTCTGGATTGAGAACAAAAGAATATAAGCTTTTGGCAACACAAAACTCAGGTAAAGCTCGCACCTGCATTCTTGCAAAAAAGCATCTGCACATATTTTTGCTATCAAATTACAGTGATGGCGACAACACCGCTGCAACCTTAGAGACAGCATGTGGCAGACTAAGGGTAAGCTCCTGCTACATGGCTTATGAGCAGAGCGACCCCCCACCACAACTGGCGCAAAGCCTGATAGAAGACAGCAAGGCCAAAGAAATCGACCTTATCATGGGGTGCGACGCCAACGCACATCACACTCAGTGGGGAAGCACTGATATAAATGCACGAGGTGAGTTACTCTTTGATTTCATCTTGTCCACACATATGTTAATATGCAATAGAGGTAACGACCCCACCTTTATTATTAAAAATAGGAAAGAAGTCCTAGACATAACCTTGGCATCCAACTCTCTATACAATAGGATCCAGAGCTGGAAGGTCCTTAACGACCACTCCTTCTCGGATCACCGTTATATAGAGACGAGGATTTCTTTTGAAAAAACCTCTATAGAGAGCTTCAGGAACCCCCGGTCCGCAAACTGGGGGCTCTTTTCAGAGATTATGGGTAGAATTCTCCCTCCGAATCCGCCAAGCGGACCCAATTCGGTAGATTTCAATGACATCCAAATCGATACCCTAACGAAAGCATGCAATCATGCTTTCATTAAATCCTGTAAACTAAGAACACCAAGGGGGAAAGCCAAACCCCCCTGGTGGTCATCAGAAATTGGGCAACTCCGGCACAAGTCACGTAAGCTTTTTAATATTGCTAGGATAAAGGATGATGTTAACTCATGGAATGAGTATAAACTCAGCCTTTCAATTTATAAGAATGCGCTTCGCAAGGCTAAACGGTCTTCTTGGAAGCTCTTCTGCTCTGAAATCGAAAGCACCACTGATGCCGCAAGGCTCAGAAAGGTGCTATCCAAATGTCCATCCACGCTTGGATACCTTCAAGGATCCGATGGAAACTGGACTATTTCCAGCGAGGAATCGCTGAAACTACTTACTAACTCTCATTTTCCGGGCTGCTCTATCGATAAGCCAGCGGAGAGCAGCCCTCTGCCAAACATAACTGGTATCGTCCCAAACATTATTACTTATGACAAGGTTAAATGGGCCATACACAGTTTTAAACCATACAAAGCGCCAGGGCCAGACAATATTATCCCAGCGCAACTACAACACGGGGGAAAATCTGTCATACGGTGGTTGACAGATATTTTCACCAGAACCATGACCACAGGGATCATCCCAAAAGCTTGGCTTGTATCCAGAGTAGTATATATTCCCAAAGCTGGGAAAGCAACTCATACACTCACAAGCGATTTTCGGCCAATTAGCCTTTCATCGTTTCTTCTTAAAACGCTGGAAAGAATAATTGGCCTCCAAATGAGGAACACTATTCCTCAATCTCTAATGTCCGACTCACAGCATGCATATAAAAAAGGCAGCTCCACTGAGACGGCTCTACATTCGGTGATCTCTGGAATTGAGAAGTCACTTCATCAAAAAGAATTTTCACTAGTGGCCTTTCTAGACATTGAAGGTGCTTTTAATAACGTCACACCTGAGACCATAATAGACGCACTGAGGGAACTCAGGGTATGTCCAAGGACAGTCAGTCTCATTACTCAGATGCTTAAATGCAGAGTCATCAAAGCCTCTCTTGGCGCTTCCAACATAACAAGATATGTAAGTAGGGGAACACCGCAAGGCGGAGTCCTGTCTCCCTTCCTTTGGAATGTCGCCATAAATGGACTCCTGCGTACCCTAGACAAGGGTGGATGCAAAATAACTGCATACGCTGATGACGTAGCAGTTTCCTTCTCGGGCAGATACCCACAAACTCTCTGCGAGCGTATGACCTACTCATTGCGCACGCTCTCAGAATGGGCCACGGCTAGTGGATTGGGGGTAAACCCAAATAAGACAAAGCTTATGCTCTTCACCAGGAAGTACAAAATTCCTCCCCTCATAAATCCAAAGCTAAACGGTACGACCTTACCATTTAGCGACTCAGCCAGATACCTCGGGTTACTACTAGACAGTAAACTAGACTGGAACCTAAACACAGAGGATCGAAGAAAAAAGGCCACAATCGCCTTATACACTTGCAAGAAAGCCATTGGACTTAAATGGGGAATGTGCCCAAACATAGTCCACTGGCTGTATACTGCCATTGTTAGACCCATACTCATGTATGGAGTCTCGATCTGGTGGCCTACTCTAGATAAGGGGACTAACCTTAAAAAGTTAAGTAAGGTTCAGCGAACAGCCGAACTTACAATTAGTGGTGCTCTACGCTCAACACCAAATGAAGCCTTAGATGCTATTTTAAATCTCCTACCACTGAACAAGGTAGGGAGACAACAAGCCACTTTATCAGCTTTACGCATGAGAGAGGCAAAGAAATGGAATGATCAAGATTTTGGTCATGCAAAGATTCTTAAAGGGAACCCACTTATTCCCGAAAGCACAGACTACTGCATACCGCAGGAACATGTCACAACCAATTTCAGAGCCTATATTCCAACCAGAGAGGAGTGGAATACTGGGGTACCAGGCCCAGCAGGCTCGATAAAGGTATACACGGACGGTTCCAAGCTAGACGACCGTGTAGGGGGAGGGGTCTACGTCGAGGATTTCGACATTAGAATTGCTTTTAGGCTCCCGGACCACTGCAGTGTCTTTCAGGCAGAGGTCACAGCAATCCGGGAGGCTTTAACAACAATAAAAAACCTGCAAATTCAAGATAAAAATATCTGTATATATTCGGACAGCCAAGCGGCTATTAAGTCTCTAGTCTCGATGACTTCGTGTATGAAGTCAGTGAATGACTGCCGCTTATCTCTAGGGGAGATGGCTGAGCAGCTTTCAATTCACCTGATATGGGTCCCAGGACACAGGGACTTTGAGGGAAACTGCATTGCGGATGAACTGGCTAGGAAAGGAACTACCAGCATCCTCCTTCAAGATAAGGAGGGCCTGGGTATACCCATGGCCAGCTGTAAACTGAGAATACGAAACTTTTTCGCTCTCTGTGCAAATAAAACGTGGAATCGGACATCGAACACGTGTAGAATCTCGCGGCAAACCTGGCCGACATACTGCAGTAAAAGAACCAAAAAACTTTGCTGTCTAAATAGAGCTCAGTGCTCATCTGTCATTCGTGCCATCACGGGACACTGGTTGGTAGGAAACCACGCATCCCGTTTGAATGCTCCCCATCACGACTTCTGTAGAAGCTGTGGCGATGAAGAGGAGCTAGAGACGGTGGAACACTTTTTCTGTCACTGCCCAGGACTGGGCAGAAAAAGATTTAGGTTCCTACAGTCACATTTTCTAGACGACCTATCTCAGCTCTCTGAACAGAGTCCAAAATGCCTTTTAAGGTTCATTCAGGCAGCCGGATGGCTTCCTCAACCTTCGTAGGGGACCCAACAAGTGGGGAAATGTGGTGAACTGGCTCACTAGCGGTACCACAAAGGGCCTATCCTTGGCCTAAGTGAGTTGGGATGTTGGTCCCAACTGCCGCCCTAACCTAACCTAACCTACCGCGTTTTTATTTTTGCGTCTTTTTCAGCGAATATCCACGCATAAAATGACATTCACAAAATTAAAAAAAAAATTTTAAAAAATTCCAATTTATTTTTTTTAATTTAATATTTTATCTGTCATGGTAAAAAAATTCGCGTCAATATCTTTATTCGTTTAGAAGATATGGCTTATCAAAAAATAGTCCAAAAATGAAAAAACCGATAATCAGTTATCGATAACTCGATAAATAATCGGAATTTTGCAATAAAATTGGGCGTGGTTTCTAATGGCTAGCAGATCTACCAACTGAGTAAAAATCATCAAAAACGGAGAAGGTCGCCAAAAAAGTGGCCCGCTTCACTTATTTTCGCCGCTATCCAAAACCCATATTTTAAAAGTCGTTAGATTTTCATTTTATCTGCCTATGATGCAATACAAACATCAATTTTAGTCCGGTCAAATTAGACCAATAAAGAAGAGTAAACGTACATAAATTAACAGCAAGCTGAAAGTACGTGTAATTGTTTAAAACACAGTTAAAAATAACATCTGAAAGTTCCTTATCATTCCGGTGCCTGGAAAAATTTTTATTCGAGGTCAAAGGTCAAAAATCTTGAAAAAATTGGTTTTTCGCGATTTTCAGCAAAACGGTAAGTTTTATCATAAAATTATTTGAGATATAATTGTAGATCATAAAATTCTCTATAAAAATGTACCAAAACTATTTTTTCTTTGAACCACCGTTTCTGAGATATAGCGAGTCAAATAATTGTAAAAGTTGTAATCGTCATAATATGCAAGTTAAGGTATCGGGTTATCCCGTTCAACTTATGTTAACATTATCAACTACAATATAAAGCACGCGTAACATTATCAACTAAGTATATAGCATGCGTAACATTGTCAGCAGCAGTATGAAGCACGCGTAACATTACCAACTACAATATATAGCACGCGTAATATTGTCATCGTGTTAAGCAAAATGTTATGATGATAAAACATGTGAGGCTTGGCGAATGCTGGGCAGTCTTTGGATTAGCGACAATCAAGCGAAGAGGTTCGAGCTCATAATCTACATCAGCTTCCTTTAGCAGTTATAATACTAAAACAAGTTGAAATTAATGTCATCATGGAAGCAGATCTAATAATTTATTTGGACCATATATTAGATAACACGCTTTCATACAATGATATTGAAAATGATGATGAAGTATCTGGAGCTTTATTTGATAAATTTACTACAAAACTAAAAGAATATGAGGAGCGAGGACCAACTGCAAAACTTTGGATTCAATATTTTGAAATGGTTTCGATCGCTAAAGAGTTTTTAAGAGCTGAGCGTATGGGGGATTGGAAAGCTCATTTAAACTGCGTTAAAGAAATGCTTCCTTATTTCCACGCGTCTGGACATTTTCCTTATGCTAAGTCTGCACACCTTTACTTGCAGGATATGCAACAATTACAAAGTTTAATAGATCCTGAAGCTTACGAAAAATTTTCTGAATGATTTTTTACTGTTAGACGAGCAGTCTATGATGAAAGCTATGAAGACTGATGGAGGTATTGCTCGAGGGAGAAGTACGAAAGAGAGTGTCATAAGTAAATGGGTTTATAGTATGCATGCTATGAATACAGTTTGTGAAAAATTAGAAGATCTCGATAATGTTAGGATGGATTCAATTAGCTTGTCTTCCTGCAACCTCAGTTGCTGCTCATCAACATCTTTTTCGGGTATATTACCAAGTTCAAGTGTGGCTTGGTTATCAGCTAGACCCAAAAGACTGGGGTTGGAAGTTGGTCGACAATACATTAGAACCTATTCAGACTTTACTCCCACCTGCGCCGGAAAAACTGCTGAACTCAATTTTTTGCAACTGGGATGCAGCGCTAAATGTGGTTGTAAAAAAGTTGGACTATTGTGTTCTCTGGCATGCACACATTGTCAAGGCCAGTCATGCTCTAATGCTGAAACACCATTAGTGGAGGATTCGTTTGATACCAAATGACCAAATTAAAGAGGAAGATGCTCCTTATCAAAAGGCCTCATATAACGCGATAAAGCTGCGTATGTCAAAATTGATGTTTAAGATGTTACCTGTAAAGATTAAAGGACCTAATAATTTAATAGTGAAATCTTACGCCTTTTTGGATGAAGGTTCGACCGTGTCTTTGATAAATGAGAAATTAGCTTATGAATAGGTGTATAGGAACCGGAGAAATCACGTTACATATGTTATGTCAACGTAATCTAATATTCGTATTTGATCTCATGCAGTGGCGTAGATAGCTTTTTGATATGGGGGGGATATATCCTGTTTTTTTGTAAGTTATATTTTACACTGCGATAATAATCCTCGTTGCACAGTCGTGTACAGAAATTGGTCACATTTTGCACATTGATAAGTTGCATTATAAAAAAATTCTCTTATTATCGAAGAAGAAATTCAAGCTTTCGAGATTTTTTTGCTAATTCATCAATGACTTCGTCTGCTGTGATTCCAATGTCACGATGCATTGCCAGAGCTGCCAAACCATTCAAGCGGTCCTATAATAGATAAATCAGACAATAATTCGAGTTATTATTGATGCATATTCGATAGTATCCAAACATTTAGATGGAACATGATGAACTCACTTCTTTTATCGTGTTCCTTTGAATTGTTTTTATCCGTTTCAAACTTGAGAATGTACGTTCCGCAGTAGACGTAGATACTGGCAATGTAGCTAATATTCTTAGCAACATATTAATATTTGGGAAATTCTCTTCTCGACAATCACCCAGCGCTTTCAACGAATTGTTAGGCTTGATGTCGCCTTTACGGATCAAATACTTCTTCCACATTTTCAACTCGATGAGAACAGCAGTTGGCCCAGAATCAAGAAATTTTTGATAAAACTCGACAGTTTCTATAAATTTCTCAGCTGCTTTGTCGATTTCAGATAAATCATGCTTGAAGAGCGCCGAAAACCCTTCTAATATTTTTTCGTGATCGATAAATCTCTCGCCAAGATCCATGATGTAGAAGTCCAAAAATGGATTGAACACCGTGACATGGAAGTAATCTTCTGCACTCTGAACTTCAGGATTCGCTCGATTTTTTTGTCTGCTCACTTTTTGTTTGTGTTTGATTTCAATGTCCAATGTTTCAGCAATTTTCTTTGCAGCTTCGAAAATTCCAGGAAACGTATCTGCTTCTGCTCGAATCCTTTTCAGTTCATCGCGTAAATCCTTGGCGAGATCCATAGCTTGGACCAAGTCTAAATAAACCTTTTGAAATTCTCGACTCAGAGGCAAAGAAAGTTGGTAAATCACGTTGATAACCTGTAGACTGATCAAAAATTCGAAATCCATTGCATTTTCTAAATTTTTCGCGTCAGTTTCCGAGGTTCTCATTTCGTCAAGAGTTTCGTAGATAAACGGAAATAATTCATGAAAATCGTCTACGGCTTCATATTTTGACACCCATCGAGTCAGATTCAATCTCTTCACAGTTTTCACACTTGGAGTTTCATCAGATTGTTCAAAAGTGTTCTCTAGAACAGCTTCTTTTAGGTGTATGGAAGAAATTGTAAACAATTTCTATGGTGCTCAAGCAGTCTCTGATGGCAGGTACCTTGCTGGTGATAGATATAGCAAGATTCAAAGAATGTGCGGCACAGTGAACCAGACATATTCCTCGCCCCGTCGAATCCTTAGCCGATCAAGAAAGTAATATCCAGTTCGAAATTTTGAAGATTTTCAACCATTAGCTTGGCAAGAACATTACCTGTAAATATGTACATCGAAATATGCGAATCGAAAAAAGTGACCTAACCTCACTGTAAAAATTGGTTGACAGTTTTTTACGAGCTCTGTATACAGCTGATGCAGCGCCGCAGCACGCAGTAAACTGAGAGGCACTGTGACTGACTGAGGTATCACTTGGGAGTCACATGATTGGTCGGTCCGTTAGAAGCGCGAGCATTCGAAACTTTAATGTGCTGTACTGCACAGTCATCGCGTAAAAATGTGTGTTTCTTTTTCAATTTTGAGAGCTTTACCATTAATTGCAGTATTGCACATTGAGACAAAATAAATATTGGCGCTTCAAAAATGTTATGCTTACATTAAAACACATGCCTGGAAAAAATTCGATTTTATCATCTTATAATTCTCAGACCCAAGGGGGGGGATTGATCCCCCTGATCCCCCCCTATCTACGCCACTGATCTCATGGTGAAAGCAATAAATGGCTGCGACTGAATTGCAACACAGCGCCTAACTTACAGTTACCACTACAGTCGGTAGATATGGATGAGTTAAAAAAGAATTACGCAAAACCAAAAAATATAGAACTACTTAGAATGCGCATCTCATACAAAAAAATATTTGTATGTGGGGTACTGATATTAGTACCCCACGCCAATCTTTGCATGCAATTTGTTAATTTGCTGGTATATGAAATTTTGCAAACATTATGCACAAAGTGGCAATGGTTTAGTACAATGAGTGTTCGAGTTATAACCTAATGTGTCGAGGCTCGTTTCTCATTCTAGGTGTTAGATTTTCGTATTTTGGAATTTTTCTGGCTATGCTCGCAGGTACAGTACGCATTCTTTAAATTTAATTGCATAATAAAATACGCGCTCTTGTAAGGTTTAACAAGGAGGCAGCGACAAGACAAAATAAGTGTGTATTAACCCCGGAAAATCTCCTGGCTTTGATTTGATAACTCCAAAGTTTTTATAGTTCCTTTGAACTGTACTAAATTTGATCAAAATCGGTTGACTATATCATATAGCTCGCATAAGGCAAATCGGTCCAAAAAAACGTTTCTTATACAAAATTTGTCGAGTTTCGTCTGTTTGTAAAGATATTTGAACTAAATTCGGCATTCAGATCTTTTTTAAGGTAATAAAGCACTGTGTCAAATTTGACCCAAATCGGTTGACTGCATCATATAGCTCCCATAGAATCGATCGGCACAAACAAAATTTTTGCTTACAAATTTTTCTGTTTTTGGGTTTTTGTGAAATCCTCTTTTTAATATTAAGGAATAAATTTGTACATTTTTAATCATTTCAACAAAGTCTAAAACAAATATATATAGCATTCAACAACTTGCTGCAACGTGCATACATACATATAATTCAATATTTGTCTTGGGTAGTTAAGTAAAAAAAAATTTTAAATACGCAAATTTTATTTAAAATCAAAAGGTCAATAATTAAAGAAATAAATAAAAATATTTACTAACGTGGGTCATGGAGATTCATACTAGATTTTTATGATAAATAACTTATCATAACATAGGCTAGCGAGGTAACACTTTGCGGTGCGGTTAGTTTGGCCGAGCACAAGTATTATTGTATATTTCTGTTCTTCCTTATATTATAGCTTATTTAAATAAAAAATTAATAAAATTATTCTAATAAAAAAAAGGTAATGCAAGAACAACACAAAAGCAGCCGGACCAAATGCTTTATATAGGTTTAAAGTACTCACAAAATTTTTGGTTTGATCGAGCTCAACAACGCAACCGAGCTCAAAAACCCAAAGTCAAAACACAACACAAAACTAACCAATGCACTTGCATTTGCTTTTGCGTGACGTCAACTTGAATTCGGAGAGAATTTTCCTCTCTGTCTATTTAGTACTCTCTGTCTCCTAAAACTTAGTGATATAGCACAAGTTAGGAGAACAGTAAAAGTTTAATTGGCGCCCAACAGTGAATTCGCGATATACTCAAAAAAAAAATTCGCCACCGGTGACGAAAAAAAAATACAAAAGACACCAAAACAATACTAGCAGCGAAGCTATCAAATTGCGAAAGATAACGCAAACAACAGTGACTGTCAACTCTATTTATAAAAAAATGGCGGACGTAAAGTCGGGCGCGGACGACTTTAGGATACCCTGTACCACTAGCTTGTAATAAAGTCCGATTTCTTCACAAAAAACCAAAAACAGAAGAATTTTTAAGCAAAAATTTTTTTTTGACCGATCGTTCCTATGGGAGCTATATGATATAGTCAACCGATTTCAATAAAATTTGACACGGTGCTTAAATACCTTAAAAAAGATATGAACGCCAAAGTTATTTCAAATATCTTTTACAAACAAACAAAACACATCGAATTTTGTATAAAAAACGTGTTTTTGGACCGATTGGTCCTATGGGAGCTATATGATCTAGTCAAACGATTTGGATTAAATTTGGTACAGTGCTTAGGAACTATAAAAAACTTTCGATTGCCAAATTTCGTTACGATATCTTCATAAACAAACGAATTATTCATCTAAAACGCTTTTTTTTTTCGAGGTCGTCTCAAACACCCCCATGGGAGCTATATAATTTATCCCCGATATCAAAAAAATAAAATAAACTTGCCTCCTATGGAATAATATGGGATCTAATGTGAAAGTTTGGTAACTCTAGCTCTTACCATCTCTGAGATCTAGGCGTTCACACGGACGGACGGACGGACGGACGGACGGACAGACGGACGGACGGACAGACGGACAGACGGACAGACGGACATGGGTATATCGACTTCTCTATTCACCCTGATCATATTTTAGGTAACTTTGGGGTGTCTCCGACGTCTCCTTCTATATGTTACATACATTTTCGGCTTGCACAAACTTAATATACCCTTGGACCATACGGTACAGGGTATAAAAACACACAAAAAAAGTAAATGCAGAAAAATTAAATTTAAAAAATATCTATGTAACTTAACTGGTATTTGCAAAATAGATCTTTTTGACCAAAATTATATACTTTTACATAGAGTAATACCCATATGAGTATTAGTGAGCTATAGGAATTAATATCCGGTTTGCACGAGATTCCCATTGAATTAAAACAATTTTATACTAAAGAAAGCGAGAATTGGTGGTCCGATCAAAACTCAATACCTAAAATGCCGCTTAACGAGTCCGATATAAGAACGATACTCGAGTTCGCAGTTAACAGTTCACTCGCAAGTCAAGCCCAAGTGTTTGAATAAAAAAATAAAAGATTTAGAAAATAAATTTATCAACACGCCAGTGACTGTGCCCGAGGTAAAAGCATTTAAAGATGCTGAAATTTTATCAGGCGTACAATGCAATGAAACATTAGATATTGTGAAGTCAGTACTTGACTTTGAGCGTAAACATGAAACGTACGTTTCATGGTGAAAAGCCGCCCATAAAGCTTATAAAATTTTTGAAAACTATTCAGGAAGCTCAAATCATTACCAGGCACTGGGTATTATTAAAAATAAAATAAAAGTCTCTGCCGATATGGTGCCGTCTTCGTATGACACACCACTGAATTTTAAAGCTATCATTAAAAGAGTTGACTTAACATACGCCGATAAACGTCCTATTTACCTAATTGAACAGGAACTCTGCGTCAAGGAAACTTGACCATAATACAGTACTATGAAGAGATCGATCGTAAACTAACGCACCTAATTAATAAGACAATAATGACTTACGACGGCTCTTTGGCTGCATCTCTTAACGAGGAATACAGAACAGATGCCTTAAGAGTATTTATTTCAGGCACAAAGAAATCCTTGAGCACTATTCTTTTTCCGGCACGTTTAGCGACCTGCCACCAGCTCTTGCTTTAGCTCAAGAAGTTGAATCTAACCATGAACGTTTAAAATTTGCAAATAATTATCAAAAAGTCTTTAAGAGAGAGCTCAGCGGAATGAGCAACGACACCAAATAGCTTAGTTACGGACAGTAACAATCTACAACAGGGTAAAAGTCAATTTTTTAACAGACAAAAAGCTTAGAAAAACAGCCTTTTCTCAACACAGGAACCCTTCAATCTATGTACATTGACAGTTCATCCCGGTTCATACAAACTACTCAGCAAACAAATCAAAACATCCCCCCTTATGTTTCATTTCCAAATCAAGCCCCAAAACGAGCAATTAGTGACACTGCTAGGTATACAGGACCAAAACAACAAAGGGTAAATCACCTTTCGTGTGAGAAAAATCTACCAGATATAAAGATATTGCCGAATCATAGACAGTCGACATTGGCGATGCAAGTATAGCATAGCTCCATGCTACCATTTGTAGAACGAACGATGGCACGGGTGCTTCAAAAAATTACATAAAACCATTAATTAATTAATGCATTACAAAACGTAACTGCAGTAAACGAACCTTTCTTAATTAAGTCACTTCATGGCTTTAACTCTTTATTCTCCCAAACTTGTCAATATTTGACGGAATAATAGGACTGGAACTACTTAATAAAGTAAATGCCACGTTGAATTTTAAAAATAAAATATTGCAAACTGAATCTGGATCTGAAATAATCCAATTCTTCAAGTGCACAAATGTCAATTTTACAGAAATTATCTATGCTCCCCAAAAAATCCAAAGAGAATTCAAAGAAATGATAAGAAAACGAACAGGTGTCTTTGCAGACCCTAACGAAGCCCTCCCGTTCAATATGGGACTTACCAATGTCGTCGCTACAATCCGAACAGAAAATGAAGACCCTATATATTCAAAATTATACCCTTGCCCATTGGTCGGGAAATATGAATTTTGCAGACTTCCTTTTGGTTTGAATAATGCTCACAGTATTTTCCAGCGAGCCATTGGTGATGTGCTTCGGGAACAAACTGTGGAGTCATGATATGTTTATGTAGATGATGTTATAATTTTCTTAGAAAACATGGAAAAACATGTAAAGCATATCGCATGGGTATTGGATAAGCTCTACGACACAAACATGAGGGTCTCACGAGAAAAGTCACACTTTTTCAAAGAAAAACTCGAATATCTTGGATTCGTGGTCGCTCGAGGCGGTATTATAACGAACAACAAACCACACTGTTCCATGTTAAATAATTTTTGGGTCTAGCAAGCTATGCTTTATTAAAGATTATGCATCTATAGCTAAACCGCTAACAGAAATACTGAAAGGGGAAAACTGCAAAGTGAGCGTCGGTCAATCAAAAATGATATCTGTGAGCCTTAACGATAAACAACGCCTGACTTTCAAGTAACTCAAAAGTATCCTGGTTTCGAAAGATGTCATACTACTCTATTTCGACTATCAAAAACCTTTTGATTTGACAACAGACAACAGTCCTGTCTCAAGATGGGAAACCAATTACTATGATTTGAAACACAGAGATAACGACAAGCTAAATTTCGAGACAAACGAACGTGAGCTACTTGCCATAGTGTGGGCATTAAAAACCCTAAGTAACTATCTATACGGTGTAAAAAATCTAAACATTTACACCGACAATCAACCGCTTACGTTCGCAGTATCAGACAAAAACCCAAAAGCGAAAATAAAGAGATAGAAAGCTTTTATTGTTGAGCATAATGCTCGAATATTCTGCAAGCCACGGAAAGAAAATTTTGGTGCCGACGCCTTGTCAAGAAAAAATTTGCATGCTTTAGAAGAAAATGTACCATCTGATTTGATCATTATTGAAGAAATCGCAGTGCCATCAACGCGCATTATTATTATGTTCGGCCAGAAAACAAGGCACATCAAACACTTTTCTGATAGAAAGAGATTAATAGAAAATGTATAAGACAAGGTCAAAAAGGACGCAGTGAACGTAATAATATGCGAATTGCCAATCTTAGATTTATTCAAAGTAAACTAGTCGAAACCTTTTCGACAACAAAATTTTAGCCTTACAAAAGAATGGTCATTGATGTTCCTGACAAAAATGAACAAAAAGTCATAATAATCGCAGAACAAAGCAGGGCTCATAGAGCAAGTCAAGAAAATTGTAAACAAATACTCCAAGATTATCTTTTTAGTCCGGTCAAATTAGACATTTGAAGGTACATAAATTAACAGCAAGCTGAAAGTTGGTGTAATTGTTTATAACATAGTTAAAAATAATATCTGAAAGTTCCTCATCATTCCGATGTGTGCAAAAATTTTTATTTTTAACCCCCGACGCAAAAAGAGGGGTGTTATAAGTTTGACGTGTCTGTTTGTCTGTCTGTTTGTCTGTCTGTCTATGGCATCGTAGCTCCCGAACGCATGCAGTGATTTCAATTTAGTTTTTTTGTATTAAAGGTGACTTATGTGCGAGTGTTGTTAGACATGTTTGGTGAAAATCGGTTGAGCCGTTTAAAAGTTGTGGGGAGTAAAAGTGGGGAGAAAAACATCAACTTTGTCCGATTGGCTTAAAATTTGGTCCTATTGTAGCTGACGACGTCACTGATTCGAATCTGAGGTTATTTTTGCTCTATCTCTTCTCGTTTAGAAGTAATGGCCATTTGAAGTTAAAAACATAAACTTTGTCCGATTGGCTTAAAATTTGGTCCTATTAAAGCTGACGACGCCACTGATTCGAATCTGAGGTTATTTTTTCTCTATCTCTTTGCGTTTTTGCTCTATCTCTTCGCGTTTAGATGTTATGGCCATTTGAAGTTAAAAACATAAACTTTGTCCGATTGGCTTAAAATTTGGTCCTATTGAAGCTGACGACGCCACTGATTCTAATCTGAGGTTATTTTTGCTCTATCTCTTCGCGTTTAGAAGTTATGGCCATTTGAAGTTAAAAACATCAACTTTGTCCGATTGGCTTAAAATTTGGTCCTATTGAAGCTGACGACGCCACTGATTCGAATCTGAGGTTATTTTTTCTCTATCTCTTCGCGTTTTTGCTCTATCTCTTCGCGTTTAGAAGTTATGGCTATTTGAAGTTAAAAACATAAACTTTGTCCGATTGGCTTAAAATTTGGTCCTATTGAAGCTGACGACGCCACTTATTCAAATCTGAGGTTATTTTTGCTCTATCTCTTCGCGTTTTTGCTCTATCTCTTCGCGTTTAGAAGTTATGGCCATTTGAAGTTAAAAACATAAACTTTGTCCGATTGGCTTAAAATTTCATCCTATTGAAGCTGACGACGCCACTGATTCGAATCTGAGGTTATTTTTGCTCTTAGAAAAAATGGCCATTTGAAGTTAAAAACATAAACTTTGTCCGATTGGCTTAAAATTTGGTCCTATTGTTGCTGACGACGCCACTGATTCGAATCTGAGGTTATTTTTGCTCTATCTCTTCTCGTTTAGAAGTTATGGCCATTTGAAGTTAAAAGCATCAACTTTGTCCGATTGGCCTAAAATTTGGTCCTATTGAAGCTGACGACGCCACTGATTCGAAAATGTGGTTATTTTTGCTCTATCTCTTCTCGTTTAGAAGTTATGGCCATTTGAAGTTAAAAGCATCAACTTTGTCCGATTGGCCTAAAATTTGGTCCTATTGAAGCTGACGACGCCACTGATTCGAATCTGAGGCTATTTTTGCTCTATCTCTTCTCGTTTAGAAGTTATGGCCATTTGAAGTTAAAAACATCAACTTTGTCCGATTGGCTTAAAATTTGTCTGTCTGACTGTCTGTCTGTCTGTGGCATCGTAACTCCCGAACGCATGCAGTGATTTCAATTTATTTTTTTTTGTATTAAAGGTGACTTATGTGCGAGTGTTCCTAGACATGATGAAAATCGGTCGAGCCGTTTAAAAGTTGTGGGGAGTGAAAGTGGGGAGAATGCGTAAAAAAAAAGCAAACGAGCTTGACCTTAAATGTAATCTATACCTTAACAAGAATCTAAATTATAGTAAGTATATTATAATATACTAAAGTCTAACTTAACCTAACCTACCTATAAAAAGTATGAAATAAAAAATTAAATTAAAAATTTAAAAAACCCCCGAACTTAAGTAATTTTCATTTAAAAAGTGAAAAATAATAAAAGAAACTTAATGTTAAAGTACCTAAGAATCTATTAATAATTCTAAAAAAAATACGTCGCGTTGGGGGACCGCTCCTAAACTAACAATTTAAATACAAATAGTCTAATTAAGCAACAAAGATTAACTTAAAAACAAAATTAAGAAAATACTTCAAAAACTTTTATAGAATTACTTCAAAAAATTTGCATGTAAGATACGACCGTCAACGACGTCTGCCCTCGCGTGTCCCCCAACGCGACGTATTTTTTTTAGAATTATTAATAGATTCTTAGGTACTTTAACATTAAGTTTCTTTTATTATTTTTCACTTTTTAAATGAAAATTACTTAAGTTCGGGGGTTTTTTAAATTTTTAATTTAATTTTTTATATTATTTTTTACTTTTTAAATGAAAATTACTTAAGTTCGGGGGTTTTTTAAATTTTCAATTTAATTTTGCTTACTTACTATAATTTAGATTCTTGTTAAGGTATAGATTACATTTAAGGTCAAGCTCGATTGCTTTTTTTACGCATTCTCCCCACTTTCACTCCCCACAACTTTTAAACAGCTCAACCGATTTTCATCAAACATGTCTACGAACACTCGCACATAACCTTTAATACAAAAAAAACTAAATTGAAATCACTGCATGCGTTCGGGAGCTACGATGCCATAGACAGACAGACAGACAAACAGTCAAACAGACACGTCAAAATTATAACACCCCTCTTTTTGCGTCGGGGGTTAAAAATAATCGTGACGAAGCCAAAAATATAAAACACCAATTAGTTCCTATTGTTAATACATCGTTTATTGAAAATATTAGTATTAAGTTATATATAGACAATGCAAATTTTATTTATTTATAGCCCTGTTATTTTCCGAGAGGACTGTGCTCAAATGTAAGCTCCAAACGAAAGTTTACATTGGATTTATACAAGGCAGAAAAGTATATAACTGGTGGTGACTTAAATTGTCGACATCAATTTATCTACAATCGCGGATGCAGATGGCCCTTAAATCGCCCGGTCGATGCGGAATATGATTTTTTGATTTCAGTGAAATTTTAATATGTTGTTTATTGGTCAATTTAATGAGACACCTAAATTTTTTTTAGGCCCAGAAAAACTTTTCACGCTTGTTTGTCACAATCCCGTTTTTCTGAAATTACTTCAGACGTGTTTGGCAAAAAAACAGAAATGCTAGCGACCTTGTTGTAGTAAAAAGGCTTAATTCGAAAATCTCTTCCGAAGTAAAAGCGTTTAGGAACCAATCATGGAATTCCCTTCTGTTGTCACTGAATAAAAATTCCTCTCCATTTTGGAATGTAACCAAAATTATAAGAGAAAAGAACAAAAATATCCCAACGTTGAAAGATGGTAGTCAACGTTTCATCACAAACAGAGAAAAATGTGAACTATTAGTTACCAAGTTTGCTTTAAATCATTCATTTTCTAACAACATCAGTGATGGCCTTCAGCCAATAGGTATTACAAGGGAAACAACGTGTAACCACTTCTTGTGTGGTACGCGCCGCAATTGTGATACACTACTGGAAGTGCGATGATACTCTACCCGTGAGGGCGGCTGGAAGCAGGCCCTTGGTAAGGTCAAGTCTCTGAATTGGATGCTAACCAATTGTAGTCGGACGAAGTGAAGCACACTCTTTCAAAAAGTACCCCAATCTAAGGTGGAACATCATACGCCGAAAGATGCATGATCGAGGGGGAGCTCGGTCTCCAGTATGCGGACTCTGGATACCTGTCAACCTCCAGTTTTAACCCCTGACTTCCCACGGCATCTCGGGCCATCCCGTGGGCGACATCCCCGTCCCGAGTATTCAATACATGTATGGATACTTCAAATGATTCTGATGAGTTTGATGACACTCTAAAAGCATTACCACAAGAGGAAGTCTGCACGAGAACCTCTAGTTGTACCTCTACGGCTGATGTGCTGCAATCAGCGACCCCCCTAGTAGTGCTGTTAGGCATACAGAAGGGACTCGGGCTTAACCACCTGAATCTGTTCAGGTAAAACCGGTTCTTATTCAACCGAAAGGACTGCGTCTTCATCGCATCGGCTTCCAGCTTTGAAGATGAACTCCTGGTCTCTGACGGAGATGACAACGTGAGTTTAGTCTCACAGAAGTCGTCTGGCACCAGTATCGGAGCCACACCCAGACCCTCAATCTGGAGACAGAGCCTTCCTTCGTAAGTCTGAACTCCCGTGAGAAGACACTCCTCAGGGCCGCTCTTCGCAAGGGACTCTCCAGAGCAGAAGCTCTGGCTTCCGTCAAATCGGCACCCCCTTCGAGACTGGTCAAGAGAAGCCGATCTGACGATAAGTCGCCACATACGGCGACAAAAAAACCCAAAAAGACTCATGTCGAGTCAAACAAGATGTCCTACAGCAGCGCAGTCAAGGGCATCAAGCTGGGTTTCATCTCAAACGCTGCACCTCTTACCTCCGAGCAAATGGTTCGGATCAAACAGGCGATTATCGATGTCCTAGTCGAATTCGCTGGTGATGCGACACCACAGTTCGAAGGATGTGTCCTTCGCTCGAACTGGGTGCTGTTGATATGTGCGAATGAACCCACAGCTACGTGGGTTCACAACAATATCTGCCATATCAAGAGCAAAAGCTCTTGATATCAGGTTGATTTCTGAGGAGGATTTTCCCCGTACACATGTTGTTCGAGGATATTTCCCCAACAGCATCGACCTGACAAATGATAGGGTTTTAGCTGTTATAAACGCGCATAATCCAGTTTGCATGGTCAATTTCTGCATCTCGTCATTGCGGTTGATGGGATCTCCCATCAACAGCTGGTGAAACTGGGCGAGCACGTTTACTACCCATTTGGGAAGTTAAACTTTGTATTAAGGGTATGGGCCCCAAGACCGTTGGACCTTCCCAAACGGTGCAGCGTGAAACCGCCACCACCACCACCCCGGTGGCACCCACCGTGGATACAACTAAGGAAGCTGTAGTGCCCTCAGTATTCGCGGTACCACAAAATTCGGCTGGTGCTGAATTAAGCCCGCAACCCATAACTAGCAAAGCTGCTGGGCTAGCTAAGGTGGTTCGCGGCACTGCTACCAGCATCCGTAAAAAGGCGGACAAGCTACCGAAGGGAGCTCATGGCAAAGGGTCTCGCCGAGGCAAACGGGACAGCCTTGTTCAGAGCTCCATGCGGAACTCCAATGAGCGCCCTTAGGGTGCTCCAGGCGAACCTGCACCACGCTAAAGAAGCGTCAGCTACCCTGTGCAGGACCTTCGCCGAAAATAAAATCGATCTAGCGCTCATTCAGGAGCCTTGGTCTGTGGGTGGCCTAGTCCGAGGATTAAATGTCAAAACAATTAAGTTGTTAAAGTGGTTGTGCCTCGAGCTGCGATGCTTATTGACAATGGTGTCAATTATCTTCCCTTAACGAATTTTACTTCCAGAGACCTAGTAACTGCGTTAGTCCAAGTTGTCACGGACACGGGTACCAGGGAAATAGTGGTGGCGGCTGCCTATTTCCCTGGTGACTCAGATGATGTCCCACCAACAGAGATCAAGCGGCTCGTTGACCACTGCAGTCAACGAGATATCCAGTTTGTCGTCGGCTGCTATGCTAACGCTCACCACACCATCTGGGGTAGTAGTGACGTCAACGCTAGAGGTGAATCTCTTTTAGAATATTTATTGTGTAGTCAAATAAATGTTGTAAATAGAGGGAACAAGCCCACATGCAATCAGAGAAGAGGTATATTAGCCAGGGGGCTAGCAACTCCCTGTCTGGCCTTATAAGTAACTGGAGGGTAACCAATGAGGCCACACTTTCAGACCATCAACACATTAGGTTTGATTTACCGGGGCGTTTAGAGTTAAGGCAGAGGGTCTTTAATCCAAAGAAGACCAACTGGACTTATTTTAAAAAACTGGTCGAACATGCGGTCGACTCGTTAGTCTCCAACATCAACTTGGTAGACGAGATTGATTTGGCTGCAAACCAGCTTGAAGATGTACTGATCTCCTCTTTCCAAGCTAGTACGGTTGAGCGCTCTTACCAGTCGAAACGCGAGGTTCCCTGGTGGAACTCCAACCTAACGGCTAAAAGGAGAACTGTTAGGAGACTCTTCAATAAAGCTAGGAAATCTAGACAATGGGAGGAGTACAAGGCTGCTCTCACTGACTACAACAAGGACATCAGAAACTCTAAAAGGGAAACCTGAAAGAACTTCAGCGAGTCTTGGCCAAAGTGTCCTCAAATGGGGTGGGTCTGTTGAGCAAGAGTGATGGTTCATTCACTTCAGACAGTAGGGAAACTTTGAAGCTTTTACTCCAAACTCCAAACTCACTTTTACTCCAAATTCACTCTTCAATCTGCAGCGGGGATGCCCAACTCTCAGATTGGGTTGAGCCAAACTTCCGAGAGGCTGCCAGAATATCTGGTACTATTTTCGATGCCGACAAAGTAAGATGGGCAATTGGCTCCTTTGAACCTTTCATGGCACCTGGTGGGGACGGAATTTTTCCAGCACTTCTCCAGAAATATCTGAATTTTTTCCTAAACCCACTGATTTGTCTGTTAGGAGCAAGCTTTGACTGGGGATGCATACCTCACTCTTGGAGGAGAGTACGGGTTGTCTTCATCCGCAAATCTGGCATCAGGCCAATAGACAAGCCCAAGTCATACAGACCAATCAGTCTAACCTCATTTCTTCTGAAAACAGTAGAGAGACTTCTTGATCAGAAACAAACTGCATGCCGCGAACCCGCAATGCAGTTTGCATATTCCAAAGGGAAGTCAACAGAGGTTGCCTTACACCACCCAGTCAGAAAGATTGAAAATGCTTTCGACTCTAAGAACATAGCTTTGTGCGCATTCCTGGATGTCGAGGGACATAATTTCACCTCGAGACGGTACCACAGTCAGCATAAGAGCTGTAGAGAAGTGAGATCTCTTCTCCCTAGTCGGGAGACTTGGAATGATGGCACCCCTGTGGAAACCCCCGACGGCAACAATGGTTCACGGATGGGTCCAAAACTGAGCAGGATGTAGGTGTTGGAATCGTTGGACCCAACACCAGAATATCTACCGCAATGGGCATCTGGCCCAGCGTCTTTCAAGCGGAGATTCATGCCATAGAGATTTGCTTCCTTAATATCCTTCTCAAGGGAACTAGGGGCGTAAACATATGCTTTTTTTCAGATAGCCAAGCTGCCATTAGGTCATTGTCTTCCTGGAGCATCTCCTCCCGGATGGTTAAAGAATGCTATAACTACCTCCAAACCCTGTCCGCCCGGAATAAAGTCGTGCTATGTTGGGTGCCTGGACACTCGGGAGTGGATGGTAACGCGATCGCTGACGATCTAGCACGACAGGGTGCCTCCACCTACACAAATGGGCCGCAGAAGAACATAGGAGATACTGGTTCTTCCTTCCGGGGCTTTGTCAAGCCCCATCACTCTGTGAGGTACCCTTTTAAGGAAAAAAAACCTCAGTGATGCAGCAACGGAAATTGAGGTAGACAGGGTTAATCAGCGCCTAACATCCTCCTCTTTACCACGAACTAGTGAAATTAATGTCACAACAGAGAGGGTACGCAGTATCATCAAAAACTTAAAAACAAGAAAAGCTGTATCAATAATAATGTTCTTAAACATTTACCAAGAGTTGGTCTGCAACTATTCTGAACGCTTGCTTTCTTCTTGGGTACATTCCAAATATTTGGAAAGCAATCAAAAACCATTCCAATCAAAAATCTTACAAACATGCGTATGATGCGCCTATAAGCTTATTGTCATGCCTAAGTAAAATTTTAGAGAAAATTATTAAAGAAGAGCTTACAAATTTTATTGATGAAAATCAAATTTTTCCTGCTTTTCAGTTCGGCTTGCGAAAAAGTCACAGTACCTTACATCCTATAACAAAAATTCGAAATCTTATTAAAACCAATTTCGCTTCCAGAAAATCGACAGAAATGTTGTTACTTGACATTAAAGCTGCCTTGGATTCCGTCTGGCATTGTGCTTTAATTTACAAAATGTGCAACTATAATTTTCCCCTTCGCTTAATAAAATTAATTCAAAGCTTCCTTACTGATAGATCCTTTGGAATACACTTGGGCAATAGTTCCTATGACTGCATAAGCATACCGGCTGGCTGTCCAGTGCTGTTTCAGTGCGTACATATTACTGCAAAGTAATATTACAATTTAGACAAAAAAAAATATACAAGTCATTAAATAACTGGGCATCTTCCCAATACCAAAACAATGTCTAGACCACCGGATAATTCGTTGGCATTCATCACAGCGTCAATAAATGGGCCTAAATACATTATTATTAAAACAAATGACAATGCCACTTTCGAAAATGTTTCACCATTTTAAATTAAAAAAATGGCGGACGTAAAGTCGGGCGCGGACGACTTTAGGATACCCTGTACCACTAGCTTGTAATAAAGTCAGATTTCTTCACAAAAAACCAAAAACAGAAGAATTTTTAAGCAAAAATTTTTTATTGATCGATCGTTCCTATGGGAGCTATAAGATATAGTCAAGAGATTTCAATAAAATTTGACACAGTGCTTAAATACCTTAAAAAAGATATGAATGCCAAATTTATTTTAAATATCTTTACAAACAAACAAAACACATCGAATTTTGTATAAAAAACGTGTTTTTGGGCCGATTGGTCCTATGGGAGCTATATGATCTAGTCAAACGACTTGAATTAAATTTAGTACAGTGCTTAGGAACTATAAAATACTCACGAATGTCAAATTTGGTCCCAATATCTTAACAAACAAACGAAACACAACAAATTTTGTTAAAAAATCGATTTTTTGGACGATCTGCCCTATGGGAGCTATATGATATAGTCAACCGATATTATTCAAATTTGGCACATTGCTTAAGTGGTCTAAAAAATTTCCAAACGCCAAATCTGGTTACGATATCTTTATTAAAAAACGAAATATAGCGAATTTTTCTTTAAAAAAGTTATTTTGGCCGATCGGTCCTATGGGAGCTATATGATATAGTCAACCGATTTTGATCAAATTCGGTACAGTGATTGGGAACTATAAAAAACTTTCGAATACCAAATTTGGTTACGATATCTTCATAAACAAACGAATTATTCGTCTAAAACGTTTTTTTTTTGTCGAGGTCGTCTCAAACACCCCCATGGGAGCTATATAATTTATCCCCGATATCAAAAAAATAAAATAAACTTGCCTCCTATGGAATAATATGGGATCTAATGTGAAAGTTTGGTAACTCTAGCTCTTACCATCTCTGAGATCTAGGCGTTCACACGGACGGACGGACAGACGGACAGACGGGCATGGGTATATTGACTTCTCTATACACCCTGATCATATTTTAGGTAACTTTGGGGTGTCTCCGACGTCTCCTTCTATATGTTACATACATTTTCGGCTTGCACAAACTTAATATACCCTTGGTACCATACGGTACAGGGTATAAAAATTATTGATAATAGTTGCAGCGGCGAAATAGCCTCATGCAAGAAAACAGGAGCTGGGCCCCTACTTATTCAAACAAAAAATTTAACGCAAGCACTAAAGTTACTTAAAATGACACTGCGTATTTTCAATAAATTATTACACGTGTGTGGCCGTCAGTGGTGTGGGTGGTAGCGTACTCGCCTCTAAAACTGAAGGTCGGTGGTTCGGTTCCCCGCAGTAGCACTGGTGCATTTGCCTAGCACTGGCATCGCTAGCTCAAAGACGCTATTTGCCATGAATGCCTCTATTAATTAAAAACACCGCAATTCGGATTCGGCTATAAACTGTAGGTCCCTGTTCTGTTCGAACAGTTATTAATAGAGATCCCCTATGCCCCTCCTCCAAGGGGTCTAACAGGGAATTATTTTTTTTTATTACACGTTTGGATCAATATTCAAGATTTTAATTTGTGTGTGTTTAATAATTGTATTTATTTAATTATTAATGTAGATATACGCAAAAATCGTTTAATCAGAAACGCGACAACTTGATCTGACAATTAACAAAGATCTTGGTGCCGAGAGTGCTTAATTTGATTTACATATATTCCTGTATAGGCCTAGCTTAGCATAACAATATCAAATCGCCGCATGCAAGCGGGCGTAAGAGCGTTGTCATATGAGAGAGTTTAACATGAGAGGTTTTTACATTGTGCGTTATAGCTAATAGTAGGGCTTATGGATTGCCCAAACATCGGCCGCGTTGAATGGCCGCAGGGCTTTCAGAGATTAGTCCAGATTTCTTCCTCCATAGTGTCCGGCTATTGGGAATGGATATGCACTACATAAGTCCCATGAATCGTGAATGTGACGTTCAGCAGTGTAGTGGCAATGATGCGGCAGTCTTGACACATTTGTCTCTATAAGCAAAAATTTACGTATTAGTCTACGGATATTTTAAGTTTTTTAAATGGACACCCTTAGGCGAGCTGAAAACTGCTGCGAGCACGTTGGAGGACTGTCTTCGTCTTTTGCATAAGTGCGCTGTTTTTGGATATGATATATCCACTCTGCTAATTTCTGGTGGCCGGTTGCCAAAGAAAGTATCAGCGGGTAAGCTTCCCAATAATTGTGGGAGCAGTCGATGCATATGCTGTAAGCAGTAGAAAAATTGTAGTACATTGGTTTGATTTATTTTAACTTATTCGCAAAGGAGCCTCGTTGCGTTTCAACGGTTTGGAAATCAAATGAATTTGTTTTCATATCGGCCGCGTTAAGGGATGTGGCTGACTTGCGACTCTCCAACGAAAATTGATATTGCGCATGGTTTAAGTTTGTTGGAGGTGATCTGGAGTTCAAAAGAGACTCATATACTTTGAGCTCGACAGATGTAGTTTGCGGTGTTTTTTGAATAGTGACTTGTGGGCTTCTGAATTGTCCCGATGTCAGTCAACTATAAGTCTTTGAAGACTTCTCGTAAATTGTCTTTTCTGGGGTATAAATTATTTTGAGTAATCTTTTTTGGAACTAGTTCCAACTCCCAGAATCTTTGGCTACGTGTGTCAAGAGGGCAGGACTCTTGCACTATGCTCGCAAGAGGGCATGATTGTGTCGGTGGTGCTAAAGTTGTAGAGTATTGGCCAGCTACAACCCTGCCGAGCACAGTATTTTCTAGCGTGGATACCTCTCTGCCTTACTTAATTTGCCCATTTTGCAATAACTCGAAAAGGGCACCTGCGCCAAGCAGCAAGTCTACTCGTTGTGGTTTGTAAAACAACGGATCTGCTAGGATGATATTACTAGGAAGGTTCTGTGCTTTGGAAGGAAGTTCTTTCCCTGGGTGATTTGAGGATATTTTGTCGAGTACCACAAACTCTGTTGCCATTTTAAATAGCTGGCTTCGAGAGTCGATGGTTGCCTTTGCAACATGGTCAGCGAACAGACCAGTTTTTCCCATGCCTGACACATTTGTATTTCTGCGTTTCCGTTTCAATTGCAGACTCTTGACTAAATCTTCAGTGATAAAATTAGACTGAAAATCGGAGTCTAACAGCACTCGTGCTGGCCTTTGCTGGTTAGTTAGCCCAAAAACATTAACAAATGCCGTTTTAGTTGCGGACTTGCGTGGTTGCTCATAAGTGGCCTTATGTGGTTTTAAATAGCAGGAATATTTGCCACTAAATCTGGGAAGCTGCACTTGTGGCAAGTGTCTTGTGTGTGAGACTGATGTTTTTAGGGTTGTGTCGCTCACGCTGGGTCTGTGAGGTCGAGATGCAACCGAAATAAGCGCTGCCTTGGTAGACAAGCATAAATCTTCCAGCTCAGAGCGAAATGCTAACGCGTTGCAATTGTCAACTTCCAACTGAAGTTTAAATGCTCTTGAAATGTATGTGTTGAGGATACCCAATCGACATTCTAACTCAATCGTATCAAATGAAATTGACTGTTTTAGGACTGAATCCTTAATCCGAGCAATATCTCATTCCTGAATCAGAAATCCAGCTTGAATTGAAATCACAGAACGTAACAGAAGTCTACAAAATCAAAACATCTGACAACGGTGACCTTAAAGAAACGTTTTTTATCATCCTGACTTTTGCAACAATTAACCTTTCAAAAAAAAAAAAATTTCAATTGGGTAAGAAATAGTCAATGTACGTCCCTACATTCCACTTCCTCTCAGATGCGGTAACTGCCTTCGTTTTGGACACACCAATTCATCCTGTAAAAGCCCCAAATCGTGTATTAATTGCTCCGCTGAACAACACACGACCGAAGAATCACGCTGCTTAAACGAAAAATCATGGTTAAACTGTAAAAATGAACCTCCCATCACAGGCAAACACAGTCCTCTAGACAAGTCATGCCCAGCCTTTAAACCACACCAACTACAATTCAGGACCTCTCAAACAAATCTATTTCGAAACCATTACCGATTGCTATGCAACCAAATCATGGCCTACCCAAAACAACCACCAATCAAAAAAGAAAAATAACTTGTTATGAAGACTCCTTAAGTGATTCAGATGCCTTCCTAAGCCCTAAATCACCACGCAACATTGATGAAATGACACAGTACTACAAAATCAAAAAAATCAAAGAACTTTTCAAGTGACCTAGTGTACGTTGTAGGTCTTGACGAGTAGATTACGATAGTGTGTTTCAAAATTTTCTAAAACCCCCAAAATCGCAAGTTATTGCTTAAAAACCGTTTTTCGGGTACTGCGATCACTCCCACAATCACAACGTCGCCATTTTTCAACCGATTTTTGATTGCTTTACGGTTTTGGAAAGAAGAAGATTCAAGCTTTAAGATAATATATACTTGTTTATACTTCATACAAAGCAACTACGAGATTTTTTTTTCGTTTTTCACACTTTGAAGTCATTTTTATATAACATTTTGTTAAAAAACCTTTACTTTTTTACATTTAATCTTGAAGAAATATTAATTCCGAGTAAGAAAAGTGATGGTTTATTAAAATCGGTCGATAAATGTTTAAGTTACGACGCTTATTGTAAAGAAGAAAATTAAACTTCCATCGACAAAAAAAAAGTTTTACATGGATAATTCGTTTGTTTATGAAGATATCATAACATATCCCCCACGCGACGTATTTTTTAGAATTATTAATAGATTCTTAGGTACTTTAACATTAAGTTTCTTTTATTATTTTTTACTTTTTAAAGGGAAATGTGTCTTCTTGTGTCGGGGGTTTTTAAATTTTTAATTTAATTTTTTATTTCATACTTTTTATAGGTAGGTTAGGTTAAGTTAGACTTTAGTATATTATAATATACTTATTTGAGACCCCATCCGAGTATATTTGCAGACATTCGGTTATTCTCCCCACTTTCACTCCACACAACTTTTAAACGGCTTAACCGATTTTCATCAAACATGTCTAGGAACACTCGCACATAAGTCACCTTTAATAAAAAAAACTAAATTGAAATCACTGCATGCGTTCGGGAGCTATGATGCCATAGACAGACAGACTGACACGTTAAACTTATAACACCCCTCTTTTTGCGTCGGGTGTTAAAAAAACAATCAACAAAACAACAACAGCTCACATACTGGCTGAGCAAACCGCCCTCAGCAAACAGATTTGACATCTTGGCCCAAGAAGAAAAAGAGGATGAAAGAGAAGACGAAAATATTGAGAGTGTGTCAACGCAAATAAAACCAGGGGTCGCCAAACCAAAAAAATGCACCTAAGCCGCCGCCTATCTATGTGCAAAATGTTCAATATTTAAGCACCCTAATAAACGCCTTAAATGAACAAGTACAAAACAACTATGAACTAAAAGTACTAAACAATAATTTTTTTTTTTTTTTTGTATTATTTTTATTTGCGATCTGTCATATTGACATTTAACAAATTTGCTTATATTATAAATATAACGGGGTTGGTTATGCTCCAGTGAGCTACACCAATATACTTGTTATTGTATATAATTCATTATGTTATTTAATACATATTACTTATTACGTATTATTTACTAAACTCTATATATTATAAAAATCTATCTGGAAGATCCATAACATGATATCTCTTCAGACGTCTAACGTCCAAACTATTATCTAGAAGATTAATTGCCAGTGAGTTTTCATGATTTGAGAGTCTCTCAAAATATCTTCTCGATGATTTTAATATTTCGTCTTTTACGTAAGGAACATTCAAATCTTTGTGAATTGCAATGTTTCTTAGAGTTATAGATTGATATCTTTGCAGGATTTCGATGTTTGAGGTGCTCGCCGTCCCCCAGAGCTGCATGGCATACGTCCAGACTGGCTTGAGAACTGCTTTGTAAAGCCGAATTTTATTCTCCAAACTAAGCTGCGATCGCGGACCTAGAAGCCAATACATTCTTTTGGTTTTAATTTTAAGCTGCATATGCTTTGATTTTATATGCTTATTCCACGTGAGTCGCCGATCCAAATGCACTCCAAGGTATTTGACAGATTCTTCATCCGGTATGGACATACCATTTAACGTCACAAGAGGGCATTTTCCTCGTTTCAATGTGAACGTAGTTTGGACTGATTTTTGCGTGTTTACTAAAATTCTCCATTTTTTCAGCCATGTTTCAATAAGACCGAGTTGCTCTTGTAAATTTTGGGACGCCATTGCCGGAATTGCGCTGTTAGAAATAATTGCTGTGTCATCCGCATAGGTTGCAACTTCAACATTGTCATTTGTAGGAAGGTCCGCAGTAAAAATTGTGCATAGCACTGGCCCCAGTACACTACCTTGAGGAACTCCGGCGTTTATTGAGTACAGTTCCGAGTGCTCATCAGCATATTGGACATAAAATTTTCTACAGTTGAGGTACGACTTAAAGAATAAGAAATACGGTGCAGGAAGCCATTTCTTGATTTTATAAAGTACACCTGCGTGCCAGACTTTGTCAAATGCTTGCTGGATATCCAAAAATATCGCAGCGCTGTACTGTTTGTTTTCAAATGCATCCACTATCTTTTTAACAATACGATGGCATTGTTCAATTGTGCCATGGCCTCTTCTGAACCCAAACTGATGTTCGGGTATAATGTTGGTGTCCTCTAAAACCACTGACATTCTTCTCAAAAGTATTTTTTCAAATACCTTAGCGAATGTCACCAGCAAACTAATGGGACGATATGATGACGCGTGTTGTTCAGGCTTGTTTGGTTTTGGCAGCATAATTAGTTCAGCGCATTTCCATTGAGTTGGGAAGTATTCAAGTCTGAGCATGGCATTATAGATGTACGACAAAAGTCTAATGCATTTTGGTGGTAAGTTTTTAATTGTTGTACCATCAATTTTGTCATATCCGGGTGCTTTTGGCATTTATACTTCAAATTTCAGCTTGCACCTCTGCGATTGTTGTCTGACGGATAGGCATACTCATCTGGCAAGCCGAGTTAAGAAAATTGTCAACCTCTGTCACTGTTTCCTGGTCGAATTCCTAGTTAGGTTGGAACACTGAGTGGAGATGTTGTGCAAATCTTTCCGCAATTTCCTTATCACTTTTACACAGTCTACCATTATTGTCAACTCTTGCCGTTTTCCTTCTGCTTGGCCGCTCCAAAGACTATAACTTAGATCTGGTGTGCATGGGTCAAGGTTTTTAAGATATTTTGATGTTGCAGCATTTTTTAGTTCCCATAATTTTTGCTTAAGATCTTTAGTAGCTTTATTCAGCAACTGTTTATCAATTGGGCTTCGGCTTAGTTGCCACTTCTTTCGGAGTTTCCTTTTGTTTTTAATTAATTGCCTCAGCTCCAAGGACAGATATGGTTTGTTGGAATGATTCGCGCTTGATTGTGGGGTGCAAAAAACTCCAGCCTCATGAATTGCCTTAGTGAGCGTTTCAATTGCAGAATCAATTTCATCTCCTGTTTTAAGTGGTACGTCAAGGCGTACTTTGCTTTCAAGAAAGTTTTTAAAATCTCCGATGTTAGATCGCCTTGTGATGATTTTGTATGGCCGATTTTTTAATGTCACAGTTGCGCCATAGGTCACTATACTTGGGGAGTGGTCTGAGCTTAGTTCAAAGTTTTCTTCAATGTGGAGTTGATGTTGTGGTACGCCATTGTATACTACAAAGTCTAATAGATCTAGAATTTTTCTAGGATCTGTTGGCCAATATGTAGGTTTTCCGGTGCTTAATGTTGAATAGTTCTTAGCGTTAATGCATTTATAAAGCTCCGTACCTTTAGGATTCGCCAATCTAGATCCCCACCACGGATGTTTAGCGTTGTAGTCACCGCCTGCTAAAAAGTGACTGCCGAGATTTTGAAAGAACAGCTTAAAGTCGTCTTCTTTTAAAGTAGATCTTGGAGGGACATATATTGCGGCAATTGATGTTTCAATATGCATGCATTTAATTTGTATTATAGCAGCTTGAATTGTATTTTGTTGAATACTGTTTAGTTGAGTATATTTTAATGTGTTTTTAATAATTATGGCGGCACCACCTCTAACTGTGTTAGCTGGGTGATTTGCTACAATAGTTTCATAACCATTTATCTTAAAGAATGATTTATTATTAAAGTGCGTCTCAGATATTAACATTATATCTATAGCATTCGATTTAAGAAAGAGTTTTATTTCATTTAAATGATTGGCAAGCCCATTGGCATTCCATATGGCTATACGTACATCTAATTGCATAATTTGTTGACAAGCCATTATCATATTTAATAGATTATCTGTATTCTTAGACTGTTTTATTAGGATTTTTTCAATTCTTTCCAAGGCACTACTATCCTTGTTACTTGTTGAATTTCCTAAAACTTGAGCATATGTAGGCTGAGTATTGTAATTATTTTCGTGATACGCTTGGTTACGGATATTTTGAGGTTCTGGATTGTTGTGAATAAACTCACTTCTTTGAAATTGTTTTCTATTTGCGTTTATAGTTGTGGGCGCTTTGTTTGCAATTAGTTGCTGATAGACTCTGCATCCTTTATAGCTAGCTGCGTGAGTCTCGAGACAGTTTGCACATTTAGGTGGCAAATCTTTGGCTTTGGTTGCATGGTTCATTGAGCACTTTACGCATTTGTATTTTTTGTTGCAAAATGATTTAGTGTGTCCAAATTCTTGGCAGCGATAGCATTGCACAATATCATTTACCTTTCTGGGCGGTTCAATATTAACAATAGCATTACCAATATGTTTCAAGCTATAAATTTTCGTGTTTTTGTTGTCTGGCTCCAGGTCAATAAAAAACATATGCAGTGGCTCTTTAGTAATTCGACTTTTTATGTTGCTGATACTTCTAACTACGTGCCCTAGGGACTCTATCTCCGTTTTTATAAATTCACATGAAGTGGAGGAATGAAGATTTTTGACTACGACTCTAAATGCTCTGTCTTGTTTCAACTGATAGGTGTGGAACTTGACTTTGTCGGCTTTTACATTTTTTATTAGTTCCCTGTATTTATCAACTTTCTTTACCATTACTCGAACATGTCCATCCCTTTGGGTCTTGTAGTTGTACTCTTTGGAGTCAATTTTAGTTCTTAAGTAGGTTAACAATCCATTGATATCGTTCACATCAGACAAAAAAATTGGTGGCAGCTTTGGTGTTTCGTCAAGATCCGCAGGTGCACCTAGGTCAGCGTTGTTTATAACTTTGGCACTTTTGTCAAGGACTTGAATATCCGTTTCATCATCGTCGTCACTTAGTAAGGCAAATTGATTAAAGCCTTTGGAAGTATTAGGTCTACAATCAGTGGCCGAGATTTTTGTGGGTATATTTGGTGAAGAATGGCGAGGCCGCTTGCAACTTCGTTGTTGAGTTTTAGTTGTTACTTTTTGCCACTCTAAAGTAACATTGTCTTCGTCGTCACTCATGTTGTTGCTGCTTTGCTGCAGCTTAACCGCTGCAATTCTATTTTTAAAATAAGCAACTGCACTTTTGGGCTAAGTTTTTGCGGTTTTTATTTGTTCTTATAAGTTCAGTGTATGCACACCACACAAAACAGTGTGTACACACAATAAAATTACAAAATTTGTGCCAGCGGAGTCTCAAGACACAAATTTTCACTTGCACTAAATAGATGTTAGTTTTTATGTTTATTAGTTTTAAAATTGAATGCTGCTTGTAACGCAAATGCACGTGTATCAAAAGTTTTGCCACGACAGTGGACTTGTCCATAAAACAATTTTATCTTATTTTCACTTTGCACACACAATTTATTGACAGAACACGTGTTAGCGCTGCCAACCTTCATCGAAAACTAATGACTAAACAATAATGAAATTAAAATACAAACAAAAGAATCAATACACTATACAACGACAATAAAGTTACTTAAAGAACGAAACACCCAATACTACACATTCCGACCAAAAGAAGAAAAAGGATTCAAAGTTATTTTACGTAATATACACCATTCCACTGACAAAGAAGATATTATATCTGAACTTGCAGAACATGGACATTCAGTTACCAACATATACAACATCTTTAAGAAGGATACAAAACAACCACTGCCACTCTTCTCCCTGGAGCTTAAACCTAACGCAAAAAACAAAGGCATCTGTAACTTGACAAATCTACTGCATTGTATAGTAAAATTCGAGCCCCCCACCAAAAAAGAACCTTACCACAGTGTCTTAATTGCCAAAAATATGGACACACTAAGAACTACTGTACTAAAAATCCAGTATGTGTTAAATGCGCTGGCCCACACACTACAACAAACTGCCCGATAAAAGACAACAGCAATGACGTAAAATGTGCACTCTGCGGTGAGAAACACACTGCGAACTACCGAGGCTGTATGCTCTATAAGGCCCTACGACTTAAAGGATTCCCTGCTCTGCGTAAAAAGGAATTACCAAATCCGCAACTGACTCCCCACAACGAAATTCCGGTCGAACCAATTAGAATGACCACAGGCACCTATGCTCAAGTAGCAGCACAAATAACAACTCAACAAATACTACTTCACGAAATGGTGATATAGACGAGCTCAAAAGAATGATGAATCAACTGATAAGTCAAATGACAAACATGAATTATGTTTACTTGTAACCAAAATTGATGGACAAACAAAGTAACTTGACTATTGCGCTGTGGAATGCGAACGGACTAAGCCAACACATACTTGAAACTCAAACCTTCATCAGACAAAATAATATTGACATACTACTGGTATCAGAAACTTATTTTACTAACAAAAGCTTTATTAGCATACCAAGGTACAAATTATTTTATACTAATCATCCTGACAACAAAGCCCATGGCGGTACAGCAATTATACTAAGACAAAGCATTATATGTAATCAAATGAAGGGATATAAAATGGACGATATACAAGCAACGACAATACAAATAAACGATACACATGGATTATTGACTATCTCAGCTGCCTATTGCCCACCAAAGCACAACAATAAAATATCGCATTATATTGACTATTTAAAAACACTTAAAAATCGGTTCATTGCTGGGAAGACTATAATGCTAAAAATATGCAGTGGGGTTCTAGACTGACTAAAAGCAAAGGAAAAGCATTACTTGACGCCATCAGAGAGGTAAACTGCCAATTTATAAGCACAGGAGAACCCAGCTACTGGCCATCTGATATCAAAAAAATCCCTGACTTGTTAGACTTCTTCATTACAAAATCAATCAACCTGACAACTCTGACCATCCAATCCTGCATTGACCTTTCGTATGACCATTTACCAATCATTTTGACAAAGCAAGGAGCACCTCAGCACAACTTTAACCGGACACCTTATAACTATCGAACAGACTGTGAATCGTTTACAGAACTGATGAACACACGTTTAGACACGAGAATCTGATGAAAGATGAAATTGACACAGCCATAGCATTTTTCAACGATACAACTATTAACTCAATCAACAAATCTACGCCAATAACAACAACCAAAAAACCCGACTACATCACTTCTGACACAATTAAAAGGAAACTAAAAAAAAAGAGGAGACTACGAAAAAAATGGCAGACTACAAGATCGCCGGAAGACAAAAAAAGACTAAACAACATAATAAAACTCATAAAAGAAATGTGAAAAAATGAAAAGGACAAAAAGCTGAACAAATTTCTCACCAACATAGACGCAACAGCCTCTAGTAACTATTCACTATGGAGAGCTACAAAAAATATGATTGGAGCTACAATACATTCACCACCCATAAGGACAAATAACGTACAATGGGCTCGAACCTCAGCAGAAAAAGCTGACATCTACACATTTCAAAAATACCTTCAATATTGACAATGTTAATGAAGACGCTGAATTGACGCAGACAGGGATCAGATATGAAGAATGGATTAAAAACATAACACTGAGCGAAATAAATAAACTAATTAAGACGTTAAAACATTACAAGTCCCCTGGATATGATCTTATTTCCGGGACAATTATAAAACATATGCCTGACGAAGCTATAAAAAGATGTGGAAAATTGCCGAAATCATTGCCATTCCGAAACCTGGCAAAGACGCCAACTAGTTTGCTACCGACCATATCAAAGATGTTCGAAAAACTTATATTTGGCCGCATTGACCCTATAATGACGAAAATGAATTTGATACCCCAACATCAATTTGGTTTTAGACGAAAACTTTCCACAGTCCAATAAATACATAGAGTAACTCACAAAAAAAATTACGATTTTAACAAAAAACAAGTATGTGCGGGTTTTGACAAAGTATGGCATCCTGGACTTCTACACAAACTTCAATCCTGGCTACCAAATGACTACTATCTTTTTTCTTTTTATATAATATATTTATTTAAATTGCAATCTGTCTCTGAGAATAGGACATTAAGCAATATGTTAAAAATATTCAAAAAAGCATTTGTGGTCTAATTCCTGTGAGTTAGCCACTTTATTGTGAACAGTCTAAATTAGTTCAATTTAGTTTGAAATGTCCTTGTAGGTGTCACTAGCACAGATCCAAGGGGGTTTTTCTTTTCAGTATGGTGAATATTGTTCTTGGCTTCATCAAGTCAACTACCAGTTCATTTGTATGATTCGAGATACGGTCTTTATATTTCGGCATTCTATTCTTTATTTCTTCTTTTATAGTTGGGATACCTAGATCCCGATGCAATCTTTCGTTAGATATAAACCACGGAGCATCAGTTATTATTCTTAACATTTTGGATTTGAATCTTTGCAGTATTTCCATATTTGAGTTGGCAGCTGTGCCCCGTAGCTGGATACCAAATGTCCAAGTTGGTTTCAAGATGCACTTGTAAATTAAAAGCTTATTTTGTAACGACAAATTGGATTTCCTATTTAACATCCAATAATATTTTCTAAGCTGCAGGCCGAGAGATTTTCGCTTGGTGAAAATATGTTTTTTCCGGGTCAGTCTTCTTCCAAATAAAGACCAAGATATTTAGCTGCCTAAGCTTGAGGTATATTTATATTATTTAAATTGACTGGTGGCGAAGTCTCTTTTCTTAGGGTGTACGTAACATGGACGGACTTTGCTTCGTTGGCCATTTTTTAAGCCAGGCAGAAATGCTATTCAAGCTAATTTGCAGTAATGCAGAGGCTTTTGACGCATTTTTGTCCACAGCGAGGACAGCTGTGTCATCAGCGAATGTACCCACATTAATTCAATTAATAACTGGAAGGTCGGAAGTAAATAGTAAATAAAGTGTTGGGCCCAGGACACTACCCTGTGGAACACCATCCTGAATCTCCTGAAGATTTAAAACGTCTTCGCCACATTTCACAAAGAAATACCGGTCACTTAAGTATGATTTCAAGAATAAGAAGTAATTGATTGGCAACATTTCCTTAATCTTATATAATAATCCCTTATGCCAGACCCGATCAAAGGCCTGAGATATGTCTAGGAATGCTGCTGAGCAGTACTGCCCATTTTCAAAGCAGTTATAGATGATGTCTACTAGCCTATGTATTTGCTCAATTGTGAATGTCCATGTCTAAATCCAAACTGTTGGTTAGGGATCAACTTTTTTTCCTTAAGTATGGGATTCATTCTGCTCAAGATCAAAATTTCCAGAACTTTCGAGGGAATTGGTAGGAGACTTATTGGTCGGTAAGATTTTGGCTCTTCAGCACTTTTACCCGGTTTCAGGATCATTGTTATTTGAGCTACCTTCCATTGAGCCGGAATATAATTACGAGTAAGTATCGCGTTGTAAATCTGTGTTAGTGCTAAAACACCTTCCTCAGGCAGTTCCCTCAAAACCTTTACTGTGATCAAATCGTATCCAGGTGCTTTGTGCTGGTCCAGTTTTAGAATGGTGTCACGTACTTCTATTTTCGTGAATTTACTCATGGCTGGCTGATAAGTTTCAGTTAATACACTTGAAATTTGATCTGCAGATGTACTCGTACAATCTTCACAAATGTTGGGTTTAAAAACTTCCTTCAGATGCGTAGCAAAAGCTTTGGCTTTTTCAAGATCGCTGTTAACCCATGAATTGTCCGATTTTCGAATTGGTGGTTGATACTGCTGCGGTCGCTTTAATTTTTTCGTGGCTTTCCATATCGAATAATCAGTAGAAGCTGTTGCATCTAAACCTCCTAGGTACTTCTCGACGCCCAGATTTTTATCCAGAACAAGCATTTTCTTTATTTTTGCAGTAATAATGCTTAGTATTTTTTTTGTCTTCAGGATGTCGTGTCTGTTGCCATCTCTTTTTAGCTGCACGTTTTTCAGATATTTTGGGAGAGAAAGTTAGGCGCGACCACACTGCGAGCAGGTGTCGCCTATCAAGCAAACCTCTGCACACAGTTATTAAAATGTTCCACAGCCAATGTCAAGTCATAATCTGTTTGAAGTGGTAATTTTGTACCTATGGTGGAGGTCACTAGACTCCGGAAGAGGGACCAGTTCGTTCCACGGCTGTGGAGTCTACATGGTTCTTGAACTTTAAGGATTTCTCTCTTGAGAGTAATCACAACAGGCGAGTGGTCCGATGATAGTTCCAAACACGAGTTTGCTGTGATGTATTTGTCGCAATGCCTTTTGTTACACAAAAGTCAACAAGATCGGGTATCCGTCTTCTATCTGTTGGCCAATAAGTGGGTTCAAGGGATGAGATTACGTTAAGATTAAGTTCCTGGTTAGCTAATAGCAGTTGGCGTCCCTTAAGCGATGTAACTCGCGACCCCCAGTCCGTATGTTTGGCATTGTAATCGCCGCCTGCTATAAATCTATTGCCAAATTTACCAAGATATTTAAAGTAAGTAATGTAATCATCTTTTTTTAAGGCATACTTAGGTGGACAATATAGCGCTGATAGCGTCAAAGGACCAGTACAGTTCTCAATGACGACATTAGTTGCTTTAATTTGGTCCAAGCAATATGAATGAGTTAAGTGGTGCTTAATATTACACCTTATAAGTATCGCAGAGCCACCATGTGCAGTACCATCAGGATGGTTGGTGTTATAGAATTTATATTTAGGTATGTTGAGGTAACTTTTATGAGTGAAGTGGGTTTCTAAGATCATGAGCACATCAATATTATTTTCATAGAGAAATGTTTTAACTTCTAGAGTATGTTGTAGCAGCCCGTTGGCAATCCATGTTACTATTTTAAGGTCTGTGAATGTGTGATTTTATTTGTTGGAGTTATGAGCAAATTGTTCATAGTTGTTAATTGATTCATCATTTGTTTTAGCATATCCATCATAACTATAGTGAAATTCTGGTCTTGAGCAGTATTGCTATCGACATTGGGGTTCGCATCTTGTTTCCTTTGCTTGCAGCTTGAGCATAAGTCAAATTCGATGCCTTATGTGTTATTGCGGTAGGGTTGGATGTTTGATTTAGTTTTTGAGGGGGTTTTCGAGACCGATTCCGCACTGCAGGATATTTATTTTTTTGCAACTCTCTGTAAACATTGCAGCCCTTATAATTTGCAGGGTGATTGATATCACATAGTATAGTTTGATGAAGAGTGGTCTCCGGCACACTTTATGCACTTAGGTTTTCGGCGACAATACTTTTTCGTATGGCCATATTGTTGGCAATTTGAACATTGGGGTATTTCACGTTTTGGTCTTGGCGGCTCAAATGTAATATTGCAATTTAGAAGATTTTTTATATTATATATTAATTTATTATTGTCTTGCGGTTTAACTTCCACTATAAAGATTGGTAAGGGTTTCTTTGTGATTCTTTGCTTTATATTCCTAATGTTGGTAACTGTTTGGTCAAGCAGCTGCTATTTAATTTTAAGAGCTAAATTGTTGCTTTTGTAACTTGCCCTGCGCGGCAAGAGAACCTTAACCTTAACCTTCTCTTATTCACTTGTAAGCTTTCGCGCATGCGTTTAAGAGTTTAAGCTTCGGCTGCTGCGCCAAAGCCTCTCCCGCAATTTGTCGCTTTACATTTGTCGGTCTACCTAAGCTGCACTTTGCACATGCAAAGGCAGTCTCTTATCTTATATCAATCGCACCTAAACCTATTTTCGTTTCGCCTCGCAAACCAACTAAAATCATTTTCGCTTATTAAATCAAATAAAATACCAACTCGCTAAGAAAACCTTAACACACATTAAATTATATTAATTACATTAAACTCGCTTGTTTTTCTAAAAAACTAAAGTGCTAATAATAAACATTGTTAGCCCAACATTTTGGTGACCCCGACGTGATTAAACGTATTAACACAAATATTATACAACAATTCGCGATTATTATTAAATGATATTCAAAATTATTGTTTCAAGCTGTACGTAACTGTTAAAGTGCAAGTTTCAAATACATAATTGCATACTGTTTCTATTTACATAGCAGTTCAATAACCACATACGTACATACATATTTACATACACAGTGGCACATACATACACGCTGTCGCTTATATACTCTGCAAGCGTTTTTTGTTCTTGTGATTAAACGGTTATCGTTTCTCGCTTAGTTAACTATGTCTAATGAAGGTGACATTGCTTCAGCAGATCAAACTGCAAATAGGGTGGTTTTTTTGAAGCGCAAAGTGAGTGCAATATATAATAGCTTAGCCACATTGAGCAATAACTTATCAAATGAGGCTATAAGTGATTTGGACATGCAAATGCTATCCGTGCGTTTAAGGCAAATTGAAAAGTTGCAATCGAACTTTGATGTAGCACATGACAGTCTTGAAGAAATTGACATTGCTGAAATCGGTAGTCAATTACGGGAAGACTTTAACGAATTAGCCGCGTCTGTCGAAGCAACAATTCGAGCCCAAATCGGAAAACACGGTTATCAAATGCCATTGTGCTCAACAATTCATGATTCTACCGCCGTTACTACCTCGGTGGTTCCTGTAAGACAGCGACCTGTGCCTTCGTTACCAGCTATTAAATTGCCAACTTTTAGTGGTGGTTATACGAACTGGGCAGATTTTTATTCGATGTTTGTCACTATCATAGGAAACAACCAGGATTTGTCAAATATCGAAAAATGCTGCATCTTCGATCCTGTTTGCAAGGCCCTGCCTTGGACGCAGTGCGATCTTTGGAAATTTCAGAGGCTAATTATACCATCGCTATAAATTTATTACAAAGTCGATTTGATAACCGCCGTCTAGTTTTTCAGGCACACATATTTGAAATTTTGGGACTTGAGAAGGTAACAGACGGCACTGCAAGTAAGCTGAGGGAACTTTCTGACAAATACAATGCACACATTAGAGCTCTAAAAGGTCTCGGCCACATGGAGCAAATTGGTGGCTGCTTTATCACGCAGGTGCTTTTGCAGAAGTTGGACCAAGCATCCCTAGCAAACATTTTCTAATCTGATACCATCATCGGAACAATTTGCCACTTTTTTGGAGCAGCGATGCAGAACCCTGGAGACTATGGACTTCACTATGACTAACTATAGTGCTAACTATTCTAGTGCTCAGGTGGGAAAGAATAAAAAAACTAACTTTACCCATTCTTCACTTGTTGTTATCAATTCTTCTGGCACTGGGTGCATATTCTGTGACAAAAATGACCACATAATAAATTATTGTCCGCTTTTTGGGAATTTGTCACCTGCCATACGCCTCAAGGAAGCGTCATTATGCCTTAATTGTCTAAGGAGAGGCCATCGACTGCCAGCCTGCAATTCTGGATGTTGCCGCAAATGAGGATCTAAACACCACACCTTGCTACATTTGGGTAACAGTAATATTCCCCAACGCTCCATCTCACCTTCAATGCAGCCAGCGGCTCCAGAGTCCGCGGCAGCTCAAAATCTTGCTCAGTCTACCTCTCTTGTTGCCCAAAATTCTAATAATGGCGTTGTGTTCTTAGCTACTGCAGTCGTATTTGTTAAAAACCGCACTGGCACCCTAGTGCCATGCCGCGCTCTCTTGGATTCTGGCTCTCAGCTTCATTTGATGACTTCCCGATTCGTTCAGCAGTTGCAGTTAAAGAAATTGAAAGCTTCCGACACAGTTTCAGGCTTGGGAGACTTAAAATGTCTCACTGAAAATGCTACAGTTACTTTTACGTTACATTCGCAAGACTCAGAATACAGTACCAGCTTCACTGCCCTTGTTGCTCCAACTATAACAGACAGCTAACCAGGGCGCGCAGTAAATGTTACGAGTTGGAATATTCCGGCCAACATTCGTCTTGCTGATCCATTGTTTTTCAAGCCGCAGCGTGTCGACTTATTAGTTGGAGCAAGTTTGTTCTATGAATTGCTATGCGTCGGTCAAATTAAGGTGGCAGCAGGATTACCATTTTTACAAAAGACACGCCTTGGATGGGTCGTCGCAGGTGGTCGCTCGCGTTCCAGCGTAAACGTCTCCTTGCTAGGAGGCACAAATATATTTGACCTCAAAGTAAATCCTGATATTCGAGCTGATGATTTGGTGCGTTAATTTTGGGAAGTGGAATCCTGTGGTGATGCGGTCCCAGCAAAAACGAAGAAGGAGCTAGAATGTAAAGTTCACTTTGCACTTCATTATTCTAGATTGCTTACGGGATACTACTCAGTTCGCTTGCCTGTAAAAAAAACGTGGACCTCCTTGGAAACTCTTACGAACAAGCCTTTCGACGTTTCGTGCATCTTGAAAGAAAATTGGCGCGTCAGCCGCAGTTAAAATCCCAATATACCGCCTTTATTAAAGAGTATGCGGATTTATCGCATCTATCGTATCTATTGTAGATAGCGAATCCATAAAGTTGTTTTTGATGCTTCTGCAGCCACATCAACAGGCTACTCTGTAAATTATATTTTGATGGCAGGCCCTGTTATACAACCTAAGCTTTTCCGAACGCTTATTCGTTTTCGTTCATTTGCCGTTGCCCTTACTGGCGACATTTGTAAGATGTATCGTTGCATACGCGTCACATCTCCAGATAGTTACCTTTTAAATGCAAATTATGACGCGATGCACCTTCGGATGAGCTATCGGTATTCAAACTAGACACCGTCACCTATGGCACAAAACCAGCTTCGTATTTATCAGTCAGAGCTATACATCAATTGGCATCTGATGAGGAGAGCTCCTTTCCAATTGGCGCTGAAATTCTAAGGCGTGTTTTTCCTAATTGACCTAATTTCTGGCGGAAATTCTGTAGAGGAGGCTATTGAAATTTTACACCAAACAAAGAACATTTCAGCAAAAGGCCAATTTAAATTGCGGAAATGGTGCTCCAGTCATTTTGCCGTTCTTGAAGGGATACCGGATGGAGATAGAGAGACCTTTGTAAAATTTAATAACGGCAGCGAAATTACAAAAACTCTTGGCCTTGCTTGTTATCCTATTTCTGATAAGTTCTTATTTTCATTTTCTTCTAATCAGCAAACTACTAAGCCGTGCAAAAGGTCAGTACTGTCTACAATAGCTCGCTTCTACGACCCACTCGGACTCATAGGACCAGTCATCTCCAAGGCGAAAATATTCCTGCCGACTCTCTGGAATGAAAGGGTTGACTGGGACGGGAGCTTGCCGTCATCATTGGATGCTGCTTGGCGTGAGCTCTCCAGCAATCTCTACATAGAACCTCTGCCGACATTTCCTCGCCTTGTTTTAACTCCAAAGATGGATGTAGAGATACACGGTTTCTGCGATGCCAGTATTGAAGCATATGGAGCATGCATATATGTTGTTTCGAGAGAAAACCATCTTGTCAGTCAGCTATTGTGCTCCAAATCCCGCGTTGCGCCATTGAAAGCACTAACTGTGCCAAAACTTGAGCTATGTGGTGGGGTTTTGCTAGCAACACTAATGAACGAAATATGTGGTATGCAGATTTTCAATGGCCCTTACTTTTGCTGGTCTGATTCCGCAGTTTGCTTGTCATGGATTAATGCTGAATCTACCAAACTCAACGTTTTTCTGTCCAATCGAGTCTCTGCCATTCAGGAGATTACATCAACAATGAAATGGCGCCACGTGCCTACGGCAATAAGCCCAGCAGATGTCCTCTCAAGAGGTTTGCTGCCTAAAGAACTTATGTCATCCACACTTTGGTTCCACGGCCCCACCTTTTTTGTGGCAGCAAGGACCAAAAATCCAAGTCTCGAGCTGCGCAGAACTGCACTTCTTGTTACTTCAGTTAATTCTGCCATTTTAGCCTATTCCAAATATGTAAACTCTTTCGTCACAATGCAGCACATATTTTTCTACGTATACAAATTTGTTAATCGAATTAAACACCCTGGCTTAACTGTTTCTGACATACACCACGGGACCAACATTTTGCTTCAGCACGTTCAAAGCACACACCTCCACGAGCTCTAAGGGAGTTGTTAAGGCTTCCAGTTCCTTAGCATCACTTTCTCTGTTTCTTGATGATTTTGGTTTGCTCCGAGTTGGTGGGCGTTTAAAGAATTCAACGCTGGACTTTCAGGCACGTCATCCCATCATTGGGCCTAGTAAACATCCAGTTACAACTGCTCTTATTGCAAATTTTCACACTCGCAATCTACACGCTGGACCGCGCGCCCTTCTCGCTCTAATTCGACAGGCTTACTGGCCCATTGGTGGCAGGAAAACTGTTTCCAAGGTTGTCAATCGATGCATTCGCTGTTATCGTGCCAAACCACGCCTTATGGAACACATTATGGCTGATCTACCAAAGGAGCGTTTGAGTGGCTCTCGAGCATTTGAAGTTGCAGGCGTAGACTACTGCGGACCATTTTTCTACAAAGCTGATGTTCAAAACAAAGCACCTATTAAATGCTACATCAGTGTTTTTATTTGCATTGCAGTTAAAGCGGTTCATCTGGAGCTAATAAAGGATCTTTCAACTGCCTCATTCCTGAATTCTTTGAAGCGGTTCATCCTAACTCGAGGCAAACCCAGTCAGATTTGGTCTGACAATGCTGCCAATTTTGTTGGCGCCAGAAACGAGCTGCTGGAACTAAGGCGTCTGTTCCTAAGCGACCAACACACTAGCGACCTTCATAAATTCTGTTTGGATGAAGCCATTGATTGGAAATTTATTCCGCCTCGCTCTCCGCACTTTGGCGGCTTATGGGAGGCGGCGGTAAAAACCGTCAAGCACTACTTCTACAGATCAATCGGAACTTCTGTCCTCAATTTTGATGAACTCCGCACTCTTGTCTGCCACATAGCGGCAATAATTAATTCACGACCATTACTTCCCATTTCATAAGATCCAGCTGACCTAGATGTGCTGACGGCCTCGCATTTTTTAACAGGCGGCCCCAGCGCATCCTTTGCTGAACCTGATCTAACTCGTCTAAGCCTTAATCGACTAGATGGCTGGCAGCGCGTGACTTACATACAGCAAGTTTTCTGGTCTCGATGGCGGGAGGAGTATCTGTCTCTCCTGCAGCAACGCAGTAAATGGCTTACTCCGAAACAAGGATTGCTCATTAATGATGTTGTCCTCATCAAGGATGAGAGTCTTTCACCCATGAAATGGCCGCTTGGAAGAGTGGTAGAACTCATTCCTGGAAAGGATGGTGTCGCTCGCGTGGCTATCTTGAAGACCACCTCTGGATTGAGCAAGAGAGCTATTAATAAACTATGTCTGCTTCCCCTTAAGGATTCTGTTGATAGCAATGCTTCCAACGGGGGGAGTATGTTTCGTCCAGCAGCTGCTATTTAATTTTAAGATCTAAATTGTTGCTTTTGTAACTTGCTCTGCGCGGCAAGAGAACCTTAACCTTAACCTTCTCTTAACCACTTGTATGCTTTCGCGCATGCGTTTAAGAGTTAAAGCTTCGGCTGCTGCGCCAAAGCCTCTCCCGCTATTTGTCGCTTCACATTTGTCGGTCTACCTAAGCTGCACTTAGCACATGCAAAGGCTGTCTCTTATCTTATATCAATCGCACCTAAACCTATTTTCGTTTGGCCTCGCAAATCAACTAAAATCATTTTCGCTAATTAAATCAAATAAAATACCTACTCGCTAAAAAAACCTAAACATACATTAAAATATATTAATTACATTAAACTCGTTTGTTTTTCTAAAAAACTAAAGTGCTAATAAAAAAAATGGCGGACGTAAAGTCGGGCGCGGACGACTTTAGGATACCCTGTACCACTAGCTTGTAATAAAGTCCGATTTCTTCACAAAAAACCAAAAACAGAAGAATTTTTAAGCAAAAATTTTTTTTGACCGATCGTTCCTATGGGAGCTATATGATATAGTCAACCGATTTCAATAAAATTTGACACGGTGCTTAAATACCTTAAAAAAGATATGAACGCCAAAGTTATTTCAAATATCTTTACAAACAAACAAAACACATCGAATTTTGTATAAAAAACGTGTTTTTGGACCGATTGGTCCTATGGGAGCTATATGATCTAGTCAAACGATTTGGATTAAATTTGGTACAGTGCTTAGGAACTATGAAATACTCACGAATGTCAAATTTGGTCCCAATATCTTAACAAACAAACGAAACACAGCAAATTTTGTTAAAAAATCGATTTTTTGGAAGATCGGACCTATGGGAGCTATATGATATAGTCAACCGATTTTGTTCAAATTTGGCACAATGCTTAATTGGTCTAAAAAATTTCCAAACGCCAAATCTGGTTAGGATATCTTTATTAAAAAACGAAATATAGCCAATTTTTCTTTAAAAAAGTTATTTTGGCCGATCGGTCCTATGGGAGCTATATGATATAGTCAACCGATTTTGATCAAATTTGGTACAGTGATTGGGAACTATAAAAACTTTCGATTGCCAAATTTCGTTACGATATCTTCATAAACAAACGAATTATTCATCTAAAACGCTTTTTTTTTTCGAGGTCGTCTCAAACACCCCCATGGGAGCTATATAATTTATCCCCGATATCAAAAAAATAAAATAAACTTGCCTCCTATGGAATAATATGGGATCTAATGTGAAAGTTTGGTAACTCTAGCTCTTACCATCTCTGAGATCTAGGCGTTCACACGGACGGACGGACGGACAGACGGACAGACGGACGGACAGACGGACAGACGGACAGACGGACAGACGGACATGGGTATATCGACTTCTCTATTCACCCTGATCATATTTTAGGTAACTTTGGGGTGTCTCCGACGTCTCCTTCTATATGTTACATACATTTTCGGCTTGCACAAACTTAATATACCCTTGGACCATACGGTACAGGGTATAAACATTGTTAGCCCAACAATAATAAAATCAAGGATTTTTCCGTACGCAAAACATTTATTGGGTTCAAAAGATTTTGTAATAACAGAAATGATTTTGACGTGATGGCAATCATTATGAGTTCACCACGAAAAGTAAGAAACCTTACAGAGCTCTCCTTTTTGTTTTAGATAATACTGACGCGAACGACGTTAAAAACAACTTATAAGTATGGTACTAAAATGTCTTGACGTCAAATTGGTAGAAAAATCCACTACTAGCACTTATTTCCTTGTTTTTTACGTAGTTTATATCCAATGTCAATCAATGATGGATCTGAAGCAGCATCATTCCGTTATTGATCATATTAGCGTGCGATGAGAATTTCTACGTCAAAACTGCAATAAGATTACTCAGGGCTACAACTGCTAAATGCGCATGTCCATGGCTCCAGTCTATGCAATCAAAACTTATTGTTAACCAACATTGAAAAAAGGAGCTACAGTTTCGAATCGTCAACAGCAACAAAATTTTCGAAATACATATGCTTAATTAAAGTTCAAAGATGATAACGACACACTGAACAGTTCTGAACTTTCTTAAAACATAAAAAATAATACAAAATTTAAATTAGTCACATCAAATTCATTTTTATACCCTGTACCGTATGGTACCAAGGGTATATTAAGTTTGTGCAAGTCGAAAATGTATGTAACATATAGAAGGAGACGTCGGAGACACCTCAAAGTTACCTAAAATATTATATGATCAGGGTGAATAGAGAAGTCGATATACCCATGTCCGTCTGTCTGTCTGCCCGTCTGTCCGTGTGAACGCCTAGATCTCAGAGATGGTAAGAGCTAGAGTTACCAAACTTTCACATTAGATCCCATATTATTCCATAGGAGGCAAGTTTATTTTATTTTTTTGATATCGGGGATAAATTATATAGCTCCCATGGGGGTGTTTGAGACGATCTCGACAAAAAAAAAGTTTTAGATGAATAATTCGTTTGTTTATGAAGATATCGTAACCAAATTTGGTATTCGAAAGTTTTTATAGTTCGCAATCACTGTACCCAATTTGATCGAAATCGGTTGACTATATCATATAGCTCCCATAGGACCGATCGGCCAAAATAACTTTTTTAAAGAAAAATTCGCTATATTTCGTTTTTTAATAAAGATATCGTAACCAGATTTGGCGTTTGGAAATTTTTAGACCACTTAAGCAATGTGCCACATTTGAACAAAATTGGTTGACTATATCATATAGCTCCCATAGGTCCGATCTTCCAAAAAAATCGATTTTTTAACGAAATTTGTTGTGTTTCGTTTGTTTGTTAAGATATTGGGACCAAATTTGACATTCGTGAGTATTTTATAGTTCCTAAGCACTGTACTAAATTTAATCCAAGTCGTTTGACTAGATCATATAGCTCCCATAGGACCAATCGGCCCAAAAACACGTTTTTTATACAAAATTCGATGTGTTTTGTTTGTTTGTAAAGATATTTGAAATAAATTTGGCATTCATATCTTTTTTAAGGTATTTAAGCACTGTGTCAAATTTTATTGAAATCGGTTGACTATATCATATAGCTCCCATAGGAACGATCGGTCAAAAAAAAAATTTTTGCTTAAAAATTCTTCTGTTTTTGGTTTTTTGTGAAGAAATCGGACTTTATTACAAGCTAGTGGTACAGGGTATCCTAAAGTCGTCCGCGCCCGACTTTACGTCCGCCATTTTTTTTATAAATTAAGCCCATTACTTTTCATTTCGCCAGGTGCAAGCCAAACTTTTCTGAACTATTCCACTCTTGTCGGAATTGAAATCCAGAACACCTTTCATTTCGATTCCATATTACAATTTTAGAGCTGCGCATGGGCCTTAAAACTTAGCCAGAGAGAATAAAATAGACAGATGCTAAAATTCTCTCCAAGTTCGAAAGTGCCGTTGGAAGATTATGCATTTATTGGATAGACAATTTTATAATATTAATGTTTATGTAACTATGATTTGGGAAATGTGGCCGACACGGCTGGCGCCTACAAACAACAAATTTGCACAATGTTTCCTAGAATTTGCGACCGTATTTCGTTAAATAACTATTCGAGCGTTGACTGGTGTTCAATGGTCCCTGGTTTATCGACGTAGACAAGGGACATAATTTTCTGTAGAAGAAATGGTGTTTCGACAAAAGCTTGTGGACTATCTTCACTCTAAATGCGACAATTCTGCTTATTTATGTGCATACTTCATTCAACAAAATTATGAATAAGTTTTACGAACCGAGCCATTAAAAATGATCAGGGTGACTCGAGACCCTGGTCGTTTTTAATGGTCGAAGTACCCATGACCTTTTGTCGTCTGTATGAATGCTTAGAGCTCAGAGATGGTAAGAACAAGATTCTTTATTATCCTAAGCCAGACATGCCTATTTTATCGATATCGGGGCTATACATATATAGGGGTGTTTTAAACGACCTCATAAATAAGATGCGAATTGGGTTGTTGTGCCATTCAGTATATGTTAATGACGTCAACTCCTTGAAATAGTTTGAATAAATAAATGCATAAAAATTAAAAAGTAATAACAGAAAAACAGAAAAAATTAAATTAATAACTTAAAAAACCCCCGAAACAAGAACTTAAGTAATTTTCATTTAAAAAGTAAAAAATAATAAAAGAAACTTAATGTTAAAGTACCTAAGAATCTATTAATAATTCTAAAAAATACGTCGCGTTGGGGGACACGCGAGGGCAGACGTCGTTAACGGTCGTATCTTACATGCAAATTTTTTGAAGTAATTCCATGAAAGTTTTTGAAGTATTTTCTTAATTTTGTTTTTAAGTTAATCTTTGTTGCTTAATTAGACTATTTGTATTTAAATTGTTAGTTTAGGAGCGGTCCCCCAACGCGACGTATTTTTTAGAATTATTAATAGATTCTTAGGTACTTTAACAATAAGTTTCTTTTATTATTTTTTACTTTTTAAATGAAAATTACTTAAGTTCTTGTGTCGGGGTTTTTTTAAATTTTTAATTTAATTTTTTATTTCATACTTTTTATAGGTAGGTTAGGTTAAGTTAGACTTTAGTATATTATAATATACTTACTATAATTTAGATTCTTGTTAAGGTATAGATTACATTTAAGGTCAAGCTCGTTTGCTTTTTTTACGCTTATTCACCACTTTCTCTCTCCACAACTTTTAAACGTCTTAACTGATTTTCATCAAACATGTCTAGGAACACTCGCACATAAGTCACCTTTAATACAAAAAAAAACTAAATTGAAATCACTGCATGCGTTCGGGAGTTATGATGCCATAGACAGACAGACAGACAGACACGTCAAACTTATAACACCCCTCTTTTTGCGTCGGGGGTTAAAAATATCTTAAGTAGTTTTTGGTGGACTTGTGATAAACGAAATATCGATGGTGTTTTATGAAGATTTACGAAGTATTCATCTACGTTTACAAGAATTAAAAATATCTCAAGACGTTTTTGGTGGACTTGTGATAGCCGAAATATCGATGGTGTTTTATGAAGTTTTACGAAGTATTCATCTACGTTTACAAGAATTAAAAATATCTCAAGAAGTTTTTGGTGGACTTAATATTTTAGTTTTCGGAGATATTATGCAATTGCCACCTGTTAAGGGCAGCTGGTGCTTTAAGCAACCAACTATATTCGAAGGAGAGCCCCATTTTGGCGTTACTTTGGGTTTTGTGAGCTGCAAACTAATGTCAGACAACAAAACGATAGTCAATTTATAGACATCCTGAATAATTTACGAGTAGGTGAGCTGAGCATGGAACAATATGAAATTTTACTTGGGAGAAGCCGTGTGCATAACGTAACTTTTCAAGGTCTTAGAGGATATGGAAATATTGAAAGAACAATGTTTCCTATCATTTTATGTTGGACGGTTACCGCACATAAGTTGCAAAGGACAGTTGAAAAAGCTGTATATTTGCAGACATTCAGTTAATCTCCCCACTTTCACTCCACACAACTTTTAAACGGCTTAACCGATTTTCATCAAACATGTCTAGGAACACTCGCACCCTTTTATACAAAAAAAACTAAATTGAAATCACTGCATGCGTTCGGGAGCTATGATGCCATAGACAGACAGACAGACATAATTTGTTGACAAGCATCATTATCGTATTTAATAGATTTGCTGTATTTTTAGCTTCAAATGGCCATAACTTCTAAACGAGAAGAGATAGAGCAAAAATTAAGACTAAGATTCGAATCAGTGGCGTCGTCAGCTACAATAGGACCAAATTTTAAGCCAATCGGACAAAGTTGATGTTTTTTTCCCCACTTTCACTCCCCACAACTTTTAAGCGGCTCAACCGATTTTCATCAAACATGTCTAAGAACACTCGCACATAAGTGTCACCTTTAATACAAAAAAAAACTAAATTGAAATCACTGCATGCGTTCGGGAGTTACGATGCCATAGACAGACAGACAGACAGACGCGTCAAACTTATAACACCCCTCTTTTTGCGTTGGGGGTTAAAAAGCGAAGTAAACAAAAAACATTTTCGACGTCGGGCATAATCTTTTTCGATATTTGAATTATAAGAAATTTTCGCCCCACATGTAATTATATTGGACTAATTAAAAACTTAAAATTTTTAATTTATAATAATTAAAAAACATTGTAATAAAATCAGTTTTATGTAATTTTAAACGTAATAATTTTATTTAAAAGACCTTAAAAACTATGAGCACAAACATGTTTTATCTAAATTGGATTTAATCCATGGTATAAAATTGCTCACGCGTGTATAAACGCCTGGATACCCATCACGACCACAACCAACACCCCAAGAAACTATACCTACAATAAAAAATTTAATTCCATTCGATAAAAGAAGGGGTCCTCCACTATCTCCTTGGCAAGAGTCCATACTAGGCCTTCCAGCACATAACATCGTTGAGGTAATTCGAGTACTTTTATATTTTTGGTTTCGACATTCCGTTATGGACATTATCGGAACTTTAACTTGATTTACAATAGAAGGTAACTCGCCTCCCTCAGACGTACGGCCCCAACCAACAACCGTTCCAATTCTACCTGAAAAGAGATAAAATTTAAAAACCAAAAAAATCATTCAGGCACAGTGACTATACATATAGGTATAAACTTATTTGCAAAGTCAAAAGTAGTGAAAATTTTTCAAAAACGAAAAAAAGTTTAGTTCAACTTTCAAAAATGCTTTGGATTAGATATCACGTCCTTTTGTTGAGACAGTTTTATTAGAGACTAGATTTTTTTTTGCCTGGTGTCATTTCCATTTTTATATCGGGAAAACATTATTTTTCTCAGGTATGGTCGAAAATAGCACACATATAAAAGGCGTTGGATTTTACTTAAGAAGTTCTGCCATCAAAACCCTGTTCCACTAGCTTGCAATAAAGTCCGGTATTTTGCTTAAGAACACCAAAAGAAATCGGATTGCAAAATTAATAACAGACGAATTTTTAACCGATTGTGCCTATGGGAGCTAAATGATATAGTCAACCAATTTTGACAAAATTTAATACAGTGCTTAGGATCCTTAAATAACTTCCGAGCACTTAATTTGGTTACGGTATCTTTGAAAACAAATATAAAGCAATTGGTTCTATATAATGTAACCCCGATACCAAAAAAGAAAAATAAACTTGTGACCTATGGAATAATAAGGGATATAATGTGAAAGTTTGGTTTCTATAGCTCTGAGATCTAGGCGTTCAAACGGACAGACGGACATGGGTATATCGACTTCTCTATTCACCCTAATCATACTTTAGGTAACTTTGGCGGGTCTCCGACGACTCCTTCTGTATGTTACATACATTTTCGGCTTTCATAAACTTAAAATACCCTTTGTACCATACGGTCCAGGGTATGCAAATTTATTTTAAATTTGTTACGTATATATTTAGTGAAATTAAGTTCCTTTCTATATAGAAGTAGAAATTAAAAACGAATAAAGTTTTTCCACGACCAAATTTTTTGTGAATTACATTTACAGTCCAAAAGTCGAAATAAAACGGATTAATTCTATGTAGCGAAAGTTTTTGCTCAGGAAAACTTCAAATATGTAGCCAATTAGTCAATCGAGTTGGCAGCGCTGACAAGTACAGTCACAAAATTTCTCATGTTAAAAAAAAATAATAAATATAAAGAAACTTTTAATAAAATCAATTATGGACATTAGCTACAGGCCCTGGTAGCCACGGCTTGTTACTTGATACTGTTAGTTTTTATTTTTAAATTTTAAGGCTAGCTTTATATAAAAAAATAAATTATGGACAAGTCCACTTTCGTGGCAATATTGTGTTGGACATATTGTCCAACGGTTCCTCACTTATGATAACAAAAAATTAAACACAAGCAAAAAAACGTTTAAAAAACTTATCTTTTTAACTTTTATCTCTCAAATCATTCCACCATTAATCTTTATCAGCTACGAAAAAGCTCGACTTTACCGATATATTCCGATACTGTGGAAAAATATACCATATTGATAAAGAAACCATCGAACGCTGCTTGCTACCAAAAAATTGTGTTAGCTGTGTATCTTCTGATTTATCTGAATCCAAACATGCTGATAGAACATACCCTACGTATTTAAAACAAAAAGAAATTCAAGCAATTGCTTGATAATTATAATTATCTCAAATAAGAAGGTTGATACTAAGACAGCCACAAATTGTAAAAAACAAAAACAAGGCTTCAAAAGTTGGCATAGACAATTCCTTTCTATCCCTATTAAACGACAAATCCTCAACACGTTTAAATACCCACGGAACTTTTTCACATATTAACATAAGCTTTTGTTCCCCACAACTACTCTAACATACACACAGGAAAACTCTTAATGACTTTACTTTTTACTTATTTTAATCTTCAACAATAAAACAACAAAGAACACTAGTCGATCCTTCTTTAGAACCAAACAAGCTGACTGGAAACTATTCGAAAAATAAATAGCTCCATTCCAACTATAGACAACATAAATAAATAACAAGCAAATATTCCTACAATAATTCTTCATTCCACAAACATCTACTGAAACATTCCAACATAAAGCCTCTTGGTGGAATTAAAACCTAACAATGCGGAGTCAGGATAAAATGACAGCCTTTCACAGATAATAAGACAGATTCCAGAGAATCATTACGCAAGATAATTTTATTACCTACAATAAGGCAAATGCTAAATTTAAAAGAGAATTAAATCAGAGAAAAAGACAATCAACAACAGAGTTTGCTTCTGAAACTAAACAATTCACCCACTTTGCAAAAATTTGGACTAACATTGGAATATTGATTTTGCGACCTACACCCATCAAAATCAATACGCTGCTACCATAAACCAACCAATAAAAACACTCTGCAAACAAGAAATAGGTAATAACTTTGCTCAATTCTGGACAAATATGTATGTCCCAAGATAGAAATTTTAGTCAAGAATTTATTCAACATTTATACAATAGCCCTCACCCGACATTTCAAATAAAACCGAACGTCCTCCAAATTAAAAATAAAATATCATTTTTAACCGTCCAATGCACTGTTTTCCGTAAAAGGTACAACACCAGGACTTTATATAATATCCAACCCAATGATTAAAAACTCATCTAAAAATTTACAATTCGGAATTCTCAATTTATAGAACAATATCTTTAAAACATATACCTATATCACAAACATACAAAACCAACCAAAAAATTCCCATTTTAAAACCAAAGCAAGACAAAACACAAGTCAATTCCTACCAATTCCAATAAATTGCTGCTTAGCGAAAATGCTTGACAAAATCATATCCAAGAGGATGTGGTGGTTAGTCACAATAAAGAAGGTCTTACCAAATCGGCTTTAAAAAAGATAAATCTACCACAGATCTATGCAGACCATCTTATAAAAAAATCAATGACAAAATAAAAAGGACACTTGACAGTAGTTTTCATTGACGTTTCTAAGGCTTTGCCATACTAAAATTATAAAATATATACACAATTTTACGGCAAATAGGAAAATACTAGTGCGTGTAGAATCCCAAACTTCAGATATTTATTTACTAGCAAACGGTATCCCACAGGGATCCCCTCTATCAGTTATGCTTCTTTTTATAGCTTACCTACAGAACACCTAGGTACGCTATTCACAAAAATGGAAAAGTGGTGCAGGACTCTGGCGCCGTCCTAACTTTAATTAATAGCAGACAATTATATATATTCAAAAAACAAAACTGTTTATGTACCACAACATCAAATAACATAGAAATCGCTGAGGTTCGTTCCGTTCCTTAAAATTCCTAAATATTTAAAAGAATCCCTTTCAAAAAGATTTGACAATATTAAATGTTTACCAAGTGCAAAATTCAACAGTTACACATACACCCTAGGCAACCTAGTTAAAGCCATAATTTCAAAAATAGATTTTCTACTTTTCATCTATAGTCATATTCATAAATCAACTCTTAATAAAATAAAAACTCCACTGAATGCTGCGATAGATGACGCTCTGGGCGCTTTTACACAACTCGACATCATTAAGGGCATCATTAATAGGAAAAACAAAACAGTTCCATCAGTTATACAAAAAGCAATATACCTTTGCACATCACAAAACATCCGCCTTGGAATAGCCTAAATAATTTAATCATAACTGACCTTAGATAGTTCGCCAAACAAACCACAAATTCTCTTATTTACTATCAGCACTTTAAAGCTTAGTGCCGTATATCCATATCCCAATTACACAATTATATACACAGACGGTTCCCAAAAAATCAATATAACTAGCAACTCCATTGCAACAGAAGAGAGTGTCTTAAAACATAGACCATCATACTCCTCTGAGTGCTAAATTTGGTTACGATACCTTCATAAACAAACGAAATAAAGCGAATTTTGTATAAAAAATGTGGTACAGTCGAGGCGGTGCCCGACAGTGGAATACCCTGTACTTTTTCACTCGAAAAAATTTTTTCTGCATATTCCTACTAAAAACTTTCCAATAGGAATTAAGTTTTTGGAGAATTCGATATTTATACCTATAAGTTCCGTAAACTTTTACCGATTGTAATGAAACTCAAACGTTACGTCAAAAAAGCCAAAGTATATGGGATTAGTTTCAGGGATATGTTGAGGTGTGTGAGAAAACACGCCAAATCGATTTCGGAATGGGGGTCCGCATCGATAAAATTTGGATGTGGATTTGTTCATAAGAGCCACATGGATTAGCTTACCAAAAATTGTTATTCGAGGTCACTTGTAACCACAATTAGGTAGAATCGCAGTTTGTATATTTTTGTCTATAACTTTTTCTGTATTTTTCCGATTTTGTTCATTTTTGACACACACATGCGTGAAACTATAAGGCATCACTCTGTTAAATTTCGGATGAAAATATTAACCGGCGATGGCAAAAACCGCGAAAATCTACTGGGAGGGAACGTGTGAAGATATAGACTTGATTCCACAAACTTCATCTTCTGAGAAAATAAGCGCACTAGCTGGTAAAGTTTGGTGTTTCTTTCTCTTCTAGTCACCCAGATCTAGGCGTTTATTCGGACGGAAGGACATGGCTCAATCGCTGCCCTAGGTTATGATAAGAATTTTGGTATAAGAACCTGGAGTCTGCCGCGCCTCCTTCTGTCCGTTACATACATTGCACAAATTGCACTAGGAACATATACTCTCTGTACTTTTAAGTACAAGGTATAAAAATATGAAAATGTTTTAAAAATATTACAAATAAAAAAAAAATTGTTAACAATACCGAGCTCTGGAGTTGAACTCAAAATAATTTCACGCCATCCAGGCACACATACCACTGACGCATCAACATTTACACGGAATTTGTGTTTAAATTTGTTTCTTTTATATTTTGGAAGGAAAACAACAAATTGAGTAAAATAAAATAAAATAAAGTTAAATAATATTAAATAAAATAAAGTAAATCTATATAAGTACCAAGACTTGTGATGCAGATTAACGTACGCGTAATGCGATGTTGAAACAAAAAATAATCAGGCATGTTCTAGATTTGGATTCCACAAAAACTGTCGGAATCGAAAAGAAAGGTTTCGATTCCAACAAGAGTCGACTCGTTTTGAAAAGTTTGGCTCGCAGCTGTCGAAATGAAAAGTATTTTGCTTTGTTTACTTAAATAAAACCATTAATGCCACTGAAATTAATTTTGTATTAATTTTCAATGTTTGAAGAAAATTTAGATGTGCTCACTTGAATGAGTCAAGGTTAACTTTCATTATATATTTTTATTACAAATAATGTCTATTAAAATTGTGTGTACATGCAAAACCAAAATGAACGAATGGGATGAAAGTATAGTGTTCTGCATTTAGACAAAACAGAACTTCGAAAAGTTATGTGTTGTCGTGTTGCACAAGTAAATTCGAAGACAATTTTATTAATGGATGGCTTAAATATGTATATAAAATAAATTGTACAACATTTTTAAATAAATTAAAAATATTTGTCTCACGGAAAGATGTTGGCAAAAAGAAAAAATAAATTAGTAAAGTGGACGTTCGAATATTTGTGGTAACTGTACAATTGAACTTATCGATAGCTGGGACAGCTGTTCTATTCAAAAGGTTATCGATAGCACTCGATATTAAAACGATTTGAAGTCGATTCAAACGCAGCCGAAATCTAGAACACCATTTGTCGGAATGCACTAGTTATGACTTTTTAAAACGAGTTGAAATCTAGAACAGACCTGAATATTGCATTTCATAAAACTCCAATGCAGATCTAAGCAAAAGCCACTCAAAAAAGTTCGAATTTTTTATTAACTAAGTTAGCCTTACATATGTGTAACCATAACCGTCAAGATACTTAGAATTTCGCATTCCGTGCTTTAGCTGAGGCGAAAGCATTTATAATATCATCAAAGTCGAGTTTTCTTGCTTACTAAGATTCCAAATACAAAGTTGCCAATCTTGAGACTCGATTCTGAGTTGAACAAGAACGTTGATAGTTTTTTATTCTTGATAATACACTGAACATACTTTCGGCGCTGGCAAAGTGAAGAAAATTCTCCAAGCAATGCAGATGTTTGGAAACAGAGTATCTAAATTTTTAGCTGTAATGGCATTTAACAATTCGTATTGGGCATAAAAAATTCCCAATTTTCAGTAAAATTTGCTTTGTACACACTTTTCGAGTGACATATTTCATTTGAAATTTCGTCCGACACTTCAGCAGGGTATTTTTTTTTTAGCGAAATCAGGCGCTGCAGTCTGAAGTTCTTCCTTTTCGATTTTAGGGAACAACCACAAACAAGAACTTCCCGAATGACTCTCGGGCCCTTCTTTTAATAGTAATACGGAAAGCTAAATTATCTGAGGTCGTGAGTTAAAGCTTTACCTCTGCTTACGGACAATGAAGCAAAGGATATTCCATATAGCGTGACAAAAATATGACAGAAACAAAATTATCTCTGTACGGCTTAGCTTACTAATGGAATCTGAATTATTTACATACTACTCAAAAAAAGCAGCCTCTAGTTCGTAAATTTGGTTATAAAAACATTTAATTGTGCACTCAAAACGCTAAAGTCTGTCGCGGCCGACTTCAGGATGCCCTGTACCCAGTGGCGAAGCGAGAGCGTTGAGTGTGGGGGGTAATGAGCCTCAAAATGCCGACTCGATTCAACAAATTACCGACAAATAATCGATTCTGAATTTTTATTTCTCGAATATTGCGTGAAATATCCGAGATTTGCCAACTGATGGATGTTTGGGGAGGTGTCATACCCTCCACACCCCCACCTCGCTACGCCCCTGTCTGTACCACTAGCTTGCAGTAATATCCGGTGTATTCCTTAAAAACACCAAAAGGTATTTGATTGCCAAATTATAAACAACCAAAACCCAGCGTTTCTATATATTTAGCCAATTTTGATCAAATTTGATTCAGTGTATAGGTACTGTAAAAGACTTCTGAATACCAAATTTGCGAAATACACAGAATTTTGTATAAAAAAGGTTTTTTGGCCGATCGGTTCTATGCGAATAATATGATAAAGTCAACCGATTTTTATCAAATTTGGTGCAGTGCTTGAGACTACAAAAAATTATTGAGAACAAACGAATTATTCATCTTAAACTTTTGTTTTTTTTTCTAGGTCGTCTGAAACACCCCTATGGAAGCTATTTAATGTAACCCCGATAGGAAAAAAGGCAAATACCAACTTGTTTCCTATGGAATAATAAGAAATGGTACGGAACAAATCACAGAAAACCGATTGCGGGGGCTGGGAGGCCCGCATTGATAACATTTGGATGTGGATTTGTTCATTAGAGCCATGTGACTCTAATGTGTAATGTATGGATTCATGTGAATCAGCTTACCAAAATTTGTGATTCTAGGATTACATTGTACATTTAAGAAAATATTGTACAACTATGCACAATTCCCTAAAAATTGCCGCTCTTACTGTTCGAACTCACGTTGTTCTGGATCTACCGCGCTTTCTAGTTCCTTGTGGGTTCCAATGTAGTGCCATTTTGGCTAGGTTAGAATCCTCCTTACGAAGAGTATGTCCTATCCATCGCCGTATTAACAGCTTTATCTCCATCGCGATTGGCCCAGTTTTTGCTCTCCACAGTAGCTTATTGATGCTTATTGTGTTCAGCCAAAAGAATTTGATATTCTACTTAGGCAGCGGTTAATAAATATTTGTAATTTGGCTATGATTCTGTCAGTAACCTTCCTGGTTATTCTGGCATCTACACTGCTGGTCTTAGGTTAGAAGCACCAACGCTTTTTTTAAATAAACTGCTCTATTTACAATCCCGCATGTTCGAACTGTCCAGAAGGTTTTTCTCATCCAATTGAAATTAATTTTTTTTGGTGAAATTCGATATTTATACTTATAAGTTCCGAAAATTTTAAGCAATTGTGATGAAACTCAAAAATTATGTCAAAAAAGCTATTTTAAGTATATGGGGTAAGTTTCATATGGTAGAAACAACGGTAAGCCAATTTCGTAAGGTGGGGGATCCGCGTCTATAAAATTTGGATGTGGATTTGTTTATTAGAGCCACATAAATCAGCTTACCAAAAATTGTGATTCGAGGACTCTTGTAACCATAATTAGGTAGAGCCAAATATTTACGCAGTTTGCTGTATTTGTCCGATTTCGTTCATTTCTGCTTTAGTTTTCTGCGTTGTGCGATCAGTTTCTAGGTTGTGCCGCTTATCCACGGCTTACGCTAGCTATTAACATAGCAAATTGTATCACTATCTGCTATAGCACTTGGTTAATACTCGTATCACTTAGTTGTGATCACCTAAAAAGTCGACACCTCTGAAACGCTTTACATCTTCAATTGAGTTCTTGTATGCTTTGCAAATGATATGATCAATTTGATTGCGATTATGACCATCTGAGGACTGCCAAGTCCACTCGTGGTTATTGCGATGTGGGAACCACGTGCTTCCTATTTATAGATCGTTAGAAACGCATTTTTTTTTCTTTGGTGTACCTCCAGAATTTTCTAATTTGATAGGTGTATTTTGAACATAAAAAGTTTGCGGAACACTGCTCTAGGTCACTTTTGACGCAGTTTTTTAGAAAGGCGTGGTTAAGTTTGTGCATTGTTGACAATCAATTTTGTTATATTTATCCGATTTTGTTCATTTTCTTACGCACAGAAGCATCATTCCTTTAAGATTTTAGTTGAAAATTATATACGATGTTGTTGAAAACCGCGGGGGAACGGGAAAAGTGAAACATGATCCAAAAAACTTCATTTTCGATATCTACTTGTTTATATATATATATATGGACAGATGTGTGGACACGGATGGACAGAGGAGCACGGCTCAATCGCTACCCGAGGCTATGATAAACTTTTTTATATGACTACTTGTGGTCTGCAAAGCCTCCTTCTTTCTCTTACATACAAATCTAGTAAGCCTATTGTACCTATACATACATGGTGTAAAGAACAGTTTTCCAAAAGTGGGCCAATTTAATATACAAGTTAGATTAAATTTTAATACCTGCGGGATCGTAGTTGTACCGAGGAAGACAAACAGGCTTTATTATTTTTGAAAACACGATAGGCTTCCTCAACCTTATTAAGGCAATGTCATTATTATATGTGTCTGGATCAAAACTTTTATGTTTTATAATGGCAGTTACGGCCCTCTGAATTGCCTGAGATTCGGAAGTAATTTGTTGATCATGATCACCAAATATAATCCTTATTTTTGTTCGACGCAACTTTTTAACACAATGAGCAGCAGTAAGAACATAATCTTTAGTTAAAAGTGAGCCTCCACAATGAAACTTTCCATCATATACTATTCTTGCCATCCATGGGTATTGATTCACTCCAGTTGGTTTTCCACCAACTATTCTTTTTTCTTCGTTAGAAAATCCACAATCTGAAAATATATGTAAAAAATCGATTTAAAAGAAAGTAATGTAAGGTTTAAGAACCAACAGGAATAGGAACAATCATGCGTATAAATTCAGTCAAATCTACTTTTTACACAGTGTTTTGACCAGAACATTTTCTTTAGTTTCCTTTACAGTGGTATATCTCTATATATCTGTATATGAAGCAGCAAAAACACTAGCAGCGTTGCCCCCCAACCACTGTTTTTGCTAGCCGTAGTGCTTGGTCCCGACTGCATTCCCCGACAACAATAGCCCATATCTGCTAGCGTAGAGGACTTACTCGCACTCATGTAGACTCAGCCCTTGCTACACCGGTGAGATTATGGGATTTTAATATTTGTAAGTAAGTTTGGCTCCATGCATCATCATTCATTCAGTGTACATTACATAAAATGGCGCCCAATGTGTGGTGACTGGCATAAAGCTTGTGATTAGACATCACATTAATAATATTTAAAAATTGAGTTTTGTTTTCATACTGACTTTCTGGAAATGTCAACTTTTATTTTATTAACTATTGATGTTGCATCACAAGCCTAGCCAGCTCTATATTTCTTTAAAGTCCTTTCTCTTTCTATCTGTTTTTTTATTTAACATTTTAAGACCTAATGTTTATATTGGTTTTCTTTTTGCGTTTTCCATCAGGTAGACAAAATTTTTGTTTAGGGTCACTATCAGAAAGAAGTGCATAGTTAGCTTTATGACATAAAACTCAAAATTGGAAATTTCTTTTCTTTATCTTTATTTCCATACATTTTGTTTTATCATTTAATTAATTTAGCATTGTCTGCTTGTTAGAGATATTTGAAGGTGCTGAATTAGGAATTTTGGGAATGCACCGAAACACCAACAATACATTCTTTTATTTCAATGCGTCAATCAAATTTGCTCCTATTTATTTATTATATTATATTATCATCATTAGAAAAGTTAAATGATAGGTGCGGAGTTCGAAAATTTTAGCATGGACTGAAATTTCGACCGATTACCTTTTTTTTCTTCATTTAGCTCAATGATGAGTTACGTTCACTTAATTTATTTTGTTGATTGTCAACTAATAGACCTACATGAAATCTGAAGTTCTGTGGCAGTGTTTGCCAAGAACCAGCCAATAATATGGATAGCTACTGTGAGTTCGATTTTGAAAGTTTTTACTGTTTAAATGTAGTTATTTTAGTTTTCTATCACTTTGCATAACTAGTTGCAAAGGCTCCTATGAGCATAGTAAGTTTTGTTTTTGAAATTCAGAGTTTGGAATTTTACTTTATGGCTTCTGACTAAATAGTATATCCACTTTGAACCAAATAACTCTTTGCTTTTGAATATAAGAGTTTTTAAGTTAATTATGTACCATCTAAGTCTCATTTATAATTCAGTCTTGGCAACGAGATCAATAATAAAGTAAGTCTTTGGGCACAATAGACCAAAAACAACAGAATATAAATACTCTTCCTTTCTTACCCTTATATACAATATATAGGAAAAAAATATAAAAAAGTTAAATTATTTGAATTTTTTTATTTGATTTAATTAAAACACTTTATTATTTAGTGTTGGTTAAAGACCAAAGTACGAGGGGTATTCAAAAAGGAAGTTTCCCTAATTTTTAAAAAAGTACAAAAAATTTTTAGGTTACAAAATGAATATTTATTAATTATTTGACTCACAAACTATTTTTCTACATACTCACCTTCGACTTGAATACATTTTTCGTATCTGTTATAGAGTTTATAAAAACCTCTGGAAACCTCCATTTCGGCGTGTTGTCGCTGAACTTTGCAAAAGATCAGATTCAGAAGAATCGATTGCTTCAGTAAATGCTCTAAATTGCATCAATAATAGGCTCCGTTGATGGAATTGTGACGAGGTAGGACATACTTGGGATACACATAAATGTCGCATATTTTGTTATGGTTGTGGTGCTTTAAATATTTATAAGCCGCAATGTAGCGTTTGCATATCAAAAAGGCCGGAAAACCTACGGAAGGTTCCATCTGCAGATAGCAATCGGATGGCCCGGAACTAAATTCTGTAGTAGACACTCCAAAGATACATGAAGTGGTACTAACACCTACAACTATTTCTGTAAAGGTATATCAGATATACAACAAATTAAACAGAATGTGCATAAAGATAAAGTACCGAAACAGTCAATTATTATCCCTTATAAAGAACATTTAAGAAATTATAAGAAAGTCAGAGCAAGAATTTTCAAAGACCAAGATTCAAAGAGTTCGAATTTTAAACGTTCTATGCGACGCATACGTGATTTTTGGAAACACGTTAAACAAACAAAACAATCATTAGTTTCTGCAATAATGAACAATGGCGAAGATGGTTTTTTTAATGCAGGTGTCAAGTTTTTAGATTTTGAAGAGCAAGGTTTACTAGACTCAGGTGCAAATTATAGTTGTCTTGGTTGATCTTTGGCTCGAAATGAGCAGATGGAAAAATGCGGAGGGGAATCGGTTCGATTTTGCCGATGTATTTTATAAAGGGGAAACTAAACAAATACAATTTTTTGTGGTTCCTTCTTTAAGCAAGAGAGTTATTTTAGGTACTGACTTGTGGAAAGCCTTTGATTTAGCTCCTGGTCTAATTTCGTCACATGAAATGGCTAAGACGGTGTCTAATTCTCTAAGTACAGATGAAAAAGCTTGTTTATTAACTGATGAACAGTGGAAACGCCTTGATGCTGTGCTTTCGATGTTTTCAAACTTTGAGAAGCAAGGACTAGGCAGAACTGCATAGATTACTCATGAGAGAGATGGAGCTGATAAACCAATTAAATAACGTCATTATCCAGTATCACCAGCGGTAGAGAAACAATCAGGAAATTGATCGTATATTGTCATTAGAGGTAATTGAGGAAGCAGTAAACAGCTCATGGAGTTAACCAGCTCATATGGTTATTAAGCCCACAAAATTAAGATTGTGTCTAGATGCTCGAAAGATAAATAACTTACTATAAAGGATGCCCATCCACTTCTAAATATTGAGAGAATTTTCGCTAGATCTACCTAAGGCAAATAGTATATATATAAAAAATTAAATTAAAATTTAAAAACCCCTGAACTTAAGTAATTTTCATTTAAAAAGTGAAAAATAATAAAAGCAACTCTAATGTTAAAGTACCTAAGAATCTATTAATAATTCTAAAAATACGTCGCGTTGGGACACGTCGAGGGCAGATGTCGTTGACGGTCGTATCTTACATGCAAATTTTTTGAAGTAATCTTATGAAAGTTTTTGAAGTATTTTTCTGTAATTTTGTTTTAAGTTAATCTTTGTTGCTTAATTAGACTATTTGTATTTAAATTTGTTAGTTTAGAGCGTTCCCCCACCGCGACGTATTTTTTTTAGAATTATTAATAGATTCTTAGGTACTTTAACATTAAGTTGCTTTTATTATTTTTCACTTTTTAAATGAAAATTACTTAAGTTCGGGGTTTTTTAAATTTTTAATTTAATTTTTATTTCATACTTTTTATAGGTAGGTTAGGTTAAGTTAGACTTTAGTATATTATAATATACTTACTATAATTTAGATTCTTGTTAAGGTATAGTTACATTTAAGGTCAAGCTCGTTTGCTTTTTTTTTACGCATTCTCCCCACTTTCACTCCCCACAACTTTTAAACGGCTCGACCGATTTTCATCATGTCTAGGAACACTCGCACATAAGTCACCTTTAATACAAAAAAACATAAATTGAAATCACTGCATGCGTTCGGGAGTTACGATGCCACAGACAGTCAGACAGACAAATTTTAAGCCAATCGGACAAAGTTGATGTTTTTAACTTCAAATGGCCATAACTTCTAAACGAGAAGAGATAGAGCAAAAATAGCCTCAGATTCGAATCAGTGGCGTCGTCAGCTTCAATAGGACCAAATTTTAGGCCAATCGGACAAAGTTGATGCTTTTTAACTTCAAATGGCCATAACTTCTAAACGAGAAGAGATAGAGCAAAAATAACCTCAGATTCGAATCAGTGGCGTCGTCAGCAACAATAGGACCAAATTTTAAGCCAATCGGACAAAGTTTATGTTTTTAACTTCAAATGGCCATTACTTCTAAGAGCAAAAATAACCTCAGATTCGAATCAGTGGTGTCGTCAGCTTCAATAGGACCAAATTTTAAGCCAATCGGACAAAGTTTATGTTTTTAACTTCAAATGGCCATAACTTCTAAACGCGAAGAGATAGAGCAAAAATAACCCCAGATTAGAATCAGTGGCGTCGTCAGCTTCAATAGGACCAAATTTTAAGCCAATCGGACAAAGTTTATGTTTTTAACTTCAAATGGCCATAACTTCTAAACGCGAAGAGATAGAGCAAAAATAACCTCAGATTAGAATCAGTGGCGTCGTCAGCTTCAATAGGACCAAATTTTGCCAATCCGACAAAGTTTATGTTTTTAACTTCAAATGGCCATAACTTCTAAACGCGAAGAGATAGAGCAAAAATAACCTCAGATTAGAATCAGTGGCGTCGTCAGCTTCAATAGGACCAAATTTTAAGCCAATCGTCCTCTTTATAGATTATGTCATATGCAGGGGAGGAATTGCCACTGATCCACGTAAAGTAGACTCAATTTTAGCGTGGCCAGCGCCAAAAACGTTAAGACAAGCTAGAGGGTTCGTAGGCTTGGATGGTTGGTATCGTCGGTTCATTGAGAAATATTCTTAGATTACAGCGCCTATTACTGATCTTTTGTCCACAAAAAAGAAATTTGTTTGGACAGAATCCGCTCAAAAAGCTATGAACTAATTAACACAGAAACTAACGTCTGCTCCAGTTTTACAAAATTCACATTTTTCTAGAAAATTTCATGTTCACTGCAATGCAAGTAATTATGGCATTGGTGCTGTTCTAGCTCAGTTATCAGAGGATGGTATAGAACGCCCAGTTGCATTTATGTCTAAAAACGTACTTATTCGGTTACACAACGTGAATGCAGCGCTAGAAGCGATAGAACGTTTTCGTTGTTATATAGAGCTCCAAGAGTTCGAAGTTATAACAGACCATTCTAGTCTAGGTTGGCTTATGAAACAAGCAAATTTAAAAGGACGACTTGCTAGATGGGCGATGAGATTACAAGGTTACAATTTAACTGTAAGTCATCGCAATGGAAAAGACAATATAGTTCCAGATGCGTTTCCTAGAATGTATCCTGATAAGATTTCGGCATTAGAAGTAGTTAATCCACAAGTGGACTTAGCTTCGCCATGTTTTAATGAGGATGATTATCAATTATTGAGATCAAAGATTGCAGGAAATAAGACAAAATATCCAGTATAGTTGATAATTTTGTGTAACAAAACACGATGATGCACGGAATTTAGTAAACAATTTATGTGGAAATTATGGATCCCACAAAAAATGACTTTAGATCTAATAAAACAAGCGCATGTCTCTGTTGTTTCAGCACACGGAGGAATAGCGAAAACGAAGAACTTTTTCGTTGGAAATGTTATTGGCCAGGAGTGGTTACGGATGTACGTAACTATGTTCGTCTTGTGAAGTCTGCAAGACCACAAAAGCTCCAAATATATATTTAAAACGCCCTATGGGCAAACAAGCTGTGTCGATTAGACCATTTCAAAGACTATATGTATTTCTCCTTGGACCGTATCCACGCAATAAACGAGGTCATGTCATCAGGTTCTGTTCATCAAAGTACGCAAATTTCACCTTATTATGCTTTATTTGGTTTGATATGGCTACCCATGGTTCACATTACAATCTGATACAACGACTTAATTTGTTAGATGAGTCAGTGTGTTATATCAGTTGAAAATGTTACGAAAAGAATTACGTGAAAATATTACTAAAGCCTTTGAGAAACGGCTCGTCAATATAATTTGAAAACAAGAGAGATACAGCTCAAGAAGTTTTCAGGCGTTTTGTGAAAAATTTTAATGCAAAGCTTTGTCCAGCCTGGCTTAAATATGGAGTGCAGGAAAAGCTAGGAAATTCTTTCTACGTGATTGAGAACTTGCAAGGAATAATAGGAACTTATAATGCAAAAGATATTCGTAGTAACTTCCCTTTTTCAGTCTAATTCTCGGCATTAAGAATTATCTATGTAGTATGTAATGTAAAGTTACTGAGAATAATACAAACTTTATTTTGTCGGAGAAAACTCTCGCCTATTAAAAGTTTTATTTTGTTTTTAATTGAGTTTAGATTTTAGTAATAAGAAATAATAATTTAACAATAAAAATATTGCGTAATTTCAGATATAATTAAACCTAAATAAAAAAAGATATCGGTTATTTAGTATTTATTAGAAATTTTTAACAGTTTAATTTTATCCGAGACACACACCACCAACGAAAGCACTTTTACGGCGAAAGTGAACTTCGTTTGACATAAGCCGCTGTTATAGATATGTTAATTAGCTTAGCCGAGGTCATGGCTTCCGTTGGTCCGATCTTTTTTGAACCGTCCTAAAGAGCAGTTGGATGCTGCACCTGGGTAAGATTATCCTAACTTAACATGTTAAACACATGTATTCGCTTCAGTTTTCTTAATCCAGAGAAATCTGGCACATCAATGTACATATTAAAAATAATTAGCAGCCCAAATACAAAACCATAAAGCCTACGCGCAGCCGCGCATACCCAAAATTTATAAATTTTATAATTTTTATAAAATTTTTGTACCACAATACATATATGTTTGTTGAACATATAATGCCAAATTTTCTAAAATACTCAATGGCCTCAAATACGTAAAAGCAAAAGGTAACTATAAAAAAATAACAATAAAATGCATATGTTTCATATGTTTTGCTATTTTCGCATTAATTTTTTTTTTTCTTTTTTATTCTTTAACTTTTAGTTCTGGCTGCTCACTCAAGTCACAGCAACAAACTAGCAGCGGGACTTGAAGAAAGTGGAACTGACGCTAGCTATGTAGCTAGACCAAAATTCAAATGAAGCCCAATCAGTCAGCCGCCGCAGAAAGTTATGCGTAGTTCGAGGCGTTCACCCAAAACAATATTATAATATAATTATAAATTAACAGTGCTAAAAAAAAGTACAATATATATGTATACATACATATATGTTATGAAAAAAACCAAAAAGAAAAATACTTAAAGTTCTAAGTGGTGTGTCAAACAACTAAAAGCGGCTTAAAATTTCAAAGGAAAAAATATATTTAAAAAAAAATATTTAATATGTATTAAGTATGTATGTAAATACTGTTGGAGCCTAACAACTAATCATCCTATAATATAAGATTACCACTGTAAACCTATCATAAGTTAAACATCTCATTAACATTAATACTAAGCCAATAAGTACTCATAATGTAACTTAACATAGAAATACTCTTAAAATTATAACATAACATAACATAACATTTCAACATAAGCTCCACAAAATGTCTATAACATAAAGCTTATAAAAGCTCAATGCAAGCCCGCATTAAGCTCTCTTTCAAATTGCACTTAAAATCATACGGCCACTGCAAGCAAATACATTGAACTTCAAACTAAAACTTTAATTTAAATATTGGAAATAACATCTATTTGTGTCCGAACATACTCTCTTGGCGAAAGCAGGGAACAAATACTATGATATGTATTAAATTAGTATAAGGATATAATTCAATTTAATTCAATTTATTCACACAAAAAACTTAGACGTTATGAATACATGTGCAGTTAAATTCTTAAAATTCAGAGTTCAGTCTAAAATATACCTTTTCTACTGAGTTATTAAATTATAATGGATACATACATACATATATAATAGCATTAGAGTCATAAGAGGCGGGAAAAAATTTACAAAAAAGACCCATATATATGAGAAACTTATATCTAGGACTTATTCTATGATTAAACTAGATATTAAATAATAAATAATTAATATGTGTATCCTCGGAATATGTACATCTATCCTTAAAGTTGTTGTGCATGCGGTTGACCCTCTCTGAAACAAGTTCAATTTTTGTCCTGGTGTGTATATCACTAGTGGAGTGATACCAAGGAAGGTTTATAATCATTTTTAACAGTTTATTTTGTATAACTTGGATTCTCTTAGCGTGACATTTATCTATTTCAGCCCAGATAGGGGCTCCATAATATAACACTGCTTGAAAAATTGATCTGTATAGATACATTTTGTTTTCTAAATTGAGACAAGAATTTCTATTTATGAGAGGGTACAGTAAAATAATTAATCAGCCATGTTCTAGATCTCGATTCCGACAAGAGTTTACTCGTTATGAAAAGTTTGGCTCGCAGCTGTCGAATTGAAAAGTATTTTGCTTTGTTTACTAAAATAAACGCTTTATTGCCACCAAAATTAATTTTGTATTATATTTTAAAGTTTTAAGAAAATTTGGATGTCAACGAATCGGCATAAGTGAGAGACATGAGAACCAACATAACGCCACAAAAAATTGAATTTCGAATATACGTTACCCTCGAAAATTCAAAGTTCGCGATACTTTTTGAACACACCTCGTATATTCACAAATTAAAAGTTAATATTATAAGCAGTGCCGAAGGCCCTTTGCTGCCAGTGCATAGTAATTAGTTAAGCTAGTTTTTAAATTTACTTAACGTTATTAAATAAATAAATAAACCCAAAAAAGTTCGAGTTTTTTATTAACTAAGTTAGCCTTACATATGTGTAACCATAACCGTCAAGATACTTAGAATTTCGCATTCCGTGCTTTAGCTGAGGCGAAAGCATTTATAATATCATCAAAGTCGAGTTTTCTTGCTTACTAAGATTCCAAATACAAAGTTGCCAATCTTGAGACTAGATTCTGAGTTGAACAAGAACATTGATAGTTTTTTATTCTTGATAATACACTGAACATACTTTCGGCGCTGGCAAAGTGAAGAAAATTCTCCAAGCAATGCAGATGTTTGGAAACAGAGTATGTAAATTTTTAGCTGTAATGGCATTTAACAAGTCGTATGGGGCATAAAAAATTCCCAATTTTCAGTAAAATTTGCCTTGTACACTCTTTTCAAGTGACATATTTCATTTGAAATTTCGTCCGACACTTCAGCAGGGTATTTTTTTTTTAGCGAAATCAGGCGCTGCAGTCTGAAGTTCTTCCTTTTCGATTTTAGGGAACAACCACAGACAAGAACTTCCCGAATGACTCTCCAGTCCGGGCCCCTCCGAAAGCTCAGGGTTCGGGGGAAAAAGTTCGTAAATTTGGTTATAAAAACATTTAATTGTGCACCCAAAATGCTAAAGTCTGTCGCGGCCGACTTCAGGATGCCCTGTACCCAGTGGCGAAGCGAGAGCGTTGAATGTGGGGGGGTAATGAGAGTCAATAAATTACCGACAAATAATCGATTCTGAATTTTTATTTCTCGAATATTGCGTGAAATATCCGAGATTTGCCAACTGATGGATGTTTGGGGAGGTGTCATACCCTCCACACCCCCACCTCGCTACGCCCCTGTCTGTACCACTAGCTTGCAGTAATATCCGGTGTATTCCTTAAGAACACCAAAAGGCATTTGATTGCCAAATTATAAACAACCAAAACCCAGCGTTTCTATATATTTAGCCAATTTTGATCAAATTTGATTCAGTGTATAGGTACTGTAAAAAACTTCTGAATCCCAAATTTGCGAAATACACAGAATTTTGTATAAAAAAGTTTTTTTGGCCGATCGGTTCTATGCGAATAATATGATAAAGTCAACCGATTTTTATCAAATTTGGTGCAGTGCTTGAGACTACAAAAAATTATTGAGAACAAACGAATTATTCATCTTAAACTTTTGTTTTTTTTTCAAGGTCGTCTGAAACACCCCTATGGAAGCTATTTAATGTAACCTCGATGTGAAAAAAGGCAAATACCAACTTGTTTCCTATGGAATAATAAGGATCTACTCTGAAAGTTTGGTTGCTTTCGCACTAACTATGTCTGGCTTGCACACAAGCTAATGCATGCACACTGGCACTTACTATGTGTAAGTTGCTTTGTTGTATTCACACAATGCAAACAACTAAAGTAAAATTATTTTTGAACGTTGTAGGGTACGGAAGAAATCACGGAAAACCGATTGCGGGGGCTGGGAGGCCTGCATTGATAACATTTGGATTTGTTCATTACAGCCATGTGGCTCCAATGTGTAATGTATGGATTCATGTGAATCAGCTTACCAAAATTTGTGATTCTAGGATTACATTGTACATTTAAGAAAATATTGTACAACTATGCACAATTCCCTAAAAATTGCCGCTCTTACTGTTCGAACTCACGTTGTTCTGGATCTACCGCGCTTTCTAGTTCCTTGTGGGTTCCAATGTAGTGCCATTTTGGCTAGGTTAGAATCCTCCTTACGAAGAGTATGACCTATCCATCGCCGTATTAACAGCTTTATCTCCATCGCGATTGGCCCAGTTTTTGCTCTCCACAGTAGCTTATTGATGCTTATTGTGTTCAGCCAAAAGAATTTGATATTCTACTTAGGCAGCGGTTAATAAATATTTGTACTTTTGCTGTGATTCTGTCAGTAACCTTCCTCATGTTGCTAAAATATAGTAGTACTGACTTTTCGCTTTAGTTAAATATTTGCAGTTTGGTTTTGTTGAGTTTCTAGAATACATTTCTTGCTTTAGTGATTCTGGCGTCTACACTGCTGGTCTTAGATTAGAAGCAACAGCGCTTTTTTTAAATAAACTGCTCTATTTACAATCCCGCATGTCAACTGTCCAGAAGGTTTTTCTCATCGAAGTTCAAATCTTGTTCGAAAAATATTTGCCCTTAGTTGGTTGATGTGCGAAAACAATAACCATGCATTCGAAGACTCTAAAAATGTCTGTGCAATCACGTTGGTCATTGAAATAGAAGCACTTTACATTTTTCAGTCTTGAGTAAATAAGTTGTAAAACAATTGTTTTAATTGAAAAAATACTGAAAATAAACATTGATTTTGAGCAATATTTAAACCAAAATCGTGGTACAGTCGAGGCGGTGTACCCTTTACTTTTTCTTTCGAAAATATTTTTTCTCCATATTTCTGCTAAGAACTTTCCAATTGGAATTAATTTTTTTTGGTTAAATTCGATATTTATACTTATAAGTTCCGAAAATTTTAACCGATTGCGATGAAACTCAAAAATTACGTCAAAAAATCTATTTTAAGTATATGGGGTAAGTTTCATGTGGATATATTGAAAGAAACAACGGTAAACCAATTTCGTGGGGTGGGGGATCCGCATCTATAAAATTTGGATGTGGATTTGTTCATTAGAGCCACATGAATCCATAACCATAATTAGGTAGAGTCAAATATTTACGCAGTTTGCTGTATTTGCCCGAGTTTGTTCATTTCTGCTTTAGTTTTCTTCGTTGTGTGATCAGTTTCTAGGTTGCGTCGCTTATCCACGGCTTGCGTTATCTATTTACATAACAAATTGTATTACTGGCTGCTATAGCACTTGGTTTTGAATTGATCTGTTAAACGCGGTCAATTTCACAGGGTCTTTGAGTTGTTGTATGTAGCCTTCATACTCGTATCACTTAGTTGTGATCACCGAAAAAGTCGACATCTTTGAAACGCTTTACATCTTCAATTGAGTTCTTGTATGCTTTGCAAATGATATGATCAATTTGATTGCGATTATGACCATATGAGGACTGCCAAGTCCACTTGTGGATATTGCGATGTGGGAACCGCGTGCTTCCTATATATAGATCGTTAGAAACGCAGAAGTCAACAAGACGATTCGCATTACTGTTTTTATTTGAGCCGAGTTTATATCGATCCATCACTACTCTCAGAATGGTGTTTTCCGCGCCAATTTCTACATTAAATTCGTTCATTAAAAGAAGCATATCGCCGTTGTGCGCATTTGAAATCACAATTTCTCTTAAAATAACCCTTAACGTCATCTTTTGCAACACCTTTGTTGGTGCATAACACTAGATGATTTTTTTTTCTTTGGTATACCTCCAGAATTTTCTAATTTGATAGGTGTATTTTGAATATAAAAAGGTTGCGGAACACTGCTCTAGGTCACTTTTGACGCAGTTTATTAGAAAGGCGTGGTGAAGTAGGTGCATTGTTGACAATCAATTTTGTTATATTTATCCGATTTTGTTCATTTTTTTACGCACAGAAGCATCATTCCTTTAAGATTTTAGTTAAAAATTATATACGATGTAGTTTAAAACGGCGGGGAACGGGAAAAGATATTGACATTATCTAAAAAGCTTAATTTTCGAAATCTACTTGTTCATATAGATGGACAGATGTGTGGACACGGACCCAGTTGCCTGGGTCATGCATGTTGACCAGTCATGTTTCCTGGTTTCAATTTTTATTTTAGATGAATTGAGAGTGCTTGCATTGCAGCATCTTCCTGTATTGCTATGTGTAGCGGTGGTAAGTTAAGTAGTGCTTCCATGCCAGCAGTTGGGGTAGTTCTCGTTGCTTCTGTGATACTTAGGCAGGCTAGCCTCTGTAATTTGCTCAGTTTTAAAATAGCTGTGGTTTGTTTGGTTTTTTCCCACAATACCAATGCCCTCTATAGTATGATGGGTATAACCATTTGGGTCTAGATCCAGAACGTAATTTTGGGGCTCAGACCTCAGGATCTACCCAGAAGTTGTTTCTTAGTCCAAAGATTTCCTTTGGTCTTTGTGATTACGGAATCAAAGTGTGCGCCCAAAGTGAGTCTTTTATACAGGATAAATACTAGATATTTTACCTTTTCCTTTAGGGGCACCTCTGTCTCATTTATTGTTAATGTGGGGATATGAAACGCCCCTTTTTAGTAAATGGGACAATGGTGGTTTTTGTAGGATTGATTGACAGTCCCTCTTCTTTCTTACACCATTCCCATGTTATGTGTAAGGCGTCTTGCATCAAGTCCCTAATTTTCCGTTCATGGTTGCCTCTGACAATTACAGATATGTCGTCTGCATATCCGATTGTTTTGTACCCTCTACTGTTTAGGGTCTGAATTAGGTTATCAGTTAGTCCTAGTGATGCTGTGATCGGTCTTTGGTTTAGCATATTGCTTACCCATTTTATTTTCGCTAGATGTGCTCCTCTGCTTGATAGTGCAAGTTCTATTGCTGTAAAGTTCGCGTTATCGAAAGCCCCCTCAATGTCCATAAATGCACATAAGGCAACTTCCTTTAGGCTTAGTGCCTTTTCTATAACTCGAACAATTGTGTGGAGTGCTGTGACTGTTGACTTGCCATTTTTTGATAGGCAAATTGCAACTTGTTGAAATAACCTCTTCTCTGAGGTAGCAGTCTATAATCTTTTCCATGGTTTTTAGCATAAAAGACGTTAGGCTGATCGGTCTGTATGATTTGGGAGATTCGGGTGGTTTATTTTCTCCCTAAGGCAGAAAAATTACCTTAACTTCTCTCCATATCTTAGTGATATATCCCAATGTTAGGCCAGATCTGAATATTTGAACCATAATACGTATTAGACCGACAGTTCCTTTAGTGATTAGGGCAGGGAATATACCATCAGGTCCTGGTTATTTAAAGGGTTTCAACGAGTTTATTTCCCCTTTTCCCCTTTCGAAGCTTTCCCCTTGAGCGTTGTCGTTGGTTGCGTTAAGCTGACAGTCAGGGAAATGAGTTTTCAGGAGAAGCTCTAGTGTATCATTGAAAGAGTTTGTAAAGGGCCGGTGCCTTTAGTGTGCCAATTGGACTAGTTACCCCTTTTGACAGTGATTTTTGTATTCTAGCAGTGCTCGGGACATCATTAAGTTCTTCACAGAAGTAGTTTCATGAGTAACTTTTTGATTTCCTTAATTTTTTGTTATATAGTGTTAGGTACCTTTTATATTCATTTCATGTTTCATTTTCCTTTGCCTCGTTAAATTTAGATCTTACTGTTTGACGCAGCTTAGCAAGTCCTTTATTCCACCAAGGCACCCTCTTCGTTGAAGATTTCATCTTGAGCGGATTGCATTCGTGATATGAGGATGTTATGGAGTCAGTCAATGTTTTAACTGATGCGTCCAGTTTCTCTGTCGATTTCAAAAGAAGAAGAATCTGGACTCTAGGCACTCTGAGTCTTGTTTCAAATAATATATGTTTATGAGCTGACATTGAGTCCTCATCAAAGACTCTCCAATTGGTGATTATATCCATTTAACTATTTGTTATGAGTGTGAGGTCAAGGACCTCTTGCCGTATGGCGTTTTCAAATGTCGCTTTGTTGCCCCGGTTTGCGATATCTAAATCTATGAATACTCTAATTTTTTGCTGTCAATTAAATGTTTTCAAAAATGAACACATATTGGGTATACTGTGTTAAAGATAAAAAAATGGGTCAACATTTTGTATGACATGGATTAAATTAGCTCCAAAGTTTTCCAAACAATTTTGGAATATTATTGGAATAATATTCTTCGGGGGCTTTCTTCAAACTTTGTTATGCCCATCGTGATAATACAACACTATTTTTGTTTCATCACAAAAAATTACTTTGTCCCAATACTCTGACGGGTGGTTAATATTACAAATTGTAAACCTTAGACGCCTCTCAATATTTATTGTCGACAGCAATGGTTTTCGCCTTGCTATCTGGGAGGAGTATTTGTATGCTTTTAGCACTTTCCTTACCGTTTCATGGCATACTGACTTATTGCAATCAATTTGTATATCCTGGGCCATCCGACGTAGGCTAGTTTGCGGATTATCGTTGAATTGTTTCAAAATTTTGGGTTGCTCGCGTCAAGTTACTTTTGGTGGTCTGCCGGTAGAGCCTTTTAAATGTAGCCGATTTTCTTTTTAGGCCCGTTGAATTATATTATACACCGTCCTTAATTTTATGTGTAACATTTCGAATATTTGTTTTGCAGTTTTATCCTTGTAATGGTGGTAATATATCAAGTTTCCATCACTTCGCGTGCCAGGCATTGTTAATATTTGTAAATAAAGCAAGATGTTTACTCTCAAAAGGCTAAAATGTCAATAATGTAACAAAGCAAAGCCTAGCCAAAGTGTAGGTACTCATGTTTCTGTTTTCTTTTCGCCTTTTATCCGTGTTTTACAAACAACTATGTATATGACAGCGCACTAATTGCTGCTTCTTGGTTTTGCTTGTTTTTCTTGAAGTTTTATTTAGATTTATTCCAAATTTTTTGGAATAAATTGACAAACTGTACATTATATTACATGTTCACATGCACACAATATAAACAAGAAGACACGATCAAAGCAAAAACGGCAGCCCACAGCTGACGATACGAAATATCGAGGGTTCTGCTCTTTATGAATTTTATACTTCTTGAGAGCAAGGGAGTAATGAGTAAAGAGCAAGTGAGTAGTGAGCAACGGATCTATAATTGAGCAACTTATGGCCTATGCATCACGTACTTGACGTTGTTTACAATTTCGGCGCGAATTTAGAGCTGCACAGAAAAATAATCGAACAATTTCTCATCGGGACGCAATAAGATAGGAACATTTCCACAAGATGTAGGAATGATGTTGAAATTTTCGGAACGGCAAAACATGCGCAACATATTTGGCAAAATATGTTAGATGTTAAATGTGCCCCAGTGTGAATAGGCTATTAGCAATTGCCTTTGTAAGTGAGCGTTTTCCCTATTATCTCTATGAAAGACGTTACTGACGTTTTTGTTTCTGCTAAAATACCCAAACATGCCTGCTGACTGCCTATCACGTGCTTAAGTAATAGACGATTGTAAAAGACAAACTGAAGATTGTCTTTCATAGATCAGTGGAAAATATAAGCATAGAGGATGTAAGCTTTAATCTATTTTTAAAGTTGTGCTATAGTGATGATAGTCTTTTGAATGTTTGCAAATATGTGGAGACACAGAATTGGTAAATTTTTTTCCGGAAATGAAATGTAATGAGCAAGAAATTAAAGTAGAAGCAGCTGCGATTCTGAATGTTTTAAAAGAAATAGTGTAAAATTTCCATTATATCCATGGACATATTCGAATATGCTGGCATTAATTACATTTCATTGATTGATGGAATTGATGGACTAATTAACAAATAGTGAGTCATATAATTGAAATATTGCTGGAAATATTTAACCGAATTGGATAGCCCGACATTTATAAAATGTAAAAATAATCCTTTTTCATCTTTTGAATTTCACTCACGCAGTACTATCATGCGTTTAAAGTAAAATATTTACGCCCACCCATTTTTTGCGCTGCTTTTATTTCTTTCGTTTAGTAAATTTCGTTTGGCAATTTATTTGTCGTAATTATATAATAATAATAAAAATTGTTTCAAGCAGTGCCTTATAAGTATAAAGTCTTTTAATAAATTAAGTTGCAAAATAGATTGCAATAATTTTGTGGAAACATTGTGTTAATTGAATTCTGAAAAAAAAAATATTACGCAATTTAAATTACGTGACAAATTTTATATTGACTACGGGATCCGGACTTTTTTAGCCGACTCAGATTATCCAGACCATAATATCCCCTGCAATTTTCCTTATTTCAATAATGTTCATTCCGTTTCATGCATGAATGCTATAGGCGGCCTGCCCGACTTTAAAACAACCTGTACTGACGCAGCCTTATCATAGCCAACATTTTCTGCGTGTCTGATTGTCTTTTAAAATCATAAATTTAAAAAGAATTCATCCTACATCCTCTTCCATCAAAGTTTCTTAGCTCTCACCTAACTACTATTGTGTTCCGTACACTTTCTCTTAATTCCGAAATAAATGGTGGAAAAGGATAGTTCTGCTGAATCACAATCTATGATCATATCCAGAGGTCATTGTCCCTCTCCTGAAGCAATAGCTGCTCCTCCTCAATTAAATATGTGTCTTTTTCTGCTGCAACGAAGAAGAAATGAAAATGTCCATTCATTATTAATATGGAGTGACAGTATTCTTGAAATTATCCTATCAATTGTATATCTTGCCTGCTCGAATAAATTAATTATTGGGTCAGGCCTTGCCTGTGTTTCTTACTTGCCCTTCTCGCCCAATGTGTACTATGCGATCTACGAATGTTCCTGTTCCCGTTTAACATCTTCAAAGTGTCTGCTCTGCGATGGATGCAATATATCACTCCCCTGCACTGTAATTCCAAATTCAAAATTTTCTCTAATCTGCCTTGCATAGTTCTCCAGCTGAGCAATCCTAATCCGTCTTTACGCCTTACATCCCTCTCCCGATCTAAATACCTAAATATACATTGTTTTAAAGTAATGTTGTAAAGTTTTCACACGATTTTATAAATATATTTTCTATTTTCATTCTATTCTTTAAATTATTGCGTATAAGCGTTATAAATTTGAGTCCCATTTCTTTACAGTGTGGGTCAGCAAATTTCTTATACGAGAAAACGGAATAGATATCGAAATAAATAGAAAAACCTGATCTGTTAGACTATTATGCGCATCTATTTGTAAAATTGCAGCTACATAGCTCTAAAAGTCTCTGAGATCCTTTCTATCATACGAACAGACAGTCAGACAGACGGACAGACAGGTAGATATGGCTTTACTGATCCCTTGTCGTTGATTAAGAATATATACTTTATGAGGTCTATCACGTCTCCTACCCGTTATGCTTGCACTATTTGACACGGTATAAAAATATGCAAGTTGCACAGCAAAGAACATTGTTAGAAAGATACCTAAATGAAAACAAAAAAAGTGGATATTAAATGTTAGATACGAGTGAATAAAGTGAGCCCATTTAAAGTAAACAATATATCTATGTATCTATCAGAAAATTCATTTCTGTTGAAAGAGGTCAGTCGAATGTTGGCGAAGTAGAAGCCAAAAAAGTTTTTAATTTCTATGAGGCTATACATTTCTATTGCATAAACAGTAATATGTATATAGTGGAGTAGGGAAATGGTATACACGATTACATTTTTGCAACATCTCACGATTTTAGCAACGCCACTGCCAACAGATTTAGAAATTCTTTGATGGACACAAAATTAGCTATGATTTCTACGATTAATAGTTTTCCAGCAATCAAACGAAAAAGTTGCTCATAAGAGCAATGCAAGCAGTTGACAAAGAAGGCAGTCCTCTGCTTTGTCCTGCTGTTCGCAGCTGCATTTAGGGACTTGTTTGTTCGATTGCTGGAAATCTATTAATTGTAGAAAAGTGATAGACGACTCATTTTGTAGATAATTTTAATTACTTTAACAAGTAATTGGGTAAAATTACCGAAAAAACGTAAACACGATTTGCATCTTTCAACTTTAAACCGATATTGTGCAGAGCTACCATCTTAATTTAATTCTAGCTTGATAATGCACCTACATATATTGCACGAATAGGAAAACTCGGCTTTAGACATAGAACAAGGTCTCTTACGATTCCTGATCTATTTAGTATTTTTTTCCAGATGAAGTTTACTGTACTAACACAAATCGGCACCCACTGCGACACTGGTCAAGATATGCAGATGTGACGATAAGTCGATACATACGGTGACAAAAAACCCAAGCAAATTCACGTCAAGTCCAACAAGATGTCCTACAGCAGCATAGTCAAAGACATCAAGCTAGGTTGCTGTAGCTATTCAGATCAAATGCCAGTTTACAGTGCGCAGTGGCGGGTAATGCAGAGACTGACACATGGTCAACTTCTGCATCTAGTCCTTACGGTTTGTGAGGCCTTTTATCAACAGCTGGTGGAACTGGGTTACCACTTTGGGAAGGTTAAGCTTAGTCTTAAGAGAAGTGGCCCTAAGACGGAGACGAGACATTGCTACCAGCATACGCGACAATTCGGAAAGGCTAATAAAGGGCACTCGACGCAAAGGGTGGCGCCGAGGAAAGCGGGACAGCCTCCCCGAACGCTGCAAACTAGCGCCACTAAAGGAGCGTCACCCACCTTGTGCAGGACTTTCGCCAAGAATAAAATCGACGTAGCGCTGATTCAGGAGCCATGGCCGGTTAGTGGCCAAGTCCAGGGCTTGAATTTCAACACATGTAAGTTGTTATATGACCACATGATGGACAATGGAGTCAATACCTTTCACTACGAACTTTATTTGTAGATATCTAGTAGATGCGCTCGTCCAAGTTACCCACCGAGACGGGCATAGAGTTAAGCAGATTATTTTCAATTCAAAGAAGACAAACTGGATACACTTTTAGGCCGTAGCCGTACATGCGGTCGACTCGTTAGTCTTCAACATCAACTCGGTGGACAAGATTGGTTTGGCTGCTACTCAGGTTGAAGAAATGGCTCTTTCTTAGCCGGTACAATTGAAAACGAAACAGTGGGATGAGTAGAAGGCTTACTACAACAAGGACCAAAACCACACTCCCGAGGGGCTTCAAGCATATCTGGTACCAAATTCGATGTCGACAAAGACGGCTGGGCAATTGCTCATTTGCACCTTTCCAGTCTTCAAGTCGGTACAGAATTGTGTGGATTTCATCCTGAATCCACTGATTTGCCAGGTTAGGGCAAGCATTGATTGTGGATACAAGCCTCACTCTCGTAAGAGAGTACGGGTGGTCTTCATTCCCAAAATCTGGCAATAGGCCAATAAATTGGCCCAAATCATACAGGCCATAAAATTTAACGTTATAGAGAGGCCTATCGACCTGCCTACCAACAAACAAACGCTTTTCCAAGAACATTGCTTTGTGTGCCTTCCTGGACGTGGAGGTAGCTTTCGACAACACTGACTTCGATTCTATCTTTAGACCGTCGATACATTGATACATGGAACCACTCGTGATAACATGGATCGAATCAATGATCCAACAAAGGGATCTAACTATATTTCCAGATTGTGCAACAGTCAGCATAAGAGTTGTAAAAGGCTGTCCATAAGGATGTGTGTTTCTCCCCTGCAGTGGTCTCTCCTGCACCATGAATTAATAACTAAGCTGACAGTACTTGGTTATAAAGTCATAGTGACGGGTAAAAATGAGACCAAAATTTTCATGTAAACGTTTTATAAAATCAATACACTTATCTGATTTAGAATTTTCCAAGGATCACGAATATATAAATTTTATTTAATTCGGCAGAATAGTTTAGTTCCTACAGCCGCTCAAAGTTGAGTAAATTTTCAAATATAAAAAAACTCTTAATTTTTTGAATAAAAGTTAATGGGAATAGTTGTTTTGTAAAAAAACTACGCAACCAACCTCTATTTTTATTTTTTTGTTTCTTACTTAAATATAATAGAGAAAAAAATTACTTCGTATCTTTTCTGTTTCTTTCAATACTTTCGTTTATCTGAACTATGTTACTATTTTTGGCCAAATTTTCATATGAGTACTTATTTTAAAGCATGAAACTTTAAATTTTGACGAACGAAGCCAAGGTAATAAGACGATGGTTTTCGGTTTTGGGTATGTAAAGTTTGGGCAATGATTATTTTAAAAATCAACTAATTATGCTCTCCTTTTTTGCACGAATTCTTTTTTATTCGCAGCTAACATTCCGAATTGGCGTTATCAGCAACAATTTTTTTTTGACCGATCGTCACAGTGCTTTTTGGTACATTAAAAAAGATCTGAATGCCGCATTTTGTTCAAATATCTTTATAAACAATCGAAGCACAACGAATTTTGTATAAAAACGTTTTTTTGGACCGATTTGTCCAATGGGAGCTATATGATATAGTCAACCGATTTTGATAAAATTTAGTGCAGTGCTTAGGAATTATAAAAAACTTACGAATACCCAATTTGGTCTTAATATCTTTACAAACAAACGAAACACATCAAATTTTGTTCAAAAATTAATTTTTGGGAAATCGACCCTATGGGATATAGTCAACCGATTTTGTTCAAATTTTATATATTGCGTAAGTACTTTAAAAAACTTATAAATGGCAAATTTAATTACGATATCTTAATGAAAAAACGAAATATAGCGAATTTTTTATAAAAAAAAATTTATTTAGGCCGATCGGTCCTATGGGAGCTATATGATATAGTCAACCGATTTTGATCAAAGTGCTGTATTGGTCCGTCCGTCAGTGTGAACGCCTAGATCTCAGAGATGGTAAGAGCTAGAGCTACCAAACTTTCACATTAGATCCCATATTATTCCATAGGAGGCAAGTTTATTTTATTTTTTTGATATCGGGGCTAAATTATATAGCTCCCATAGGGGTGTTTGAGACGACCTCGACAAGAAAAAAAGTTTTAGATGAATAATTCGTTTGTTTATAAAGATATCGTAACCAAATTTGGTATTCGAAAATTTTTATAGTTCCCAATCACTGTACCAAATTTCATCAAAATCGGTTGACTATATCATATAGCTCCCATAGGACCGATCAGCCAAAATAACTTTTTTAAAGAAATATTCGCTATATTTCGTTTTTTAATAAAGATATCGTAACCAGGTTTGGCGTTTGGAAATTTTTTAGAGCACTTAAGCAATGTGCCAAATTTGAACAAAATCGGTTGACTATATCATATAGCTCCCATAGGGCCAATCTTCCAAAAAATCGATATTTTAACAAAATTTGGTGTGTTTCTTTTGTTTGTTAAGATATTGGGACCAAATTTGATATTCGTGAGTTTTTTATAGTTCCTAAGTACTGTACTAAATTTAATCTCAATCGGTTGACTATATCATATAGCTCCCATAGGACCAATCGGTCCAAAAAAACATTTTATATAAAAAATTCGATGTGATTGGATTATTTGTAAAGATATTTGAACTAAATTCGGCGATCAGATCTTTTTTAAGGTATTTAAGTACTGTGTCAAATTTTATTGAAATCGGTTGACTATATCATATAGCTCCCATAGGAACGATTGGTCAAAAAAAATTTTTTGCTAAAAAATTCTTCTGTTTTTGGTTTTTTGTGAAGGAACCGGATTTTATTGCAAGCTAGTGGTACAGGGTATCCTAAAGTTGTCCGCGCCCGACTTTCCGTACGCCATTTTTTTTATACAAAACTGGTAATTAGACACTTTTGGCAAGGTTATTCATTATCAGCATATTCTAACTATATATTCTAACTTTTACTATAATACTTTCGCGCTATGAAAAGTTAATGATTTCATTAAGTTATCCAGTAATGTGGATATGCTTCTGATCTTGCATTGATCGGAACCAGTAAACCATATTAAAGAAAACACTTTAAAAATTGTGTGCGAAATCAAATTGGTGGGAATTGATATTAATAACGAAATAACAAAGTACATGGTTATTTCAAAAGATGACAATTCACCTAGATCCATTAAAATTGACCAATACTTTTTTGAAGGAGTAAAAAGCTTCAAATAGCTTGGTATAATTTTATATACATATAACGCTAAGCGATAGAATGCAAGCTGGATTCAAATGCTATTTTAATCTACATAAAATAATGTGTAGTAAATTACTTTCTAGAAAGAGAACAATCGCTATCTACAGGTACCTTATTAGGTCCGTAGTTACCTATAAGTGTGAAATACATATACTAACAGATAAATAGATTTCTCCGACTAGAAGAGCTACGGACCAAACTTGATGATGCCCATAGATCCTGAGTAGATGAAATTTGTTGAATTATGTTAATATCCTGCGGCACACCGCCACAAGAAGAATTTTGCGCTTTTTAGCTATACCGTTCAATATTTTAACGGTGGCAGCCTGCATATGTGTGTCAATAATAAATACTCGTACATATATAAAAATGTAATATAGTCGAGGCGGTGCCTGACAGTGAAAAAATTGTTATTCTTTCATTTTATATTTTTATGGAAAATGATATTTATACTTATGCATATCGTAAATTTGCACAGATTCTTATGAAGAGAGAGTTACGTCAAAAATCAATTTAAAGTATATGGGATAAATTTCAAGTTGATATGTTAAGGGATGTAGGAGAAAACACGGTAAATCAATTGCTGAGAGTGGGGGTTAATATCGACCAAATTTGGATGTCGACTTGTTCATTTAATCCGCTTACCAAAAATTCGGGCAAGGGGATATTAAATACGTACATTTTGGCCTGTAACATTTGTTGCATTTGTCTTATTTTTTACCATTTCTTAAATGTGCATGTAACCACAAAGCATTGATCTGTTAAATTTCAGAAAATAATATTAAACGCAGTGACTAAAATCATAAATCTACTGTACACCAACAGGTAAAGTTTCATATCCCTACCTCTTTTACAGACTCACATTTCTTAATCGTTACCAAAGGTTGTGATAGACACTTTGGTAAATTTCATCGTTGCAAGCCCCCGCCCTTCATATAGATTTCCTATGTTTTCTCCCCTCAATATAAGCGCATCAGTACGTTCGGTCGAACGTGCTTGTCGGGTTCACCCCAAAAAGCACGGACCGAAGGTTCTTTACTGGAGCCAACTCGAATAAATTGTAGTTGTGTATATCCATGTTTCCATGTGATGTATACGTGAGCACGCTATAGTTATACGCGCCATGTATTTTTTCTATGTGTGCGTGTTTTTTTCTATGTGTGCGTGTATGCATTTTTCAGCTGGCGGTTCATCGTCAGTTAAGAGATTTTTCTCCATAGGAGATTCAACGAGTGCGAGAGAGAGAAAAGTCTCCATATAGGAGATCAACGGGTGCGAGAGAGACAGACGTGATTCTTAGAATTTGACTACAACGTAGAATATGATTGGCGCCTAGGTACAATACGAGTGAGGCGATGGCGTTGTCGCGCTGTCGCCGAGTGTAGTCCAGCCGGCGTGTGCAAAGAAGTAGTTCGGACAGTAGTTGCGTTCGGACAATAGTTGCGTATAGTTGCGTTCGGACAGTAGTTGCGTATAGTTGCGTACAGAGAGTAGTTGTGTTCAGACAGTTGTATGCGCCGGTTGGAATTCGCTTCACTCACAAAGTAAAGTAAGTAAACGCTTCTGCGACATATACAAGCAAGAGGTATACCTTTCTCGTTAATTTGTTGTTATTGATTGACCAAAGTGTCTGCCAAAGGCGACATTAGCAATTCTTAGTATTGTTTACATATCATTTTTATTCACAAAATTTAAGAGACAAAGTTGAAACAGCAAAAGTGTCAACTAAAGGCAACAAGAAATTGGAGAATATAACTTGCAAAATAATGACATTTAGCGCAACAAAAAGGGATGATATCCCACCAAAAAAACCTTTCAGGTAAAAAATGAGTGTCGGGTTCCCCCCAAAAAAATCACCGTTAAAATAGATCACCTTTTCCAAAAAAAGTTCCTTGAACATAAAACAAAAATTAATGATATGAACTCAGTCGGCTTAAAGCCGTTCTACATTAACAAGTAACGTGCTGCCCTCCAGTTGGACCAGCCACTTTTTTCCCCTTATCACATCTATACACGAGAAGCATCCGAATCTATCAATTTCGTACAATGGGGAAAAAAGTGGCTGGTCCAACTGGAGGGCAGCACGTTACTTGTTAATGTAGAACGGCTTTAAGCCGACTGAGTTCATATCATTAATTTTTGTTTTATGTTCAAGGAACTTTTTTTGGAAAAGGTGATCTATTTTAACGGTGATTTTTTTGGGGGGAACCCGACACTCATTTTTTACCTGAAAGGTTTTTTTTGGTGGGATAAATCTTACTCCATATATTTTCTATTCCTGTCGGTGAACTTTATTTGTTGAATATTTTGTCCATAGCACACATATGTATGTTACTTACCACAGTCACAAACACTAATGTTAACATTATCATTGTAGTCTGCATCATCGTCTGTATCGTATCCAAAAGCATTTGAAACGCCTGAGCTAATTCGGAAAATGGTATCAAAAAGAAATTTACTGGTTCTTTGTGTCTTGCCACTATAAATTTCGAAATTGTTTAAAGTTCCATTTAATTTAATTGGGTATTTCGAACCTTTAACATTTTCATTTATAGTCAATATTAGCATAAGAAAGCTAAATATTAGTTTCATTGTAATGAATTTGTTAGCATGGTTTAAAAAAAATCATGTCGTTTCTTAAAATTTATGTACTTTTAAACGGTACGTAATAAAAGCGTGATATATATATAATTTAAAATAATATCAATTTTTGTGAGAAATATAACAAAAAACTATCAATAAAAATTTTAAATGGAAAAAGTAAAGATATGCATATTTTTTACCACTTCTAACTTATTATTTTATATTAACGAAGTTGCATAGCGTACAAATTTATTAAAATTTAAACTTGAGAAAACGAGGCAATAAAATATTGTAGCGCCGAAAGTTAGATGCTCTAGTAGAGAAATTTGGTTTGAACAGGGAATTATTCAACGCTGTTGTCAAAATTCCAAAGATTTTTAGTAAATTTCAATCGTTTTTTCTGGTTTGTTTTTTTTTGAAGTGAGTCATATTTTGTTTCCATTTAAGATTTTTGCAAAATTGCGCATATTGAGTAAATAATCAATCAAATTTTTATACTTTATTATAGGTTTAACGATAAGTTCCACAAAAAACCGTGTACAAAATTAGAAAGAACTAAATTTTTAACAGAATACGGTTACTAAAAATATTTTTTCAATTTTAATGAAATAAGATTTTTAGCCGTCCTAAAGAAAATGAAATCGCGAAAAAGAGGAGTTTTAATAACTTTGTAGAAACAGAATTATGTACTACTGTGCCCAAAAACTAGTAGGAATTTTGTCGATTTAAATTAAGCGGGTAAATATTTTCCCTCAATTTTTTTTGTTGAAGTTGGTACGACTGTTACCGACTTCCATGCCAAATTATATGTCAAAATATTCATTGGTGTTTGAGTTACGCTTGTTATTGTGTGACACAAAAGGTGAATTTGGCGATTTTTACAATGTCTAAAATTATTCAACAAAGAAGTGCGATCATATTTTGTTTCCTGAATGGAGTAATTGCTGCAGAAACGTTAAAAATGTTGAAGAAGACTTACGGGTACCGAGCCCTATCAAAATCAACAACATATGGTTGGTATAAATTGGTCAAAGAATATAGAGAACGCGTTGAAGACGAAGAGAGCCCTGGTCGACCATCGAACTCAATTAACGATGCTCACATACAAAAAGTAAAAGAATTAGTGCTTGAAAGCCGTCGATTAACTATAAGAGACATTGCTGATGGAATAGGCGTTCAAAAGGATCAATTAATACCATTTTGAAAGATGTTTTGGTTCTCAAACGTGTCAAGTCTCGATTGGTACCAAAAATGCTGAATTTTCTCGAAAAACAGCACTGATGGATTCGTGACTTTTTCGCCAAAAATGCACCCAATATCTTTTCGCAGCCACCTGATTTGGCTCTGTGTGACTTTTGGCTATTTCCAAAACTCAAAAGACCACTCCAAGGAAACCGTTTTGAGTCGATTGAAGACATTCAACATGAATCGGCGCGCGCTCTGAAGCTATACCGGAAGAAGACTTTTTGGCATGCTTCGAGGTCTGGAAAAAGCGGTGGCATTAGTGTATTATATCAAGAGGGAACTATTTTGAAGGGGACGAAATTGATTTCGAAGAATAAATAAAAGTTTTTTTGATTTATAAAAAAATTCCTAATAGTTTTTGGGCACAGTAGTATGTGTATCACGATTTTAAATAATTTCCTTGGTTTTCTATTTTAATTTATTTTCATCATCTCTGCAGTTACTACTAAGCCATTTAGGAATTGTAACATTTGTGATTCCTCTGGTTCTGCTTCACAACAAATGTAATAAATAAAAATTGTAAGGACCTCTGGTTTGTCCAGAACAACGGCTGGGATAGCTCAGCTATGCCCAGGGTTAATGTCACAACAAAATTTATATTTTGCTGAGACTTTCGATATTTAAAAAGAGAAAACGCTTTGTCTTAATTTTAATACATATATTTTCCGCCGTTTCGCGGTTTTTCTTTAAAACACTTAAATTGAGCCGACACGCTCGCTACTTTTACAAAATATATTGCACTTATATTTATACGTTAGTTAACAGAATCTTGTCAAATTGTTACAGATTACTTTTATATTAAATCTTATATATATTTCTCGTTGCTTAAAACTACGCCCTTGGCGACGCTTACCCAGATTTCTCCTGGTAGCAAAAGCTTATTTATTGGCTGAGTTATAATAGACGGGTCGTTATACTCCCGACGCGGTCGCACCCGGTGCGCTACTATTTAACTCAAAGTCTTTGATTTTTGTCTTGATTTTACCGTACGTCTTAAATTTTCGGCACTACTGGTCACTGCACCTAGTTTATTATATTATGAAAATCAGAGTCGCACTCTAATTTTATAATTTCACTTCTGTACCACGTTGGCCTTCACTTTTCACTCTCACTGCTCGACTCGAAATACTTTGCTCGAAATGCGTACTCGGAATGCGTACTCGGAATGCCCAGATTTGGCCACTGATCCGCCTTATAAACTGAAGTACAAACACATCCTAAACTGTACTCTGCTTATCTACCTATCTTAATTCCCTAAAAAGACAGAGTACAGCCTACTCGAATTTATCCCTGTCGCCTACTCTACATTCACACGTACACACCAATACTTTCTCCTAAGAAGCCCGCCAAAAACCTGGCCGCTATCTTTGCCCTAGTATTAGTGGCTTTCTTTACTAATACTAATTCAATTAAGCGCGCCAACTGTTGCAGTTGTTGGTGTTAGTACTCTCACCAAGCAGTTGTTGCTGTTAGTTAGAGTACTCTCACCAAGCAGTGAAAGCAGTGTGCCTATTGGTAAATTATCCGAATGTTGTGAGGTGGCGATTTGCCTCCTCACACTCCCCCCTTCCTTCGGTAAAGAAAAAAAAAACGGAAAGAAAAAAAATAATATAAAATTTTGTTGATGAAGCGGATCGCAAACATTGGACCAGCTGTTGCTCTGCCAAGTGTTATGGCGCCCGCGGCTGGTCGCACCCCCTTTGCGGATCCTCCTTGTGAGCTGAGCGCCACTCACCATCCATCGTTCGCCCTTGCCTGTGCCATAAATCGGCACCAGGTCAAGCGACGGAACGGCCTCCCAGAACGCTCTGCTACCTCCCCTCTTTGGGAGAGTAGCCAGCAGCGTTGACTACACTTTTGCTCGATCCCGCGCTCCCTCACTCGGAGTCACGGCGAACGCAGCAAAAGTTTGCTCGCTCCCGAGCTCCCTCAACCGGAGTCACGGCGAACGCAGCAAAAGTGTAAAAAAATTCTCTGCTCACTTTCCACCGACCACCACGTCCCAATACTCACTTGGCTTTGCCCACAGCTGCCAAGCTGCATCGGCCTGAGTATATTTTCTTTTTTTTTTGAATGTGTATTTTTTTTTGTTTTCCCCTTTTTTTTTCTTTCCCCGCCCATGGTTCAAAATTTTACCGCCACTGTTACAGCTATCAGCTTTCTGTTGTGCTACCGCATCAATCAGCTTTTTAGTGTGTTTACTTAGTCTGGTGATGCCACCTGTGCGCATGCGCGACTGGCAACGCCATCACCAGCTGTGTTACTAATAAGAGGAAGAGACTGCTGTAACAAACGGGCAAGGTACGTACTGAATTTAAAATATTATAAAAAACCCTTTTTTTACAACGCAAATCTCTTCCCAGATATGTGAAGACGGTAGACACCCTGTCTACCGACCCATCTGCACTTGCGGAATCGCCGTCCGCCTTCCCATTTATGAATTGCAGCCTTGCGCCAATTTGCATATTTTGGCCCGGCCTGCAATTCTGCCTATTGGATACGCCTAAGTCTCTCGTTGGACCCGGCAAATACTTTATTTTCAACGCCTGGGCCTCTCGTTGGACCCGGCAAATACTTTACTTTGTACGCCTGGGCCTCTCGTTGGACCCGGCAACTACTTTATTTTGTACGCCTGGGCCTCTCGTTGGACCCGGCAACTACTTTATTTTTAACGCCTAAGTCCCTCATTGGACCCGGCAAGTCTACACCTGCTTGTGCCCGCCGTCAGCCCCTGCTACCCAGGAGTGAGGCACCGCCGATCGCTGTAATGTGGGTTTTTTTTTTTTTTTTTTTTTATTTTGTGCGAGTGTAGTGGCTGCTTGTGAACTATAAATTTCTTTTAATACCTATATGAAATCTTTTTTTTCTGTAAAGTGAAATGTATGGAAAAACTATTAAAAAATTTATATAAAATTTCATTTATTTTCTTTTTCTTCATATTTTTATATATTTTTTTTTCAACATTTTTTTTCCTATTGGACCAGGGCATAAACCTTGATGTCGCCGCCCCGACTCCAACGTACCCTAAAGAGGCCTTCTGCCGTGGTCACCATTTGACCACCGACATTTTTGGGCGGGCCGCGCAGCAGCCTGCGCCTGATGGCCTCCAGGACTTTTGCTGGCCACGCGGCCTCGTCCTCAACTAGGCGCCACCTCCGCCTAGGCGTGTTCTCCTGCGCCAGCGACCGCCTCAGCCGGTCGAGCCGGTTCTGGGCCACGTTTTGCTGGCGCAGGTGCAACTGTGTCTCCCGCTGGAGACGTTGCCGGCGTAGCGTCCTTCGCATCTCCTCGTCGGACATGGCCGGGAAGGGCCGCATCCGCCTGCCGGGTTGCTGCTGTTGTGGTTGTTGGTGTTGTTGTTGTGAGCGCTGCTGCTGTTTGCACTGCTGTTGCGGGCGCTGCTGCTTTGAGCGCGGCTGTGGTGCGCGCTGTTGTTGTTGGCACCGCTGTTGTTGCTGTGGCTGCCGTTGTTGTTGTGGCTGCCGCTGTTGTTGTTGTGGCCGCCGCTGTTGTTGCTGTGGCTGCCGTTGTTGTTGTGGCCGCCGCTGTTGTTGTTGTGGCTGCCGTTGTTGTTGTGGCCGCCGTTGTCGCTGTTGTTGCTGTGGCTGTGGCTGTTGTTGTGGCTGTGGCTGCAATTGTGCCTGTGGCTGTGGCTGTTGTTGCCGCTGGTCATGTTTTTTGACCATGTCGGCCAGATTTGGTGGCTCGGATACGCTTGATCGTGGTGGCCCCGCTGGCTCGGAGAGCTCCCGCAGCGAGAAGCCCCCGCACCCCGACACTTTTGGAAAACTAAACGTTTCCAACATCATAAAATGTCGGGTGCGCCACCGATCTACCATCCATTTTTCCTCTCGGCCCAGCAAGACTAGGCGAGGCTTTCCGCCATCGCTCTCAGTCGAGCTGACCGAGATCACCGTACTTGCCTCATCCTCCGTGTCGGCCGCCATCTCATCCGCCACTTCGTCCGCCACGTCATCCGCCACGTCGTCCGCCACGTCGTCCGCCACGTCGTCCGCCACGTCCACTACCGCGTCCGCCACGTCCGCCACTGCGTCCGCCGCCGTCTCCGTCACCTCCATGGGTGTAGGCGCGTCCAAAACTTGTTCGTTTGTGAATTCCATGATTTATTTTATTTTTTTTTTTTTGAAGAAAAAAAATGCAGCACTGCTTCAACTTTTATTCTTAATGGTCCACTTTGAAATGACCGCTGCATAGCAGATCACGCCACTTCCAAAGTCCAGCTGGTGCCGCTTCGCCGATTGGAGACCCGAGGAATATGTCCTAACGGTTCCTCTCCAGCTTTAGCTCGCTCCACGAACACATATGAGCTCTCTTGTAATCTCTGAGCAGCTCATATCTATGTGTAAGTGCTTCTCCCGCACTCTATCTCTCCGTTGGTGGTTGATTTGCATATCATATATGTGTAATACATGCATTTCACTCGCACTAACATAGAAGTGCATACAAGTCTATGTATATGTGAGACACTTCACACATAGGTGAGTACCGCACTGCTTACATACCTTTGTGTTAGTGTTTTTATCCGGTAAGCAGTGCACCGCTCTCGTGTACAACATATTTGAATATTTTTTCCCGCCAACATGCAGTCTTTTCTTAACGCACAATTTTTCTTATTTTTTTTTTTCTTATTAACTATAGGTTGTGCTATTTTTTTTTTCCGCAATTTATATACATATTTTAAAAATGTAAATTGCAAGAGACCATTTCGCTTGTGTTTGGCTATAAACAAATATTGTTTGCGCAGTTTTTATACCCTGTACCGTATGGTACCAAGGGTATATTAAGTTTGTGCAAGCTGAAAATGTATGTAACATATAGAAAGAGACGTCGGAGACACCCCAAAGTTACCTAAAATATGATCAGGGTGTATAGAGAAGTCGATATACCCATGTCCGTCTGTCCGTCTGTCCGTCCGTCCGTGTGAACGCCTAGATCTCAGAGATGGTAAGAGCTAGAGTTACCAAACTTTCACATTAGATCCCATTTTATTCCATAGGAGGCAAGTTTATTTTATTTTTTTGATATCGGGGATAAATTATATAGCTCCCATGGGGGTGTTTGAGACGACCTCGACAAAAAAAATATGTTTTAGATGAATAATTCGTTTGTTTATGAAGATATCGTAACCAAATTTGGTATTCGAAAGTTTTTTATAGTTCCCAATCACTGTACCAAATTTGATCGAAATCGGTTGACTATATCATATAGCTCCCATAGGACCGATCGGCCAAAATAACTTTTTTAAAGAAAAATTCGCTATATTTCGTTTTTTAATAAAGATATCCTAACCAGATTTGGCGTTTGGAAATTTTTTAGACCACTTAAGCAATGTGCCAAATTTGAATAATATCGGTTGACTATATCATATAGCTCCCATAGGTCCGATCTTCCAAAAAATCGATTTTTTAACAAAATTTGTTGTGTTTCGTTTGTTTGTTAAGATATTGGGACCAAATTTGACATTCGTGATTATTTTATAGTTCATAAGCACTGTACTTAATTTAATCCAAATCGTTTGACTAGATCATATAGCTCCCATAGGACCAATCGGTCCAAAAACACGTTTTTTTTACAAAATTCGATGTGTTTTGTTTGTTTGTTAAGATATTTGAAATAAATTTGGCATTCATATCTTTTTTAAGGTATTTAAGCACTGTGTCAAATTTTATTGAAATCGGCTGACTATATCATATAGCTCCCATAGGAACGATCGGTCAAAAAAAAAATTTTTGCTTAAAAATTCTTCTGTTTTTGGTTTTTTGTGAAGAAATCGGACTTTATTACAAGCTAGTGGTACAGGGTATCCTAAAGTCGTCCGCGCCCGCCGCAATATAGGCAGTTACTATGTTGACGCACTTCGCAGTTTTTTTTGGACTGCTTATAGCATCTATCCACTGTGCTCTAGTGCCGCCTAAACTGCATCGTCGCCAGTTATAGCTTTTTTTTCCTTAGAACATAAATTTTACATTTTTTTATGTTTTTTTTTTCTTTTTGCCGCCTTTACCCTTTTTTTTCTAAGCTTTGGGTTGGCTCGAATTAACTTGGCCATGAGGTTTTAAGGAGCTAATGTGTTCCGTTCTGGCCCGCTCACCATTCATGCCTTGCAACTTTACTATAACTGGCGATACAAAGTCAACAATGCGAAAAGGTCCGCCAAACTTTGGGGCTAGTTTGGCTGCGAAACATTCTACCGCATTCGACAATTGGTGCTCTTTGGCCCATACCATATCGCCGACAACGGGTTTCCAAGGCCAACGGCGTAGATTATAGTATCGGGCCTGATCTTGCGCAGCTTTTTCTAAGCTGCGACGAACCACCTCAAATACTTCCTTCAATCTTTCTGCCGTTTCGCCTGGTTCGCGCCGCGGCTGGCCCGTGCCAATGGTTGTTTCATCAAGCAATGCATTGGGCAAACGCGGCTCGCGGCCTTGCACCAAAAACGCTGGTGAATATCCAGTAGATTCAGATACACTGGTATTCACGGCCAACATGATTTCGGGAAGGAGCTCATCCCAGGCACGTTGCTCTTTGCCCGCAAACTGTGCCACCATGGTTTTCACGGTTCTATTCATTCTTTCTGTCGGATTTTTACGAAAACCAGAAGCATTGTGTTGCCATGTTTCGACCGAGGTAACGGTCCAACAAAATCCGCACACACTGTTGCCCACGGTTCTTCGGGAATCTGCGTCAGCATTTTACCCGCCGCTTGTAGCTGGCTTGCCTTATATTTCTGGCATACCTCGCATCTTTGTACGTATGCCCGAATGTCTCTATACATTCCCGGCCAATAGTACCGTGCTGCTACTCTGGCAATAGTTTTCCGGCTGCCTGTGTGTCCTGCCGCCGGCGCATCATGGCATTCAGCTATGACTCGCGGCCTTTTCTCTGTAGGCACACACAATTTCCACGCAGCCACGTCCTCATTTCCAGCTCTATGGGATATGACGATAAAGCTGGCCCGCCTCTATCAAATAGTCGGCAACCTTTGGTGGCGCAGCTTCTATATCCTTCCGCATTTGCTTAATCCAAGCACACGTAGGCTCAGCTTGTGTAGCGGCTCCCACCGTTCGCATACACTTATCAGCACTTAATGGTTGTCGAGATAACGCATCCGCCACGACATTAAGCTGGACTTTTCTATACGCTATCTCGACATCATATTGCTGTAGCTCTAACGCCCATCGTGCTACTCGGCCTGCAGGACTTTCAATAGAATTTAACCATTTTAAAGCCATGTGATCAGTCACGACTTTAAAATGGTATCCTTCCAGATATGGACGCAATTTACTGATGGCCAGACATTCCTTTTCTGTTGCAGAGTAATTCCGCTCAGCTGAATTTAGCGTTCGGCTAGCATATGATATTACTCTTTCGCCATCACCTGAGTTTTGGGTCAGGATTGCGCCTAATCCGTAATTACTTGCATCTGTTTGTAGCACAAACATTTTCCCAAAATCTGGACAAGCAAGTACCGGCGCCGCAGTAAGCCTCGCCTATATTTCCAATTCTTCGGCTTCAATTCTGCTATTGCGGCTATCTTCTCCGGATCTGTGCTAATACCCTGGTCCGTCACCATGTGACCCAGATATTTTAATTCTTTCTTAAAGAATACGCACTTTTCCGCGTTGAGACGTAAGTTTGCCGCCTTTAAGCGGCGGAAAACTTCTCTCAGATTGGCCATATGCTCCTCTAGCGTGCGTCCAATGACAATAATGTCATCTAAGTACGCAAACGCGTGCGGTTGCATATCTGCGCCAATCACGGCATCCAGCGCCCTCTGAAATGTGGCCGGCGCTGAATGTAGGCCAAAAGGCATAACCTTCCAATGGAACAGTCCTCTCCCAGGCACTGTAAACGCAGTATATTGTCTGCTCTTTTCCTCCATTGGAATTTGCCAGTAACCATTCCTCAAATCTAAGCTACCGATATATTTTGCATCACGTAGCTGATCTAGGATATGGTTAATTCGAGGCAATGGATACGCATCAGGTACTGACCTTGCGTTTAGCTGCCTGTAGTCCACGCACAACCGCCATTTACCGGTTTTCTTTCGCACCATGACTATCGGCGCGCTGTGCGGACTATGCGAAGGCTCAATGCATCCCAGCGCCAACAGCTCATCAATCTGTTCATTGATGAGAGCCTGCATCGCTGGGTTCTTAGGAAAGTACCGCTGTTTGATCGGCCGGGTGTCCTTCATAACAATGCTATGCTCCGCAATGTTTGAAACGCCCGCCATTTTGTCAAACTCAGCTAATTCTATCCTAAGAAACGCATCCACATCAACACCGGGTCCTCCCGCCCGTGTGACTGTGATTCGCTCTTCAGCCAAATGCCCACCATGCGTCTTGTTGGGGATATTTAATATGTGGCCTGCGCAGCTCATGCTCATGCCCATCTGCCCGAGAAAATCCCACCCAAGGACCAGTTCGTCTACCACACCCGGCATCACTCGGAGCCCTATTGTGGCGACACTGTGTCCAAAGGCGATTTCCACATCGAGCCGACGCATGAGGTCGCTGTATCGCCCATCCGCCAACTGTACCCTGTGCATTTCTATGTATGGCTTGCCTAATGCACTGGCCAATTTCTCGCAGATGAAGCTGCCAGTTGCACCGGTGTCAATTGTGGCTTTATATAATCCGCCAGCAATTGCCACCTCCGCATCTATACGGCCACCTCCATCTGCCAATTTGCCAATTAGCGCCGCGGCGGAATTTGTTGCTGCGGCCCTCGCTCGTTTCCTTGTGACGAGAGCCGCCGCCCGTTTCCCGCTGTTGGGCAACAATTCATTGTGCTTTTGCCCACTTGGCCGCACTTCCAGCAAAATACAATTTGCTTATTTCGGCATTCCCGAGCCCAATGCCCGGGATACCCACACCTGCGGCACACATTGCCAGGATCCTCGATCCTGCCCTGTGGTTGGTATTGCTGGGGCCTGCTCTCCCTTATTCTGGGAGTAGGCAATTCCCGCCTTTGCGCATTTGCCGCCTGTCCAAACCGCTGATGTGCATTTGGCGCATCGTGGTTTGGCGGCATTTCGCCCTGTGCCGCATACATTGCCCTTGGCCGTGTATGCTGTGCCTCCGCCTTCAACCTCTGCCTGTCCTTTTCCAAATCTTCAAACTCGTCCGCCAACTCCATGAGTTTGGCGAGGGTTTGAAATTGTCCGGACCGAGCGTATGCTCGCAGATCAGGCACACTTTGGTCATAAATGATCTGCAGTTGCTGCTCCTTGGAATATCTACAAGGACGCATCAGGGTCTGCATTTCGACCATGTAGTGTTTAAAAGGCTCACCCAGCTTTTGCCGCCTTCGGCTAACTTCCTCCCGCAGCTTTGAGAAATAGCCTTGGGGTAGGAAATAGCCCTCAAAATCTTCAACGAAGGCCACCCATGTTGTCCAGTGGTTGTTGTTTGCCACTTACCGCTTTAGGGCCATGCCTGTCAGAAGTTCAGGCATCGCTCTTGGAATAAGATTTATATCCAACGCATAAGCTTCAGCCGACCATTCCACCTGTTCCAAAAATTCTAGTGGCTTAGTGGATCCGTCGAAACGAAATTTCCACTCGCTCACTTGTTTCGCAACTTTTGTGTAGTCTCGCAGACTATTGGAACCAATATACGCATTGTGGGGTACAGGGATTTCGACCGCTACGTCATGTCTAAAAGATCCTGTACCCCAAGGTGGTGGTCTGGTGTCGACTTGGGCTGGAGTGCTGCTGGCCAAGACTGCATTACTCTGTGGTACTGCCAGCCCGCTACAACCGCTTTCCTCCAAATTGCTTGTTGAGCCTCGCCGACCATGTTTTCTGGCCAGCTCGCTCAGCCGCAACGCCCATCGCACTTGGCCCTCCTGCTCTTTTACCCACTGGGAAAATTGACTGCGCAATTCTTCCACAGTGCCCGCCATTGGAATACCAAATTCCTGGCTATAAGCGAGGAGCTCATCACGCTTTAGGAATTTTATCCAAGCGCGTGCCACCATTTTGTGCTTAGTTAATTTTTTTTTTGAAAAGGCACCAAAAATATATATTTTAAAGCCAAGGCAAAAATTTACTTCTCAAATATCTAAAGACCCTGCTCGGGCGCCAGTTGTAACGACCTCTGGTTTGTCCAGAACAACGGCTGGGATAGCTCAGCTATGCCCAGGGTAAAGGTCACAACAAATTTGTATTTGTTGAGACTTTTGATATTTAAAAAGAGAAAACGCTTTGCCTTAATTTTAATACATATATTTTCCGCCGTTTCGCGGTTTTTCTTTAAAAAAACACTTAAATTGAGCCGACACGCTCGCTACTTTTACAAAATATATTGCACTTATATTTATACGTTAGTTAACAGAATCTTGTCAAATTATTACAGATTACTTTTATATTAAATCTTATATATATTTCTCGTTGCTTAAAACTACGCCCTTGGCGACGCTTACCCAGATTTCTCCTGGTAGCAAAAGCTTATTTATTGGCTGAGTTATATTAGACGGGTCGTTAAACTCCCGACGCGGTCGCACCCGGTGCTCTACTATTTAACTCAAAGTCTTTGATTTTTGTCTTGATTTTACCGTACGCCTTAAATTTTCGGCACTACGGGTCACTGCACTTAGTTTATTATATTATGAAAATCAGAGTGGCACTCTAATTTTATAATTTCACTTCTGACTGTTGGCCTTCACTTTACACTATCACTGTTCGACTCGAAATTCTTTGCTCGGAATGCGTACTCGGAATCCGTACTCGGAATGCGTACTCGGAATGCCCAGATTTGGCCACTGATCCGCCTTATAAAGGTTCTCGATCCCGCCAAATCCTGGAATTCCCGCCAAAAATTATACCAACATATCCTAAACTGTACTCTGTTTATCTACCTATCTTAATTCCCTAAAAAGACAGAGTACAGCCTACTCGAATCTATTCCTATCGCCTACTCTACACTCACACGTACACACCAATACTTTCTCCTAAGAAGCCCGCCAAAAACCTGGCCGCTATCTTTGCCCTAGTATTAGTGGCTTTCTTTACTAATACTAATTCAATTAAGCGCGCCAACTGCTGCAGTTGTTGGTGTTAGTACTCTCACCAAGCAGTTGTTGCTGTTAGTGAGAGTACTCTCACCAAGCAGTGCAAGCAGTGTGCCTATTGGTAAATTATCCGAATGTTGTGAGGTGGCGATTTGCCTCCTCACAAAATGTATCGGGTTTTTTAATAGGGACGCTACAAAAGTAGGCCGATAGGGACACCAAACGACGCCATATTTTTTCCCGCTCTCTTGACATTTCTCTTCAGTAAGGTTTGCCATTTCATCATGGAAAGATATATGACAACAGCCGAGTCAAAATTATTAAAATTTACTACCGAAATATTAATTTATAAATTAAAATTATTTTCCGGCTTGGACAAGGAAGGTGCCATTATTGACTGTATTAACTGAAAAAGTACACATTTATTTAGATGTTGTATCTTTCATATGACTTTATATAACACTAGTGGGCCCGGCAGACGTTTTCCTGCCCAAACGTTTTGAATACTTTTAAGCTGAATAAACATCGTAAGATTCTCTAGTTAGCTTATCTTGAAAAATATAAGATTTATAGATTAGTTTGCAGCTCGATTCAAACTAGCAAGCTATTTGTCGAATGTCACGCTTTACGGCTCTGTCTTGACCGAATTCCTTCACGTTCATTGCGACCTTCACGTTCCTGGGCAGTACGATTGGATTGATAACACAGGTCTACAAATACAGGGGTCATGTGAGTTGTTGGAAAGCTAAGGATTATTTCCGAAGTAATTTGGTGCGTAGAATCCGAATCCGGCGTCAGAACTGGCCCATCACGTATCAAGGATTTTGAGATATTTGAGGTTATGTACCCAAAAATCGGCGTTTTTTCCTATTCGGATTCAACGCACCTAATTACTTCGGAAATGACTCTTAGCTTTCCAATAACTGAACCATGTTGACCTGTGTAATTAATTTGATTCGTTGCATTTCTTCCAAAAATTCTCCGTATTTGAAATTCATCGACGCGTTCATGAGAACACCCGTAACACGTGAAACATAAGTTTCTTTTATGTATGACAAAAACAATTGATCAAAAAAATATTAGTTATTCTGAAAATGTACACAATGACACAATATAAAAAAAAATTTTAAAAATTGTCCAAAAAATAAAAAAAAATGTTAGGGGTGGCAACCCTTATCACTCAGGGGTATGAAAAATAGATGTTGGCCGATTCCCAGACCTTCCTAATAGGCACAAAATTTCATGAGAATCGGTCCAGCCGTTTCGGAGGAGTTTGGTAAAAATTTAAAAAAAATGTTAGGTGTGCCAACCCTTTTCACTTAGAGGTATGAAAAATAAATGTTGGCCGATTCTCAGACCTACCCAATAGGAACACAAAATTTCATGATACTTATTAGTATTTAGCAATATAGTAATGGGTTGCATAGCTTAAAAGTTTATGTTATGACAGGAATTTTATTGGGAAGCTGCTGCTCCCGATATACTCCCCCCGTTGGAAGCTTGTTTTTCAGCATCATCACTAACTGGCAGCAGGCACAACTAAGTTATAGCTCTTCGAGTGTTGCCCACAGCGGTCTTTAGCTCTGTAACACGGCACTTGACCAGGTATGAGTGATACTACTCTGGCCAAAGGCCATCGCATAGGCAGCTTTCATTCATGACAAGCACTACATCTTTAACCTTCAGTCGTCAATCAGAGAGAGAAGTGTGAGGTATTCCTCGGGCCATCGTGCCTAGAAAACTTTTTGCAACTGGGTGACACGTTATTAGCCATCTAAACGATTGTAGCTGAGTTTTGTTAGATCTGGCTCGATTAAGGCTGTTTGGGGACCACCAAAAAAGACTACCTGACAAAGCAAATGCAAGACCACCCAGAAGACGCTCCTTAGAAAGATTTGCCATAATCGGTTCAAGAAAGCTTGACTTGGCTTTGAAGCATGTGACGCAATTCTTGAGGGCTCCTGAAACAGTTCTTAGACCACCAATTGGCCAATACTGAAGACGAATTTTAGCTATTAGTGCACGCGGGCCTTTATGCAAGTTTGTCTTATGAAGATGCGTGGCAGTATAATTGGGTGACGAGATTCAAATGGAAGTGTTGAATTTGAGATTCGCCCACCATCTCGTATGAGACCAAACTTGTCAACAAATGGTGCAAGAGAAGCGATGGCGCTAGACTTTCGGACAAAGCCGTTGGTTCGAAGTTCTTTTACATCATCCTGAAGATTGGCTAGTTGACTAGCTCGTATAAGTAGCAATGTGCCATGATGAACATCGGTTGTGTTGAGTCCATGATGCATTATAGATGTATGCAAACGTTCGCTGCATTGACACAAATGAATTTAAATACTTGCATCCAGTGGAAATGTCGACATGTGGGGATTGGATATGCACCACACTTTTGCGCAGCTCTAGCGTTGGCATATCTGGGCGTATACTTGTTGGCGATGCATCACGATTGTCAACCACGTATTCGGAATGGGCAAGAAGTTCTGGGAATGCGGCTCTCGAAAGGATGTCAGCAGGATTTAAAGCAGTAGGAAGATGATTTCATTCCATATAGGCGGTCAGCTCCTGTGTAGATGTGAAGCGATTTGCCACAAAAACATTAAACTTGTAAAGCTGAATCCGACCAGCAGTGGAACTGCCCAACGAATATGCCCAGCTTTCGGATTTCAATCAGGAGCGTAGCAAGCAACACAGCACCAATCAACTCGAGCTTTGGTATAGATTGTGTCTTCAGAGGCGCAACTCTCGTTTTCGAGCACAACAGATGGCTGTTTGATGTGTGATTTTTGACACCAGGTAAATGCAGCCAACATATGCTTCGTCGCTAGCATCTCAAAATCCGTGTATTTCATAATGTGATTTGGCATCGAGTACGAATCTCGGAAACGAAATATGCTGAACACTTTGAAAGCTGCTGCATAGCTCCTGCCAAGCGGTGTATCAAAACAGAGGCAGACTCTCATCCCATGTCAGCTTATCCTTGCAGACCTGTTGGATAAATATCTTTGATTTAGTTATGACTGGACCAAGAATCGAGCTATTGTTACTAAGACTGAGTGTACAAAGTTTGGAGCATGTCTCTAAGGATGAAAACGAAAATTAAAGCTGATCCGAAGCAGGATCGCAAGCTAAACCAAGAGTTTTTGTTATGTCGCTACCATCGTCGAACTTAAGAAATTTTTCCCTATAGCCCCCAGCAACGCCTTGAAGTACTTCTGGGTGGCTGGAACACCATTTACGAAGTACGAAGTTGCCTCTAAAAAGTATGCCTGCAGTCTTATGCATTTTATTGATGGTTTCTTGGACTAAATTGCCTCCAGAAATGAAATCATCTACGTAAAAATCTTGTTGCACGGCATCTGAGCCATCAGGAAAGGAATCTCGTTCGTCTATAGCCAGTTGGTGCATCGTGCGAACCAATAAAAATGAAGCAGCCTGGGTTCCATAGGTCAATCCAATCTTTTAGACACTCACATCTTTATCGGTTGAGTCGCGCCACAGAATGCACTGATAATAGCTATTTGGGGATGCAACTTTGACGCAGCGATAAATTTTGCAAATATCACCAGTGAGAGCGAATTGGTACGAGCGGAAGCGAAGTAAAATGTGGAAAAGTTTAGGCTGAATGACAGGTCCTGCCATCATCACCTTATTGAGAGAATAGCCAGAACAAACAACACGAAGCTTTGTTGTGGTGCTATCCTCTCGTGAGGCAGAAAATACTTGCATTCACGAAACAGCTCAGGACTAACGAGCGACATGTGGTTAAGATCTAAGTAAGGATGAATATAGATTTTTAAGATTTGGTTGGCGCTGTAGTTTGCGTTCCAAATTGAGAAATTGGCGATAGGCTTGCGTATACGACTCTCCTAGAGATTGAGTTTCAGCGGCAACCGAACTTCGCATTCACCAGATAAGAGGCGTACAAAGTTGTCGCAGAAATGATTCTCGTAATCTTGTTCTTCCTTACTTAGTTTTAACACAGCTTACTCGCAGCTCTCTACTTCCCAAAATCGGCGAACTAAGTCATGAAGACGGAAACCTATTTCGGCATTGTAATCTTCTTTACAACTTTGTGCGGTTAAAGGTGCAGTGTTTCTGGATTCATCACCTGCAATGACCCAACCAAGACGAGTCTGAAGTAGTGGATAGCCTGGAGCGAGCTTGATTTGACCAACGAATAGTAAGCCGTAGAATAGGCTAGCACCAATAAGAACGCAGGATCGGCTAACTGAACGTTTGCAGGTATATTCCAATCTGCCGTATCAATAGGGAATCTAGCCTGATTATGTGTGATGGTTTGTGTAATAACAGCGCCAAGGTTTGCTGTACTATATACCCCGAATCTCGTAACTGCATAGAATGTTGACGGTTCAGCCCTCGTTGGGATATGCATGTCACCAAGACCCGAAACTGTGGTTGCTGAGCGTGTTCTCTTAAATTGTAAATCATGTGTGAAGCGAGAAGTTGCAAGATACAGTTGTGAGTCTCCATCTTAATGAGCCAGAACGATTTCTTACGATTATGACTGCAGTAGCTAAAAGCACAACATCATGTTGAAGAACTTGAGCTGCTAGAGAGGTGGATGAGTGAGATATAGAAGATTCTTGCGAAGATGATGAAGAAACTGGTGATAGTTGAGATGGAACATGCTGAGTATCAAAATGAAGAAGAGTGTGGTGTTTACTGGTACAGTTACGACAGCGTCTTGGGCTGCAGTATTCTGCACTATGTCCCTCCTTTCGGCAGTTAATGCAGAGCCCCAGTTTTTTCACTTCTTCAAAGCATATGGTAGTGGATAAATTCGCCAATCTGCTACACGAGTACATTCCATGACCCATATTGTCACAAAATGAACAGCAATTGCGGTTAGTTTGTGCAGCTACAAGGGTTTTTCTACAGGAGTTGGTAATGGCTTTTCCCACCTGAGTCTTAGGCGCGTGAGTGGCCATAGCATGTTGCACGCTTTTCATCCTTTTACAAAGTCTTTCCAAATATTCGAAGAACTCCTCAGCAGAAGGAATTTTATCCCGAGATGTATTCTCCTCCCAGCTAGTTTGCGTTGCATTATCCAATTTTTGTAGCAGAAATGTAAGCATACGAGGTGTGTTCAAAAAGTACCGCAAATTTTGAATTTTGGTGGGTTACGTATATTCAAATTTAGATTGTGGCGTTATGATGGTACTCATGTCTCTCGCTTATGCACGACAAGCTCGGGAATTTTGAATGTTCACTTAATTGTTGACTGTCTGCTTTGCTTACACGTGTTTTGGCTCGTCTTCGATTTCTGCCTATTCAAAAATGGATCAAAGAACCTATATCAATTTTGTGTGAAAAACGAAATTAAAGTGCACGGATGCATTCGAATGTTGACTGTGGCATACGGAGAAGCTACCTTGGACCGAAGCAACGTTTATCGTGGTACAAGAAGGTTCTCAGAAGGCCGAGAAGATGTGAACGACGAAGACGCCCGAGCACTTCAACAACAGACCAAAAAATTGATGAAGTGAAGAAAATGGTATTGGCCAATCGTCAAATCACCGTTAGAGAAGTTGCTGAGGACCTAGACATATCGATTTTTATCAATGATTTGGGCAAGAGACGGGTCGCTGCAAAATTCGTTCCAAAATTGCTCAATTTCGGCCAAAAACAGTACGCATGACATTGCAATAGATGTTGGACTCTGTCCCGACGACAAATTTGCTCGAGATAACTGGTGACGATCGTGGGTTTATGGTTATGACATGAAAACCAAAGCTCAATCATCTCAATGAAAGCTGCCGCACAGTAGTCATTGATCCAATTGCAACCTTCCCATGAGAAATGTAATCATAGTTCGCATCAGAATGGAATGCTGCACGTTCTAAAGTAAGTCGCACATACCACACTGTTCGTCACTTTGAGAAGCTCTAAACACAGCAGCATTTGTAACTTCACGTGAACGACGACCCAAATTACTATGGGTTTGCGCCATTTCTTTGCACTTTTTTATAACAAATTTTTCACGGCAAAATGCATTAAAATCAAATTCTCTTTGATAAACAAACACACTTAATTCAGAATGATTTGAGCAACAAAGTGGAATTGTCGCTTGAAATGTCACAACAATCAAATGTCGCTTGAAGTGTCACGACCGCAATAATAAAAAATAATAACGCGTCGCGAAACTCTTGTAACTAAAACGAGTTACACCTCATAGAATCAAAATAATTAATTCCACAAAGTGCCTTGAAAAGAGCCATAGCGCGAGTGCGATCTAGTAAAGAAAAATAATCTTTACCGCGTTAATACAAATTATTGCCGGTCGTACCGCTGACTCTCTGTGGTATCCGTTCGCAGAGAACCACGTAAAGTGTTACCAAGGAGCCCGATCATATATAAAATTCCTTATATATATTGAGCATATTAAATTTAAGAATACAAACAATCTTTAAGAAAATGTTTAACAAATAACTTTAAAGAAATTTAAGAAACAATACAATCCGTAGGAACTATTATCCGACCTAAAAAAATATCTCAATCCCTCAGTAATCAATAGTATCTGCACGACAGAAGATATAATGGGGAAAATCCAATTATTATATCCAAATCACCTTAAAAATTTAAAGTACGGTACACCCAGACACAAGTAAAGGACCTGACCAACGCAACAGATCAAGGGAACAAATCCTCAAGACACACAATAGAGCTCACCGAAATGCTTTAGAGAATAAAATCCACTTGTCCGAAGAATTCTACTTTCCGAAAATGAAACATCAAATCGCAAACATAGTCAAACAGTGAAAAACTTGTAAGGAAACGAAATATGACCGTCATCCACTTATCCCAGAGATTAAAGAAACTCCCATACCAGAATACCCAGAACACATAATCCACATTGACATTTACTCGACAGAACGATACCCTGTACTCACAGCAATAGACAAATTTTCCAAGCTAGCGAAGGCTAAAATTATAAAATCTAAAGCAATAGAGGGTGTTAGAATGCCATTACGCGATATAGTTTTCTATTTTGGCGTACCAAAATTTATAGTAATGGATAATGAAAAATCCTTAAATTCCGAATCAATACGATTCATGCTAACAGACCAACTTGGAATGGAAATTTATAAAACACCCTTAACAAGAGTACAAGAGTTCATTCTACACTCTCTGAAATAATGAGATGTTTGAAAAGAGATCAAACCCACAGGAACTTTAAAGAGCTTCTAGTCTATGAGTATACATAACTTATCGATTCATTCAGTAACTAAAAAAAGACCACAAGAAGTTTTTTTTTTGGCAGAAGAGTTACTACTGACCCCACACATTACGAACAGGCAAGAGTGGACAACATAAAACAACTGAGACGAAATCAGGTCAAAGACCTAATAGACCACAATAGAAGAAAACCAATTCGAACTTACGAAGTAGGAGAAGAGATATTTGTGAAAATAAATGCAAGATTGGGGTCAAAATTGTCAAACCGATTCAAAAAGGAAATTGTAGCAGAAGATAAGGGTACAACAATTATTACTAAAACCGGTAGAAAAGTCCAAAACCTTATATTATGTTACAGATTATTCTTACCAACATGCTTTGGCTTGTCAACAAAACGGCAACTTCAAAATTATCCATGTATTCGACATTGAAGAATATGAAAAAGTTTTCCAGATACTAGAAGATACCCTGCATACTATAAATGCCTCACACCAGCTATTCTCATTGCTCGAATACGAGATCGGAAAATTAAAAACTGATTTACGCAGACTCAGACCCTCTCAAAGAACGGCACGAGCGATAAATGGGTTGGGAACAGCTTGGACATGGCTGGCCGGCCACAGTGACCATGAAATAATAGTAACTAAGATGAACGAGCAATTAGAAAACAACAACAATCAAGTTGTTATAAATAAAATATTACAAAATAAAATCAATGAGATAAGCGGAGTCACAAATAAGATAATAAAAATAGCTAAAGAGAATAAAAATTTTAATGAAGAAAAAATGTCGATATTTAAATTCAAGCTTCAAGTTTTTAAAGAAGATTTAACTAACCTAGTTCATGCCATAGATTGGGCAAAAACTAATACTATCAACTCAATAATACTGTCAGAATTAGAAGTTATTATTATTTAGAGATAGTACAGTTTATAAAACTATATCTAACTTAAGTTAATATAGCGCTGGCTGCTGGGCCTCTGGCTATGTAGTTTTTACATGGTATGTTTGCTTATAAATATATTTACATGTTTAGATTTTGTTGTATATATTGGTGTCTTTTAAAAAATGTATGATTTTGTTTGTGTTTTCTGGGGAGGGGTTAGCAAGGCAATTTAAAGGGTTGGTGTTTTTAAATATTCGTGATCTACTTTGAGCTAGGGTTGGGCAAGAGTTAAGTATGTGTTCTATGGTGATTGTGGTGTTTGCTTGGTAGAAAGGGCAGAGTGGGGATATATTGGTGTTTAGGTAGTGTTGGTGTGTTAAGTTTGTATGGCCTAATCGAAGTCTTACTAATTTGATCTGATCAGTTCTTCTAGTTTGTTGGTTTGGTGTAATAAGGTAGTCAGATATGTGGGTAGAATTTGTGTTAATGTTTTGATACCATCTACTACAGCGAGTTATGGTGTTTTCATGTTTTTCAATTAATTGATGTTTTAGATATTTGTTGATGTCAGTCGTGTTTATGTTAGGTGTGTGAATCAATGGCATTTTGAGTGCGGACTTAGCTGTTTGGTCAGCTAATTCATTGCCTGCTATGCTTGTGTGTCCTGGTATCCATAGTAAATTTATTTTTGGTGCTAGGGTTGTAAGGAGCGATCTAATGATTTTAGGATATGTGTTGCTGTTGTTTGTATTTTGGATTGAGTCTATTGCTGCAAGGGAGTCCGAGCATATGATGAATTTGCCTATTTTATTTTTAATAAGTTCAATGGCTTCTAGGATTGCAATAGTTTCCGCCGACAAAATTGAGGAGTAGTGAGGCAGGCTGCCGTATTTTAATACGATTGTCTCTGTGGTGACAACATAAGTTGCGATGGAGTTTTTCTTCGAGCCATCAGTGTATATGAAGGTATGTTTTCTGAATTGTTCTCTTATATGTAGGAATAGTTGTTTGTAAGTGTCCGCAGGTGTATTGGGCTTGGCGTGTATTCGGAGCGATGTGTTTATTATGTTTGGCGGAAGGAGCCACGGGGGTGAAGTTTTAATATTTTTTATTGGTAGGTATGGAAGATTGTGTTGGTTGCAATAATTTATTGTGTGTTGTATGATGGTTGTGGGTTTTTTCCGGAGGTTGCGTGGTTTGATCAGTTTCGAAATGGGTGTATCTTTGGAGTTAATCAGGCTCTTGCTGAGTTTTGCTGTGAGGTAGTCGCGCTTGAGTTCTTTTGTTGGAATGTTGGAGCGAAAGGCTCCCAGCGCTAGTCGGATTGATGCGTTGAATGTGGTTTTTAATTTGTTTAAATTGCTTTTGGGTGAATGTCCATATAACAACAGTCCATATTCTAACTTCGATACAAGTGTAGTTTTGGTGACAGTTAGAAGGGTATTTGTGTCGCAGTTAAAATTGGGACTGGCTAAGCATTTTATTATATTGAGGTTTTTTGATAGCGATGGGATAAGAGTATTGATTTGTGAGGTCCAGTTATATTTTTGGTTTATTGTTATGCCGAGTATTTTGAGAGATGCAACGGTTGGAATTTGTATGTTGTTGCAGGTTATGAGCACCAGTTTGAGATATCTTGAAACAGTGTGTCTAGGTTGTAATTTATATTCTTTTGTTTGCTGAAGTTTATGATAAGAAAGAAATCGTCGGCATAAGCACTGAAGCTGATTTCCTAAATGCTGAAGAACTATAAGAATTTATACAAATCAAGATAGCAACAAATGGCAAAAGCCTGCTATATATAATTAGCATACCATTAATTGCAAACGAAATATGTACTGCTATGTTATTGAAGCCCATTCAAAAATTAAATACAATAAATGAAATAAAATATGAAAACATTGTTAAATGCGACCAAATAATACGGTTATAACATAAATGACACTTGCGAATTTCATAACGATAAGACCATATACAATAGGAATAGTTTAATAGGAATAATTTAAGTAACGATAACGATAACCCCACTGCTGAAAACCCAAGCTTCAAATTGCAAAACAATTAACAGTCGGAACAGTACTACTCAACGACTTCGACGGAAAGCTGAGAATCGATAAAGACGAAATGGAACTCAGAGGAACATACATAATTCAATTCCAAAACTCGACCGTCGCCATCGAAGATGAAGCAAAAGAAATAGTCTTCGTAGAAGCCACACCACCCCTATTTCAAATAATCGCAGCTGAAAATAGATCCGGCGAAGTACTCTCACTGCAAATGTTAAAGGAGGTTAACATCAACATCACCCTCAAACTCGAAACCCTTAAGAACAACAATAAAGTCATGACAACAATAAATTTTACACTATCTGGAATATTGCTGATATTAATTACCGGAATCATCGCTTACGTATTGAGACGAAAGATCTTCGCTACAACACATCAGACACACATCTGGAGAAGTTAAAGAAACGAAAAACGATTTTACATCGCATCCGAGGACGTATGCGATTAAAGGGGAAGGAGTTGAAGACGAAGTTGATCAAAAGTGCTGGCACGACAAAGTTGACCAAAAGTGCAGGCACATGCGCTTATGTAATCACGGCCCCAGTGCATGCACATTTTGCCATCAGCCCATCCGTGGGAACGAGCCACAAAATAGGACACCACCAACTCCAGATTATCTTGTAAGCATAGCATTTAATGAAAGAATATAAAAAAAAATATAAGAAGAATCAAAAGAAAACAAAAATCAAACTCTAAATGAACATATTAAATTTAAGAACTCAAACAATTTTTAACAAAATATTCAACAAATAAATTTGAAAAACTTAAGAAAAATTTTAACAAATAACTTTGAAAAATTTTAAGAAAAAATAAATTCAAGGAAAAATTTTAACAAATAACTAAAAAAAATAAAAAAAAAAATTAAGACAAATTTAACATAAAATTACATTTACAAATACAAATCAAATTTAAAGAAAATTTTTCATTTAAATTGATAATTAATTTTAAATTATTTTTTTTTAATATCAATGTAGAAAATTTTCTTATTCACTGAAAACTCTCTCAGAATTAGAGTTAAAATATCTCTTTTAAAAATATTAATAAATTTTATATTTTTTTCGCGGGACTATTTTAAATATCTCAATCTTAACAGGAAAAAAATTTGTAGAATTCTTTACGCTCAATCACCTTATAAAAATTAATACCCTATAAGTCGTCCGAGAAAAAAAAAATTTTTTTTTTGTTTGGGTGGTCCGCATTAAAAAACGCTATAAACCGGGCAAGACGAATTGTCCGAAGCTATTAACAGCCTTTCCCTTGGGCCAAGCATGTCCCACAGACAGCAACCATATAGCAATGCTGCAAGGGCAGGACAATCAGCTACCAATACCCCAATAGTAAGCCGAGAGCTTAAACATGTAATAATAGGCCTGATCAAAGAAGTAATTGTTAACAACTCAGGAATCAAAAAATTAGAAGATGTGCCTTTGGTTAAGCCCGGTATTAACGAGCAACCCAAAATTCCTGAAGTGGTAAAACTTATTAGAGATTTTTATGGGGACCGCACCTCTTTTGGTTCCTGGAAAAAATATGTAGACAGGATCATGAGTATTTACGAAGGGGAAGAAAACTCCTATAGCTACTATTTAGTAACACTAGCCATCCGAAACAAAGTAGGGGGTGAAGCTGATACCGTGTTAGAATCGTATAACACGCCTATGAACTGGAAAGACATATCTCGATGCCTCACGGCACATTACGCTGACAAAGGAGATCGTAAGACTCTCGAATATCAGCTATTTTCTCTGTCCCAGGGACGAGCTACTATTGGAGAATTCTACCAAACGTTATACTATCAACTCTCGCTTATAATAAATCAAAGACTCCCAAGAAAGCATCTAGGCACTAACTGAAAGCTATCGTGGGAAAGCCCTAAACACATTTGTAAGAGGACTAAATGCGGATCTACCTCGCATCTTGGCCATAAAAGAGCCTAGGGATTTGAGTCCACCTCTGCGAGTTAGTTGAAAATCAAGAACATGGGAATCTGTTCACATCTTAACTCAAACAACAAGCACCACCATTACCACCTAAACAACCACTTGGGCAGTTGGGCATAAAACAGTCTATGCATAGACAGCACACTGGTAACTAACTGGGCAATTGGAGAACTTTCGTTCTTCGATTATATCATGCCCCGAATCCCCAAATACCAATAGGTCAGCGACCCCAGGCTCCATCCCAAGGAGCATTCCAAAGAAATCCCCAAAACAATTATCCACAACGACATTTCACGGTACCTCCACGTCCTTTCGCCCCAAAACCATTGCCAAGACCAGAGCCCATGGACATAGACCAAAGCATTAGGTCAAAAATGGTAAACTATATGAATAGGCCACAGTTTGAAACAGGGAAAAGATCTCCAGGCCCAATGCCTGACGCGCATAAAAGACAAAGAAACTTTAACATACAAACTAATGACATCGAGCAGAACGAAATGCAATCAGCCGATACGTATGCCACTATGACAGAATACGAGCAAATAATTGCAGATTATGAAGATCAGGAAACCAAGGACGAGACTTTGGACGAAAACGTTGACAACTACAAAGAAACGGAACAGTACGACCACTCTGCAAAACATACATTTTTTTGGAAAACAGCATTCCTCACTTCCGTACTTTGAATGCAAGCTGGGGAATGGGACAATTTTAAAAATATTAATAGATACAGGCTCAAATAGGAATTACATTCAACCCAAGTTTGTTACTCATCCAATACCTAATCTTGTTACTCATCCAATACCTAATCAGAAACCTTTTAAAGCTGTGTCCATAGGGGGCAATGTTCGTGTCACTCACCATAAAATAGCCAACCTCTTCAACCACCCCGACATAAACGTCAAGTTTTTTTTGTTCCCAAGTTTAAAGTCATTTTATGCCATTTTGGGCAATGACAGCTTAAAGGAACTAGCAGCAGAAATTAAAATCAAAAAAAAAATAATGACCATTAAAAACACAATTAACGTGCCCATTAAACAAAAAAATTGAAGCAGTAAATACCATAACACCTAGAATTGAGCATTTGACCAAATCTCAGAGTAATAGCTTAACTAGACTTCTTCAAACATACCCAAATTTATTTGCCGAGCCAAACCAGAAACTGACCTACACAACCAATGTGAAGGCAGAAATACGAACTTCTTCAGACTCACCAATATACTCAAAATTTTATCAGTATCCAATGAGTTTGAAAGACGAGGTCAATAAGCAGGTCCGTGAATTCCTAAATGTCGGTATAATTAGACCATCAAGGTCACCATACAACTCACCTGTATGGATAGTACCTAAGAAAGCAGACGCCTCAAAAGAAAAAATGGCGGACGTAAGTCGGGCGCGGACGACTTTAGGATACCCTGTACACTAGCTTGTAATAAAGTCCGATTTCTTCACAAAAAACCAAAACAGAAGAATTTTTAAGCAAAAATTTTTTTTTGACCGATCGTTCCTATGGGAGCTATATGATATAGTCAACCGATTTCAATAAAATTTGACACGGTGCTTAAATACCTTAAAAAAGATATGAACGCCAAAGTTATTTCAAATATCTTTACAAACAAACAAAACACATAGAATTTTGTATAAAAAACGTGTTTTTGGACCGATTGGTCCTATGGGAGCTATATGATCTAGTCAAACGATTTGGATTAAATTTGGTACAGTGCTTAGGAACTATAAAATACTCACGAATGTCAAATTTGGTCCCAATATCTTAACAAACAAACGAAACACAACAAATTTTGTTAAAAAATCGTTGTTTTGGAAGATCGGACCTATGGGAGCTATATGATATAGTCCACCGATTTTGTTCAAATTTGGCACATTGCTTAAGTGGTCTAAAAAATTTCCAAACGCCAAATCTGGTTAGGATATCTTTATTAAAAAACGAAATATAGCCAATTTTTCTTTAAAAAAGTTATTTTGGCCGATCGGTCCTATGGGAGCTATATGATATAGTCAACCGATTTTGATCAAATTTGGTACAGTGATTGGGAACTATAAAAAACTTTCGATTGCCAAATTTCGTTACGATATCTTCATAAACAAACGAATTATTCATCTAAAACGCTTTTTTTTTTCGAGGTCGTCTCAAACACCCCCATGGGAGCTATATAATTTATCCCCGATATCAAAAAAATAAAATAAACTTGCCTCCTATGGAATAATATGGGATCTAATGTGAAAGTTTGGTAACTCTAGCTCTTACCATCTCTGAGATCTAGGCGTTCACACGGACGGACGGACGGACGGACGGACAGACGGACGGACAGACGGACAGACGGACATGGGTATATCGACTTCTCTATTCACCCTGATCATATTTTAGGTAACTTTGGGGTGTCTCCGACGTCTCCTTCTATATGTTACATACATTTTCGGCTTGCACAAACTTAATATACCCTTGGACCATACGGTACAGGGTATAAAAACGCTTTGCCTTAAGTTTAATACATATATTTTCCGCCGTTTCGCGGTATTTCTTTCAAAACACTTATTTTGAGCCGACACGCTCGCTATTTTTACAAAAAAACTTTTACTTATTTTTAAACGTTAGATAACAAACAAAATTTGGTCAAGTTAACAATAATAAATTTTATGTTAAATTTTATATACATTAGTTGCAGTGTTTATGCTTAAAACTACGCCCTTGGTGACGCTTACCCAAATTTCTCCTGGTAGCAAGTTTATTCTCAGGCTGAGTTTCGTTGGCGAGTCGTTTAACTCCCGACGCGGTCGCACCCGGTGCGCTACTAATTAACTCAGTGTCTTTATATTTTTATTGGGTTTTTCCCGTACGCCTTAACTTTTCGGCACTACTCGTCACAGCACTATTTATTACCAAAATTAGAGTGGCACTCTAATTTTTTGGTTTCACTTCTAAATGATTTTTTTTCTACTCTCTAATTCTCTTGTTTCACTTCTGAGCCACTTCTTCTTATCTTTTTATATTGGTTGGCCTTCACTTGATGTTTTCCTTCTCACTCCGATCTTCTCACATCGAATTCTCTAATCGAAGTCATCCAGATTTGGCTATTGATCCGCCTTTTAAAGGGTCTCAATCCCGCCAAATCCTGGAATTCCCGCCCAAACTAATACTAACAAATCCTCTGCTTATCTAGCTACCTAAATTCCCTAAAAAGACAGAGTACAACCTACCTGAACCTATCCCTATCGCCTACTCTACACTTACACCTACACACTAATACTTTCTCCTAATTACGAATACTCCTACCTAAAAAGCGCGCCAAAAAGCCTGGCCGCTATCTTTCCCCTAGTATTGGTGGCTTTCTTTACTACTACTATTGCACTTAAGCGCGCCAAACTGTTGCAGCTGTTGGTATTAGTACTTTCACAAAGTCGTTGTTGGTGTTAGTGAGAGTACTCTCGCCAAGCAGTGCAAGTAGTGTCCCTATGGCCCTATTGGCAAAATAGCTAAGTGTTGTGAGGTGGCAATTTGCATCCTCACACTCCCCCTTCCTTCGGTAAGAAAAAAAAAAATTGGTGCCTGTAAAGTCGGTTTTACGGGCGAAGATTTTACGTGACAACGTCTTTTTCTCGGTAGAATATTTATTGATATGAATATTATTATGAAATTGCAGAATAGGAACAAGGAATTGAATGAAAATAAGAATTGCACAAATTTTAAGTATAGAAATATATTTGGTTTACTAAAACATTGTACATACAAACTAAAACTTAACTAATTCCTATTTGAGTTATTTTGTTGAGGATAGGACGATGATAGGAGAAATAGGAAATGAAAGGAAGTGTTTCTGATGTAATTAAACGTATATTTCATGAAATTAAGAAACGACTTGTCAGACTTTACGTTTTTGTTAAAATCACCACACAGAAGAATCGGTATACCAGAATCAACTTGCACGAACGGTGGCACGTACTGGCTGTTGTGAACGTACGGACCGAGTCCTTGCCATAGTAACATTCCAATGTCCTGCATACTAGCTTCCGGATGAATTAGTGTAGCTCTTTTTTACACACGACGCGTCGCTTGATTTTACGTTTATCGTTTAATTTGTTGTTTTCTTGCTTTTGTTGTTTGTTATTATGACTTACAAATTGTTCTTAATTAATTAACTTTTTTTTTGCAACGTTTTATTTAACACAAATTCACGAAATCTCTTGAGTTTCGAATCGACCGCAGCGTAACAATGCCGCGTTTCGTTTCGTTTCGTTTGGTTCTGCTGTGTGCGCCTTTTCTAGAGCTTTGCTGAGCTGAGAGCGAAATGTACTTAGTCATTGGCATGGTATAATTAATAAGGTAGCCTAGATTTCTCTCTCACGGGCTTAAATTTTGTGAGTGCAAAAACATGCGAGAGAGAAGCAGCACACAAGCTGACGCATACACAGTGTGTATTACACACTGGCACTCGTTTATATGTATATGTATGCATGCTTGAATTTGAACAAAACAAATGCATATGCTGAAACTAAATGAAAGACAAAGTGAATTTATGAAAACTATTGTTGTTTTTGTATTAAAGATATAATTAAAAATTTAATAATTATTAATTAATATTCTGAATATTAAATTGTTAATCAATATTCATTGGCTTTAAGTAAATATTTGTTCCTATGCCGTATTTTCACACCATGGATAGCAAACCATATTTAATACATTTGTATGCGCGCTACTGCTTCAAATAAAAAAATGGCGGACGTAAAGTCGGGCGCGGACGACTTTAGGATACCCTGTACCACTGGCTTGTAATAAAGTCCGATTTCTTCACAAAAAACCAAAAACAGAAGAATTTTTAGCAAAAATTTTTTTTTGATCGATCGTTCCTATGGGAGCTATATGATATAGTCAACCGATTTCAATAAAATTTGACACAGTGCTTAAATACCTTAAAAAAGATATGAATGCCAAATTTATTTCAAATATCTTTACAAACAAACAAAACACATCGAATTTTGTATAAAAAATGGCGGACGTAAAGTCGGGCGCGGACGACTTTAGGATACCCTGTACCACTAGCTTGTAATAAAGTCCGATTTCTTCACAAAAAACCAAAAACAGAAGAATTTTTAAGCAAAAATTTGTTTTTTGACCGATCGTTCCTATGGGAGCTATATGATATAGTCAACCGATTTCAATAAAATTTGACACAGTGCTAAAATACCTTAAAAAAGATATGAATGCCAAATTTATTTCAAATATCTTTACAAACAAACAAAACACATAGAATTTTGTATAAAAAACGTGTTTTTGGACCGATTGGTCCTATGGGAGCTATATGATCTAGTCAAACGATTTGGATTAAATTTAGTACAGTGCTTAGGAACTATAAAATACTCACGAATGTCAAATTTGGTCCCAATATCTTAACAAACAAACGAAACACAACAAATTTTGTTAAAAAATCGATTTTTTGGAAGATCGGACCTATGGGAGCTATATGATATAGTCAACCGATTTTGTTCAAATTTGGCACATTGCTTAAGTGGTCTAAAAAATTTCCAAACGCCAAATCTGGTTAGGATATCTTTATTAAAAAACGAAATATAGCCAATTTTTCTTTAAAAAAGTTATTTTGGCCGATCGGTCCTATGGGAGCTATATGATATAGTCAACCGATTTTGATCAAATTTGGTACAGTGATTGGGAACTATAAAAAACTTTCGATTGCCAAATTTCGTTACGATATCTTCATAAACAAACGAATTATTCATCTAAAACGCTTTTTTTTTGTCGAGGTCGTCTCAAACACCCCCATGGGAGCTATATAATTTATCCCCGATATCAAAAAAATAAAATAAACTTGCCTCCTATGGAATAATATGGGATCTAATGTGAAAGTTTGGTAACTCTAGCTCTTACCATCTCTGAGATCTAGGCGTTCACACGGACGGACGGACGGACGGACAGACGGACGGACAGACGGACAGACGGACAGACGGACATGGGTATATCGACTTCTCTATTCACCCTGATCATATTTTAGGTAACTTTGGGGTGTCTCCGACGTCTCCTTCTATATGTTACATACATTTTCGGCTTGCACAAACTTAATATACCCTGTATACCATACGGTACAGGGTATAAAAACGTGTTTTTGGACCGATTGGTCCTATGGGAGCTATATGATCTAGTCAAACGATTTGGATTAAATTTGGTACAGTGCTTAGGAACTATAAAATACTCACGAGTGTCAAATTTGGTCCCAATATCTTAAAAAACAAACGAAACACAACAAATTTTGTTAAAAAATCGATTTTTTGGAAGATCGGACCTATGGGAGCTATATGATATAGTCAACCGATTTTGTTCAAATTTGGCACATTGCTTAAGTGGTCTAAAAAATTTCCAAACGCCAAATCTGGTTACGATATCTTTATTAAAAAACGAAATATAGCGAATTTTTCTTTAAAAAAGTTATTTTGGCCGATCGGTCCTATGGGAGCTATATGATATAGTCAACCGATTTCGATCAAATTTGGTACAGTGATTCGGAACTATAAAAAACTTTTGAATACCAAATTTCGTTACGATATCTTCATAAACAAACGAATTATTCATCTAAAACGCTTTTTTTTGTCGAGGTCGTCTCAAACACCCCCATGGGAGCTATATAATTTATCCCCGATATCAAAAAAATAAAATAAACTTGCCTCCGATGGAATAATATGGGATCTAATGTGAAAGTTTGGTAACTCTAGCTCTTACCATCTCTGAGATCTAGGCGTTCACACGGACGGACAGACGGACGGACAGACGGACGGACAGACGGACAGACGGACAGACGGACATGGGTATATCGACTTCTCTATTCACCCTGATCATATTTTAGGTAACTTTGGGGTGTCTCCGACGTCTCCTTCTATATGTTACATACATTTTCGGCTTGCACAAACTTAATAAACCCTTAGTACCATACGGTACAGGGTATAAACATGCAATATTCGTTGCTGTTGTATAGCCACTATACATACAACAACAACTCTTGCGTTTGCATACACACATACAACAACAAAAATCACGCGCAGCGACAGCCGACACAACCTACCTCATAGACAGTCGCATCAACACTGAAAAATATGGCCGGAGCAAGAGAGCCAAAGAGAAATCTATTCTACCTTATTATTATTATTATACCATGAGTCATTGGTGTGCGTGAGAGTGTGGTGAGTAAGCAAGCCGCCGCTGAGAGCGAAATGTACTTAGTCATTGGTGGACGTGAGAGCGTGGTGAGTAATCAAGCCGCCTAGCTTGCTTACTCACCACGTAACGTTACCGAGCGTTATAAACTCACCGTAACACTACCGGGCGTTATAAACTCACCGTAACGCTACCGGGCGTTACACTTTTTCATAAGTGACACCGAGCCCAACCTAATTTAAGACGTTGTCACGTCAAAACGAGGAAAAAAAATCTATGATTTCGGGGTTGCAAATTTTGGCCCAGCTGTTGCTCTGCCCAGTATTATGGTGCCCGCGGCTAGACGCACCACCCCTGCGGATCCTCCTCGTGAGCTGAGTGCCACTCACCATCCATCGTTCGCCCTTACCTGTGCCATAAATCGGCACCAGGTCAAGCGGCGGAACGGCCTTCCAAAACGCTCTGTTACCTCCCCTCTTTGGGAGCCAAAGCTTTTGCTGGATCCCGAGCTCCCTCAATCGAAGTCACGGCTAACGCAGCAACGCCGTCACCCCTGCTACCCTGGAGTGAGACACCGCTGATTGCAATGCTTTTTGCTGAAATGTGTTTATACCCTGTACCGTATGGTCCAAGGGTATATTAAGTTTGTGCAAGCCGAAAATGTATGTAACATATAGAAGGAGACGTCGGAGACACCCCAAAGTTACCTAAAATATGATCAGGGTGAATAGAGAAGTCGATATACCCATGTCCGTCTGTCCGTCTGTCCGTCTGTCCGTCTGTCCGTCTGTCCGTCCGTCTGTCCGTCCGTCTGTCCGTCCGTGTGAACGCCTAGATCTCAGAGATGGTAAGAGCTAGAGTTACCAAACTTTCACATTAGATCCCATATTATTCCATCGGAGGCAAGTTTATTTTATTTTTTTGATATCGGGGATAAATTATATAGCTCCCATGGGGGTGTTTGAGACGACCTCGACAAAAAAAAAGCGTTTTAGATGAATAATTCGTTTGTTTACGAAGATATCGTAACCAAATTTGCTATTCGAAAGTTTTTTATAGTTCCCAATCACTGTACCAAATGTGATCAAAATCGGTTGACTATATCATATAGCTCCCATAGGACCGATCGGCCAAAATAACTTTTTTAAAGAAAAATTCGCTATATTTCGTTTTTTAATAAAGATATCGTAACCAGATTTGGCGTTTGGAAATTTTTTAGACCACTTAAGCAATGTGCCAAATTTGAACAAAATCGGTTGACTATATCATATAGCTCCCATAGGTCCGATCTTCCAAAAAATCGATTTTTTAACAAAATTTGTTGTGTTTCGTTAGTTTGTTAAGATATTGGGACCAAATTTTACATTCGTGAGTATTTTATAGTTCCTAAGGACTGTACCAAATTTAATCCAAATCGTTTGACTAGATCATATAGCTCCCATAGGACCAATCGGTCCAAAAACACGTTTTTTATACAAAATTCGATGTGTTTTGTTTGTTTGTAAGGATATTTGAAATAAATTTGGCATTCATATCTTTTTTAAGGTATTAAAGCACTGTGTCAAATTTTATTGAAATCGGCTGACTATATCATATAGCTCCCATAGGAACGATCGGTCAAAAAAAAAATTTTTTCTTAAAAATTCTTCTGTTTATGGTTTTTTGTGAAGAAATCGGACTTTATTACAAGGTAGTGGTACAGGGTATCCTAAAGTCGTCCGCGCCCGACTTTACGTCCGCCATTTTTTTTTCTGTGTTTGTGTAGAGTAGTGCAAAAAATTTTTTCTAATAAAATTTTTCCTCTGAAAAAAAATAAATTAAGTCTTGCTGTTTTGCTCTGAAGAGTTGTGAATTTTCCTATCGTGAATAAAAAGTTGGATAATATTTTCATTCCCATTTTTTCTTTATTTTTGATCAGGGTTTTTTTTTTCTTTTTTTCTAACGACTTTCTTTATATTATTCTTGGGTCAGGGT